>VXBB01019564.1:123887-174049 GCA_013399915.1 Illadopsis cleaveri | reverse complement strand
TGTGTTGTTTTTTTTTTTTTTTTTTTTTAAATTTATTTTATTTTTTTAAACTGTAATTGAGGTAGAGTAACTGTAGAGAAATTACTCTTTATTTGTTTGAATAACAAAGACTCTGGGTGATGTATTAGCTCACCTATTAAGGTCTTTCCCAGCTTATATTTCTGAGCTTCTGTGACTCTTTTGGGATGACAAAAGCTAAGGACAAAGATTTGTCTCCTAAGAGCTAGCAGGAATTGCAAAACAATTGCTGAATATGACCTTGTAGATGAATTTTACAGCTTTGGGACAATGGGCCGTTCAATTCAACAATTCTTTTCTTTCCCTTGGTGCTGTTTTTCACTCTTGATGAAGTGGTCTCTTGGTGGAACATACTATCATCTTTCATGAGCACCAGTTGGGGGAGCATTAAGTACATAACAGACAAGGCCTGATTGTGTTCCCAGGGTGGTGGGGGTAAACTTTTTGGTTGACTTATGTGTGAGCAGAATTTGGCTCCAGGGACAAGCTGCCTCTTGCAGAGAGCAGCAAACACTTGTGTCACTGCTCAGACTTGCCGAGGCTGCACACAGGGCAGGTGTGGCTGTGGGTCCCAGGGTGCTGAGCCGAAGGACCCCCAAAGCACCAGAGTTGACCTGAAAATGTGGCAATGTTGTTTTCTTGCATGTCCATTTCTTTCTTTCTCCCTCAGCCATCTCACCAGTTCCAGGCAGTTCTGTGAGCTGCAGCCCCTCACTGTGGAGTCGGGGCTCCAGCCCTCCCTCTAAACCAGCTGCAGAAAGTGCCAAGGTGGTTCCTTTAGTTTATCAGCCCCATATCTGCCTCAATCAGGTTTAGGTTTTCCTCTGTTCCCACTCTAGATGTGAGATAATTTCAGAAACATTCCTGACCTGCTCCTGTGATGTACCCTGTCCTAGAGTAAATATCTGGGAGATGGTCTCTTGTGTATAAGTTTCCAAAGATCAATTTCATTTCAACATAACTTTGTCATAGAGAATGTGCATATTTTTCAACCTGTTTGGTATTTCTTCATGTGTATTGCTGTGAAAGAGTCCTTTTCTTCCAACTACAAAAGGAACATAGGTCTTGTTAACTGTCTTGCATTGCAATCAAGTGATTCCTCACTTGATTTCTGAAAAGCAGGACTGAAAATTGACCAGAAATTCTCCAAGGAACTGAAGCTATCAGCCTGAACCTAAATTTTAGGGTAATAGTGAAACATTTCTGCTGAAAGTAAATATCTCCATTTATTGAGTTGCCAGTGTCTTACATAAGCTACCTTTGAAGGCCTCTAGAGGGAAATCCTGCCTGACATCCCTTGGCACCAGCTGCTTAGGCAGGTGTGACACCTCACTGGAGATCCTGCAGAAAGATTGGCTTGCTGAGCATCAGAGAGCAATTAGTCTTGTAAACATATCTTTCAAGGTAAGAGAAATTACCCTCTGCTCCTTTATTTTCATCAAGAGCAGCAGGATCTAAATCCTCCATCTAGGCAGACAGACCTTTGGTACCCAAACAAGGTCAGAGGAAACCACGTCTCCTGAACCTCAGGCTCATTCACTGAGGGAAACTTGAAGCAAACTTACTCACAGGTAAGTCCTAAACCATTCTGTAGTAAGATCAGGTTTAACACTTTCCTACTTCTTCTATCCACGTTCTGTAAGGTTTGTCTAAAATGATAAAACGTCTCTGCAGCCATCCCAACTGTTCCTGTGCAAGTGAGAACTACTTAAATTACTTCATGTGGTTCTTTTCTGGTCTGAGATTCTCAATCAGATCCCTGATTCACTGCAGAGAGAGTGGTCAGGCATTGACCAATTTGCTGAACTCCACTAGAATTGCACAAATCTCCTGCAGGCATTTTTTTTTTTCTGAACTATTTCAACTCATATGAAAAATAACTGTCAGTATGCAAAAAGCTGAATAACGAGGGGATGGCCACATGTCATAGATCCCTTTGAGTGTGAGACACCTTTTACCATTTCCTTTGTGCATACTGATGTTTTCTCTGACTTCAGGCTTGCTCAGCCAAAGTTCTGACACTGGGAGAATCATATCTGTTACCTCTACTCAGTACAGTTTGGGAAAGTAAAGTTCCATCAGTCATGAGGCCATGGACAAATAAAATAATTTACTGTGAAATTCTGCTAAGGAAAGACATAAATTAAATAATTTTTTCTCTCTCTTTCTCTCAGACATGCAAAAAATCATCTGCATATTGCCTATAAGGAATATATATTGTGGATCCTCTCACAGTGTAGCCTAGGAGCTATGCCTTTCCTCTTTATGCTAAATGACAAACTCAATAACTTATGACATAGTTTTGTTGCTGTTGTGTCTTCTTTTGCAGTCAAAACTGAATGCTTGCTTTATGCTGGGAAAATCTTGGAGCTCCTTAACTATCAATAAAATTCGTACTGTACAAAGATATTTTGGAACAGCCTGTAATAGAGTGGGCAATGGGATCTAAAATGAAAGAACTGATCCAATTCTTTTGCAGGCTGTGATGCTTCACACTGGTCAAACAATGGATTTGCTTCCCTATATCTTGCTTTTGACTTTCACTCCCTGCAAGTCTTCAGGGGACCATTACTGCTGAAATAAAAACTGAGTTGGAACTTCATTGACGTTTACCTTTAAAAATAGCTTGTGTGATAAAGGAACAAGACTGCATTGCTTTTCAGTCTAAACTTTTATTTGTCATAGTCATCAGCTGCTGTACCTGGAAGAAGGGAAGGCAGGTGTGTTAACCAGATGGACAGATGGAACAAAATGTCACTGAACTGTGCAGGCGTGGAAACAGAAAGACCTAGGACAAATGACATTTTGGATGGAGGGTGACCCAGCCAGTCAATTGTAGGAAAATTATTGTAAAAATTGAAAGAAACATCTAGAAAAAAAAGTTTCAGGATATAGGGATTGCTGCTGAATTCTTGAAACTGTTTTGCTGGGAAAAGGGGGAGCACAGGCAGATCTTAAACTGGAGGCTTAATACACAAGGAATGTGTTGGAGGGTTTCCTCAGAGGAGTAAGATACAACATTTATTCCCTTCAGCTGTCCTGGCTTAACTAGGACATCACCTAGAGTAACTTCAGATCTTTGGGGAACACCCCTCATTTCAGAAGGGCTCTGTCTGGAGCTACCAGAGATATTCCATATTCCATTAGAATCATGGGATCACAGAGTGGTTTGGGTTGGAAGGGACCTCAAATCTCATCTAGTTCCAACCTCCCTGCCATGGACTAGGTTGTGTTGTTCATATCCCCCTTCTCCTTTAAACTCCAACCTCTTTGGAACCAATTCTTCCCCCTTTCCATCCTCAACTATAACAATCCATATCTGAATGTTGTCTCCTGATTTCTTATTCTAACATATTATCTGCTTATTTTTCCGTTTGTATGTTTGTTTTTCTGTTTAGTTGGCTTTTACCAGTAAAAAAATAAACTTCCTAACTCATATAATGCACAAAAAATTATAACAAGGAAGTTTCTACTATTATTCCTGTGTGCAGGATTTTATAGTTAAGGGCCTGTTGTATAATGATTACAGAGAGAGCCTGAAAATGACAGCTGCAGTAAGATTTCGTTTTTGTTTGGACAGCAGCATGGAATGTGGCATTCTGGTACTCAAACTGTTGTTTCTGAAGGCCACAGAAAACCTACAACTGGCTGCTTTTCACTAGAATTCTAAAATCTATTTTTTAATGGAAACAATCCTTGAAAAAAGAAATCACATTAACCATAAAATTGACCTCAAGTCTTTCAATGCCAAACACAAAAATTTGATTTCCCCTCCCCCATAATTAAAATGAAAAAAATTACATAAAATTTAAAGACTTGGTATTGACCCACAGAAGAATAAAAGAAAATGTGTTGGTTTTGGTCTTTTTGCAAAGTGACCAGCTGTCCAGTCTGGTGCAATCAAACAGATACACAAAGCAAACAACCTAAATATTCTCAATTTACTATTCAGACACATGATGGAAGCAGTGACTGAGGAAGACCAGAAGACACCCATATAAGCCCACTGTGACTGGACTGCAATGAGCTATGAATATAAAGGAAGCTCTGCTAAAACTTGAAATGCAGACCAAAGGCAACAGAAAATACAAACCAGTGGCTCAGCACATATATCTGGATTTCATCTTCAGTCAATCTGATTCATGTGCATGCAAAAAACAATTTATATGAATACAACTGGTTGGGGGGGATTTAGTGGTTTTATTTTAGTTGCTGCATTTGTTGATGCAAGTCTATCAGCCAAAGGAAAGACTTTCTTTCTATATCTGTACCGAACATTTTCAACAAGGTTTATAACTTAGTAGGGTAAAACTTTGATGTATATATTGTTTGTGTGTGCCATCAAGCAAATCCAAATTTTTCTTCCTCTTAAGGAAAGTGCACCAAATTATCCTCTGCAGTAACCACCACTACTGATATTTTCACTTACTTATTTCCATTTAATAACCCTCAATTTATTCAATATAGCTGTCATGTTCAAGGACTTTAGTGAAATAGGACCACCTATTTATCATGCAGTCATTTACCTGTAAAACAAGAGATCTGTGTTTTTGTGACCATTTTAGGAGCCTGCAACACAAGGTATTGTAAAATTCCAAGACATCCATTCACACTTGTTCTTTTTCCCAGAGGTTTCCCTCCCCTCAGCAGTGTAGAGCGTCAATATTAAACTTTATGGGTGTCTGCTCTAATTATGAGAGACAGGAGGCAGAAAGGCAAGAGCAGCTTTGGTGACAGGGAGAAAGTGGTAATTGCTTTTTCACTTAGAAAGAAAGTCAATTGCACTTCTAGGGCAAGATTAAAAATCCTATTTTTCCAGTCCTGACCCAGTCTTCCTGTAGGTCTGCAAGATGGTACTGCTGACTGTCATGACTGTTTACATTCATCTGTTATAGGCTTGAAATCATCACTTTTTCCACAAGACCAAGAAAATTCACTTATATGTATTTTAGTGGTATGCAGACTTCTACACTGTGACCAGCTTTCCAGCCAGGCATTTCCTGACACAGCCTTCAGCTGGTTCACTTGAGCTTAACACTGATATGTAGTCTGGTCTTCCTCTTTCCCCTATGACAGGAAGTCAGTGATTACATGGAAGATGAGATCAAAATTTACTTTATCTTTGGTTAAAATCACCTTCCACAACCCAAACCTGTCCTTCAGTCAATTCCACTGCCCACAAAATGGAACAGACACAATTTTTGAGAGTCAGTGTCAGTGGTGTTATAGTTGTTGATGAGCACCATCCTCTGTGGGCTGAAATAGCTGAGCTCCTTTGGGATGAAGAAGTCTCTGAAGGTAGAAAAGACTTTCATGCTTTAATATATACTAATCCAGGTAAAGAGTCCATTTGGGACCGTTGTCTGTTTGAACAAGGATTTCCAACATAATTAACATTATAACTAAAAAAAAATTAGTTTAAGCAGAGCCACCTGGGGTGACAAAATGAAAACAGTGGAGGGCTCCAGTAAACTTTTTAGGTCCCTTGCTATGTGCAAGTATCTTTTCAAAATTCTCCTGCCCTTGAAACACTGATCTAAGAGATCCCAATACATTCATTAACACTGATATGGATGTAATGCTCTCCAAAGCATATCCTAGCAAGACTGGAAAGCAGAAAACAGGAAGAAGAGACTGAAGGACCTCTCCAGGTCGAGAGGAAATGGCCCCAGGTTGCAGTGGAGGAAGTTTAGATCAGATATCAGGAACAATTTCTCACTGTGGTCAAGCACTGGGACAGGCTGCCCAGGGAAGTGGTGGGGTCACCACCCCTGGGACTATTTAGGAGAAGTGTAGATGTGGCTCTGAAGGACATTGTTTAGTGCTGGACTTGGCTGTGCTGGCATAACTGTTGGACATGATGATTTTAAAGGTCTTTTCCAACCCACATTATTCCATGGTTCTATGACACAGAGAGCAACAGAGGAGCTTTGGTATGGGGGATCCTCTGATGCCTGTGGTTCCCTGAACAAGGGCTGTGCAGCTCCCAGTGAGGAAGGCACTGGAAAGGGCAGTCCATCTTGGCAAAAAACAGAGAGAGTGAGCAAGAAATCTACCTTGGCCCTGTAGCTCTTGGAGGTGTCTGCAAATTTAACAAATCCTCAAGTTTAGGAATCCAGAATGCTCTGACACTGCATTAATCATGCCCAAGGGAGATATTATCCCTAAGAGAAACCAGGAACAGGCAAGCTGTCAGACCCTGGCTGGAATGTCCCCATGGGAAAGGGAGAAGGTGACCTTGTTTAGCCTGCCAAGTGTCACAGCAATGGGATTTCCCTGCCCCAGGATGAGAAATACAGCAAAACTAATCACCTTAAGAGTGTTCAGAGGGACTTAAAAGGCATATTAATATCCAGGGAAATGCCCTGCTTTCATAAGTTCATTAGTACGTGGTTGCCTCTCTCCTCATTCGTCACACACTTTTCTGCTCCCAGTAAATCCTCCCACCTCTCTTCAATCTTGCATTCTTATCAGTAGGGAGGGGGGAGATGGCTCCTGGGCTGGAGGTTGTTAGATTTATGTTCTTGTCTTTGATCCTCTGAGCCTGTCACTCCCTGCCAGACAGTGCTATTAGTACTGAATTCCTTCAAAGGCAGCAGCAGCCTCTGTCTGACACAGAGGAAACTTTAAGGTCAGCTACTGAGAAACCCAGATGCTGGGGAAAGTAGACCAACTTCTCAATGACAGTGGAGAAATCCTTTACATCCTTGCAGAGGGAAGAGGGAAGACAGTTTGAGTTACAACATGGGAGAAATGCTGGATTTGCTTCTGATTTGGTTGGGAAAACATTTACATTTTTATCACTACCAGCAAACCATTCATGCTGGGAGCTGTTGTGGAGCTTTGGGACCAGCCAGGCTGTGCCATGCCATTCCCTACCCTCCAGAGCTTCATGGGGAAGCTCCCTGGTCTGAACTGATTCCCAAACCATGCTGGGGAACCAATCATTTGGGAAGCCACTGGCTTGTCTAGGCCAAACCAGAGAGGGGCTTTTTTATCTTGTTACCCTCATGGATGCTGAATTCCTGCACCTGTGCCCCAGTGTTGTTAATTTTCTGGTATCAACAATGGCAAATGAAAAAGAAGTTCATACTTCTCAGAGGATCTAATTTCAGAACATTGCAGAGGTGCAGGACAAGAAAATGTTTGTTTTCTCTCAAGTTAGAGAGAGCCAATATTTAATACTGAGGGCTCAGCACACCAAAAAAGATCTCTTCATTTAGCAACAATACTGAAAAGAAAATAAAATTCAAACCTCACACACCCTCTATGGGTCACTGGACTGGCTAAGCCCTTCAGCCCAGGTTCCTCATTTTTTTGGGCCACCTGCCCATCATTTCAAGCTGGAAATATAGAATCTGAAGTGCTAGAAAATCGTGCAAGTCATGGTGTCCCTCTCAGCTCTAAGGCACACACTAAAATTCTCTTCTTACTACAGTTGTATAAATTTGATATATTTAGTGTTGTCAACAGGCAGGAGAAAATGCTTCTTGTGCTCTCATTGACATTTCAATGGTTTTTTATGATTGATGTCAAGGGGATATTTAGATGCTTAAATGTCTATGACATCTATTCCCACTGTTTTCTCTCCACAAAAAAACCAAAAAAAAAACCCCCAAAAAACCCCAAACCCCAAACCAAAATAAAACAAAACAAAAAAAACCAACAAACCAAAACATTTGAAATTGAGAATACTGCTTAATAATTGATTACCAGCTGTGATGAGAAGACAAGGGAAAAAATTGTGAAAAATTTTCTGGAACACTGGGCTTGGAGAGATGATAAGTGGAACAAATGGCAGCTGTTTTTAGTGGCAACCCTGAAGGTAGATTGCTGGGGTAAAAACTGATTAATGTCTTTATTAATAACCTGGATGATGGGGCAATGCAGTGTCAGCAAGTTCATGGACCACATCTTCTCAATCATCTGGGGTTGGTATATGAAGAATGTGTTGGTGTGTCAAGGGACATGGACAGGTTGGGAAAAGGTGTTGACAGGAGGTTTCACAGAGAGACATGAAGAGGAAATATCACCTTTATAAACTGGCAACTGATGACCTGAGACTAGTCCATGTCCAAATAAACTGTGAAACCAAAGACATGTTAAAAACATCAGAACTGGAGTTAAAATTATGACTATACACAGTAAGATGAGAGAGCAAAGGCATAGCAAAGGAATCTCTGGGGTTATAGGAGATCTCCTTTTTGTCTGTAGCACTACTGATTGATCCAACACTTGCAGGCATTGCATATTTTTAGCAATAGAGCCATTGTGCTTGGAGGTTGACATAATTTTCACACAGAAAAATGCTATTGTCAGTTTATTGTCCTTCACAGTTGCCTGACATCCCCTAAAAAAATAATCAGGTATTTGTGGAGACCTTGGTGATTACTGAAATAACATTTTTCACATTATCAGTACTAGGGAGTTTCTACCCTGATAATCATACTACAATATTCTCCTTGGTCAAGAGGCAAAACCTACAAAAGTCAATGTATTTTCCTCATCACTTTCATTAAGATTTAAACCAGGCCACTGTTTAAAACATGGAATGAGGGGTTATAGATAACTGTGTGATCCTGTGCATACGGGGGTTAATTGAAATGGATAATTTGCAAATCACATCATCTTTACTGGAATCTATTTGGTGGATATTTAAAATTCATAAGTATGTTAGATAAAAAGTGCTTCTTGTGAATGGCTCATTAATTGGAAAGGTGTCTAAAGTCAGCAATGATCACAGTCAGCCCAACCAAACTGGGTCTTTCTTTGCATTTTAGCAATTTACTACTGCCAAAATCAGAATATTGAATTAAATGAGCACAGACTCATATTGATGGGATTCCACTCACCTTATTCAGAAATGGGATTCCACCCTTCTTGTTTTTCATGCTTGCAATGTGTGTGTCTGCATCTGAAAAATCTTCATCTTAGACATCGTTTAGGCAAGATGGAAAGCAATGGACAATTTTACCTATTTTAGCTGTCTTTGGTAAACTGAGGGTGAAACAAAAGGACTCAGGATGGTTACACTGTCCATTGGGTTCAAAGTGAGCCTCCATTGAGTTCAGAGCCTGGACAATTACAACAAATACTGATATTTACTTTCTATGGCAAATTAAGACTGCTGTTAGTCCTATGGGGTCATTATGTGCTCAAAAGGGACAAAAGGAAGAGGCACAACCAGTAGGAGATCCCTTCAACATACTCAAGATGTGAGGAACTCACCCCCTCAGGAGTCTGCTGCTCTGATCTGAATTACTGGTGAAAGGGACCACCTTGTTCTTCCCATTGATGACAGGATGAGACAGGCTTTTAGTTCTTACATTGTGAACATTCCATTTCCCAGACTGACTGGTAGCAGGCAGTATATCTACAAGCTAAAGGATCTCAGCCCATTTATCACACATAAACCTAAAAATTCCCAGTCTTGGGCAAGTGACTTAGGATGCAAATTTTTGCTGTTCAGGCCATGGCAGTCTCGTTTCTTTGTGTCCTTATGTAGTTAATGGTGTGTCTCCACTTGCCAAAGGAAGAAAGACGGGCTGTGGCTTTTCTCTGTGTGGTGTACCTTTTCATGGTAGGCATTCCTTCCCTCCCCTCCTGGCTCCACAGGGGCACACCTCTGCCATCCTCTGCTCCAGTGGAGGGAGGATGAGTGATAACTACGTTCCCATCCGGTGTCTTGGTGTCTTCATGGTGTTCTTGAATCTGCTTTGTTCCTGAAATATCCTATTTTCTGTTCAATCAGTAACTGCTGATGCAACATCTGCTAAAGCACGTGCTTGAGGGAAGGTGACTTTCGCAGTTCTTTTCTTAAATTCAGGTGGCAAGTGTCCAAAAAGCTGTAGATGCATGTGAAGGACCATAATTACAGCTGGAGTAAGAACTGACCTCATCCTCTGGGCCTAAAAACCTTTGCTCTGTCACTTCAGAGAACAGATGAGTATGGGAGCATTGCAAAATTAAATCTTTGTTAAAAACTGTATCCAGCGATACTTCAGACTTGAGCAGATACTTGCAAATGTTTGGTTTGGGCTGTATGATAATTATCCCCTCTATGGCAGTTACCATTTCTTGGTGGAATTTCAGTCCCAGGATACAGACTACCACACTGGAGCAACAAACATATAAAAGCAGGTACATACTTCTAGGGGAAAAAAGTCCATAGACAGCTATACAAAATAATTTGACTTTGCTTTAAGAAGACACTCACTGACAAGGCACTGAAAAAGGGGAAATTTTCTTCACTTTGTGTATTTTAGATGAGGCAGATCTTTTAGCAAAACTGGCTGCTGCGAAAGACAACATGAAAAAGCATAAAAATCAATAACCAGAAAAATATATCCTGATTTAAACATTTTCTTCTACAGTATAGTTCAATTAAATAAATTAGGAAAACACATATAGGTCTTCCTGGGGGAATGGTTTGATGGAAAGTCAGATCTCTAACCAGGTTTTCACCTGTTTCTGCTATAAAGATTAAATGGTTTTCACCCTGTGTCTCATGTTCCTATCCTTCAAGAGGAAACAGCTTTTGAGCACCTCAGAAAGGAAACCCATTACCTACAAATGAACACAACAAATGTTTGAGCTCAGCTTCCATCAGAGCCATGCATACATGTACTCCAAGGTTACTCATCAATTACCAGGCAAAGGAAACAAGGCTCCAGGGATTTTGTTTTTGCCATATCCATTTACAAAATTGCTGTGCTTAAGGGGATGAAGAGAAAGCTGGCAAGGTTCTGCTTGCAGTAGTTGGGTTTAGCTTGGATTTAATTTGATCCAAGATGTTACTGTTGAAGGAGCAGAAGGCATAAGGGCTGCAATACAATGGCTTGCCACATTAGGTCTGTGTTTTCTTCAGGTCCACCTGGTGGTTAACTGTAAATTGGTTTTGAGGCACTTTAGTAAATGGATAAATGAGCTACAAGTTTTAAACCTGAATTGTTGCAGAACAGTTTTGTTAAGTCCCAAGGGGTGAGGATGATGCTATTACACTGCAGTGCTATTACACTGTATTTTATGTTCCCTGTGAGACCTAACAAATGATTAGTGGAGCTGAGTGTCGCAGTCACCATTAAATATGATGGCATATTTTACTGGTGGAATGAAAAATAATGCCACTGTTTTTTACAATGAGTCAATTCATATGCTTTAAACCCAAATCATGTTCAAGGAAATATACTGGTAATGACGTGCCATTAGCTGATAATTGCTGAACAGTACATTTTAGTTCAATATCGTTTAGTTCAATGGATCAACCTCAATACTAGACTTAGGGTAATACTAAGGGTGTGATGTGGGTGGTCCAGATGGACCTGCTGAGGTGAAATGCCCTGTGAGGACACAGACAGCTCCTGAGGGCTCTGCTCACCACCCCTGACTGTCCCTTGCTGGGCAGTGCTGTGTCTCCATTCCAGGGAAGGACACTTGCCCCAGTCTGGGCAGGGTGGTGATGACAGAGGGCAACTTCTGGCAGAACCAGCCCAGGTGCTGCACTTTTCACTGGAAGGTGTCTCTTCCCTATTACACATTCCTAGGCTTCGTCTACACTTTTATTTAAGCTGATCCTGGCTGTGTTGTCAGTCTCTTTGCTCTTTGGGTTCTCTATGTGAAGATAAGAAATTGGGAATAGAGTCACTCTTGGACACTGGAGGGTCCCTTGTCCTGCACCTGGCACAGGACTGAGTCCTTTCCCAGCGGGGCTTAAGTGGAGAACATGACAATCTGTGCCAGAATTGAATGCTTCTGGTGGCAGCTGCTGCCTGAGAGTTTTCCAGCTTTGCCGGGGGAGAGGAGGAGGAGGAGGAATGCATACAGCACATCCATACATCAAGACCTGTTTTCCACACCAGACCTTCTGTTTGTTTATTTATTGGAAAAAAACCAGAATAGTTCAGCATATCTGGAGACCTCTGGAGGCCTCCCAACAACTGCATGCTATACAAATACTTCAAACTATGAAGTTCCTTGCTCTAAAATGACCTCTTATTCCAAAAGCAGCCTTTATCTTGTCTCACACAGCAGCAAACTGCATCTGTGCCCAAATACCTCTTTCTCTGTCATCCAAACTGCCACCTCTGCTGCAGTTGTGTGGAGCATATCACCAGTATTGCTGGCATGGAAGCTAGAAATACTCCAGATTTATAACAAGTTATCAAAATTGTTTATGATAAATGGGGGTAATCACATCTGAACAGAGCAATTCATTCCTGTACTAACTCCACTGAATTACACCTGGGATAAATTTGAACTCTTATTTATTGTGTAAGTGTTAACAACCCAGCACAGTAACTGAGATTGTGTCTGGGGATCCAGATGGAAAAGATCTATTTCTTCTTTTTTTTGTCCCCTGACTGTTTCTCATATTGTTCACAGATGAATGTCTCTGCTAGAAATTAACTGTGAAGCTGATGACTTTGTTTTTATTGAGCTGAACAAGTCAAACAACTTGTTTTTTCTTCTCAGAAGGTTTATTTTGGCCTATCTTGAGACTGAGAATTAAACCCTGCAGCTGTTCCTAGTATTGATAATCAAAATCACAAAAGAGACTGTTAATAATTCTAAAGAAACAATGTTCTGTTGGGAATGCTGTGTTTTCTGAGGTGAGTACTTCTCATTTTGTGAGGTTATAAGTAGCAATTTCTTAGTTAATTACATTCCCTGGCAATTGGAGTCAGAAAACCACAAAATGCTTTGTGTTGGAAGGGACCCTAAAGACCATCTCATTCCAACCCCTTTGCAGGGCCAGGGACACCTTCCACTATCCCAGGGTGCTCCAAGCCTCATCCAGCCTGGCCTTGAACACATGCAGGCATGGCACAGGGATTGGTCACTACTACCAACAAAACACACCCTGTTGTAAGCCTTCTTTGCAGGTTATTTCTATTTTTGTCTTCAGTCAGCATTAAACTGAAGAGTACTCTCAGATGTACTCTCTGCTCGGAATTTGTCCCTTTCTGTTTGTTTTATTTTTTTACTATGGAAGGGTTTAGTCATATTTATCTTTCTTTATACTTATAGGCTAATCACAGGAAAGAATAGTTTCATTTATCAAAGTCATCCAGTTATTTCACGTCTTCTCAGAAGAGCTACTGTGCTGTCATCTTTGAACTTGAGCTCAAAAACAACAACAACAACAACAACAAAAAACCAGCACCAAAAAATAAGAGGAGCTTAAAATAGTCCTATGACAGTCTGAATGTACCACCACCACAATTTAGTGTCTTCCTTTCAGACAGGTTTTCAGTGGGGATATTTAAGTAGAGGCTTTTTTAAAACTTTTGAGTTTCTGGTCTTAACTAAGAATGTTTGGGGAAAAAAAATGAGAGGAAGGCTGGGAAAGGGTCTGTTTGTGTCTGTCTGTGTGGAGAGCAAAAGAAGGCAAAGAGATGTGAAACTTTTTGAAAAGTGGAAGAATTTGCTTACTTTTATCTACCCAAGCTTCTGAGGAGCCATGCATGACATCCCGTTGATTGGAAATCCAGCCACAGGATATTGAGGATATTCAAGCAGCAAGTTTAATATTTTCTAAAATCCTCTCAATTCAGCTGTTTCTTTGTACCTGGCACTGAATCACAGAATTTCTTGAGATCGTTTTGGAGTCACACTCTGTCCTAACAGAGATGCTGAGAAGTAACAGATGACTTGCCAGGGGGAGGGGACATTTTAGGATACCAGGGAAGTGGTAAACACATAAATAACCTTTCCCACCTCTAGTGGCATGTCTGTGTGCCCTGCCTCAGGCAGTGAGAGAGAGGCAGAGAGAAGTAAATCATTCTGCCCAACTCCTCCCAGAGGAGAAACACCTTAGTGTCTCTTTTTGATGGGCTTGATGGGAACAGTTTCTTCACTTCCACAGCATGAGTGATCCTGCCAGAAGCATGGGAGATGGCACTTGTGAGGAAATAATTTCCAATGCTGCTGAAACCCACCAGCATCCCTTCTGGGTGCAGCCTGTCCCCTCACCTGACCTCAGGTGCCTGTAGCACCATTGCCTGTCTATTTTAGAGTGCTCCCATTGAGGCAGCACATCCCGGCCTTCCTTGCTGGCCTGGCTTGAAACACAGCACAGAGTCACTCCTCGTGGCAGAGGTGACAATCCTGTGTCACAAGGGGTGCCACAGGTTGTTGGTGTCCTGAGCTGCTTCACTGGCTAGCTGTAGGTCTTTGACCAGCATAAAAGGAAGGTTTGGTGGGTTTGAATCTCAGGCTGGAGCGTGGTCGGCGGCGTGGCAGAAAGAGCGGATTCCTTACGTGGGTTTTCACCAGGTTTTATTCCAGGGAACTCCACGTGCAGAAGTGCCTCCTGGCCCTTAAATACCCAGGTCTACCCCGAGCAGGGGAGAACTTAGAACCAATGAAGGACACGGAAGGGTGTGACTCAGGACAGGGATACTTAACAGAACAATGAAAAAGGTGGGTACTTGAGTACCTGGTGAATAGAAGGGCATCTTCCCCAGGTCTTCCCAGGGTGACTGACAATGTCTTTCACCAGGGAGATACCAAGGGGTTTTGGGGTAAGGGTATCAGAATGAACCATTATGAACAAATAAAAAAACCACACAGAACTTTAAAAAACCCTAAATGCACACTGCTACAACAGTTGACACTTGGTGCTGATATGTGTAACCAGTCTATAAAACACGTGTCACTCATGTCTGCTCTGTGCTTTGGTATCTCACACTTGTGGGTCAGTGAGTGCCACCTTGACTGCAGAAATGGTGACTAGGAAACACTGCAGAGAGACACCTCACTGTCTGGCTAGATTAATATCAGCTCAGAACGCTTTGGGAAGAAGAAAAAAAAAAAGGAAAAAAGGGTATCTTTTGTTGCTTGGCTGTCACTGTGGCATTGGGAGATTGCATGGAACTGCTATTGAAGGTCAGTAATATCCAGAGACATGGTGAAATAGCTATTTAGTAATAAAAGTATAGGAGTTCTTGGGGTAATTTTCATTGCTCCATGTAAGGCAGGGCTGCATCTCAACCTTGAATCCTACTTTTTTATGCTGTATCATAAAAAAGATATAATAGACAGAGAAATTGTTCAGGGAAAGGTGATTGAAAAGGGCTAAAGAAAGGGAAGGTTTTCTTTTGGGGTCAGACCACTATGGTACCTTTAGACTGGCCACAGAAAACACCAATTAAAAAAATAAAAGGTTGTGTACAGAGAGCCACTGGATTGAATGATCTTACTAATGTTATCCAGACGGTCAAACGTGGGACCTTATTAATCTACTAAAGTTTTAATGTGGCTAATGGCAAATTGCCATTTATAATTGCACTATTTCTTCCAAAAAAACACTCAACAAACTTAAACCCAAATCATCCTACCACAGGTGATGCTGTCCTCAGATGTAATGATCGCTGTGCAGTGAATTCCTGATTTATTCCCTTCTACAGCTACTCTGCAGCTTGTGCAGGCTAAGGACCAAGGTGCAAGATTGTTATTTTTTTGCTAGGGCTCCTTGTTTAACTGTAACACTTTTTCCTTCAGAGAGATGGACAGCACTGCCTTTCCAAAAGTGGACTGATAACATTTTGGTTTCTCTTGGACACCTCTAACTCTGGCTTGTAGAAGTTGCCACAGCCCCTTTGTTATCTGTGTTAAAGTGCTGACTTGTATTACATGATATCCTGGTATTTTTTTGTTCAACAGCTCTTTTCAATTTTCTCTGCCTGAAGATCTGTTTTACTTTTTTACTACAAGAACAACTAAGAAGGGAAGAGCCTTTTTGAAGACCTTCCTTCTCTGGAAAATTTACATGGAAGCCATTGAGCTATAAAGTTTAAGTTCAAAAAGTGCAGTCTCACCTAACTGCGATCTCAGGCTTCCCTTTTTTCTGCCTTTATTAATGTTTCAGCTTAAGCACCCCAGACTTGTATATTTTTCATCCTTGACTTTAGTCATTAACCTGTACCTAGCTCCATGTCCCTCTAATTGGGTTTTAAACAGGTTGGTCCCAAATCTTTTCAATGTCCCTTCAAAACATGGTTACACACAGACTGCTGACAAAATGAGCCAGATCTGCTGCAGCCTTCTATTCAAATGAGAAAAATAGGATTTTGTGTACTATATCATCTGTACCACAAACAAAATTCTCCCCCCAGCCATCCCCTAATATGACTCCAAAGACATAAAAAATTACATGGCAGAGAAAAACAGTGGGAAAGAAGAAGAAGGAAATTAATGAACAGAGGCAAGGAAAAAAATGAGGTCTTCTGAGCACAGATAGTTAATGAGATGGAGAGGTGATGCATTGATGAGACACATTCAATATGCTGGAAGGAAAAGGAGATGCAAAAAAAGGAACATCTTATTACACAACCTGCCTATTCTGTAACAGATGAAAGAGTGAATATTGCATTGTATTCACTATCAATAACACTGCTTAAATTGGTTGCCTTGTGATGCTCATGATATAGAGATGATAGAAATCTCTAGTGTTTCAGTAGTGTCTTAGGCAATACAACAACTAAATAAATGTGAACGGTAAAGCTACAGTTCAATTGCATCTTCTTGATTATAAATATCCTCTAACTCCAGATCCTCAGGAGTGTTAAATGAGGAGCTGTGCAGATTTAGTGACCAGGATGGCCCACCTCAGTGTGTGAGTTCAGAAGGAAACCCCTCTTTCCTGACTACATTTTAAAAATCTAGAGGAAAAGGCTTTGATGTTATTTGTAGCAGAATCTACCATGGCCAGTTACCAGCAGTGTGGTTCTCTTGCTACAACAGCCTGCATTGTTCTCTAGCAGCCCAGGACACCACTGTGGCACACAGCAGGACTTTGGTTTGTGTTTCAGCTTAAGGATTTATGTGTGCTGATGGGTGACAAAAGTTGTGGTAGTAAACTCTGTCTCTGTCCATTACCTGTAACATATGATAATTATATCAAATGAGTTTGCCAGTAAAAGTTAATGACCAAAACTGTCTCTGCAGATTTCACTTTCTTGCTTGGGATTTATGCTGTGATACCTGTGACTGAAACACCAGGGTTTTTTTTTTTGGTAAAGTATCAATAAGTATTTGCAAAACCCAGTCAAAAAGGCAGCAAGGTGATTCCACAAATTCTGGAAATATGCTGATGTAAGGCTTTATATTTATGTGCTAATTTATTAGCAACAGTTATTACATGTTGAATTTGGTTCATTCTAGAATATAGATGTAACCCACAGGCTGCTCTATGGTCCTCAGAAGATAAAAATATCTCTGCAAATTTAGAGTATCTTCACCTTCCCATACCTTGTTGGAGGACCCAGTCTGTCATTTACTCAGAATACCCAGGGAACAGGGAGATGCATTTCCCAGATATCAATCCTACAGCAACTCCAGTAGGACCAGCATTAGTGTAAGGAATTCACCATCTGCTCTAAAGAGAATGGCAAGGACTCTGATTTTATTATATGGATCACTGCACATGACACAGGAGGGAATATTTTCATCAGTGACACCACAACTGACTTTACATGTTCATGATCTTTGAGATGTGGAGAGTATAAATATTTAGAGTCACCCAGACCTTTGGATAATACAGCTCTAGAACTGGAGAATGTGTGCTGAACTCTGTTCTAAAGGTACTTCAGGAGGGTGAGTGGAGTCTGTGTTAAAGTGCAAAACATTATTGTTTCAGCCGCTGTAAGGAGACTCAGATGAAATCCTTTCCTTTGCTGAACACTAAGTATGAACCAAAGCTGGTTCTGACAATGCTGTTGCTCAAGAGGTGAGCAGCAGAACAGTCTGTAGATGCAATTTTCAGCATTCAAAACCTAATTCCTAATCACAATTTACAATGGCTGAAGGACATAAATATCAATGCTTCACTGATTTGGAAGCAGAGACCCAGAGAAGATGCCTGAGTTATCCAAAACTCAGCAGCATCCAGCACCTTCAGCTTTCCAGCAAATGGTGACAAGTGGAAATGTTCCTGCATGGTTTGTTAGAGTTTACACTGGGGCAAAAACTTCAAACTCTTGCTTGACTGGAAGTGAGTTTGATTTTTTTCCCTTGAGTTTGCAAGGAAAATATAGTTTGATGAGGGAATTTTTCCCTCTTACAGAAATTCCAAAGGGTATAAATCTCCTCTTCACTTGCACTGTTTCTTTCTTATTTAGACCTTTCTTTTCAATGTTATGCAAGGTTTTGACTTTTTTGCCCTGAAAAATCACCAGGCTGATAACAAAAATTCAAAGTAATCAAATGCACCTCCTCCTCAAGGAGAGATAAAGAACATGATATTACCATTGTCAAAGAAGACTTTTATTTGCCAACAACTTGGAAAGGGCTTTGAATAATGAAAACACCACCACCTCCTTTTGTCTTTTCAGATGATTTATTTCCTTTGTCCTTTAACATCTAACAGTGCTCATGATTCAAATTGAAAAATCATCTATCATCACTCACTTTGTAGCTGGGTGTTAAAGGACAAAGAAAATACATATGGTAGGGAAAAAAAGTCTGAGTTCAGTCTTCACTGGCTTTTCGGTTGCCAGCACATTCATTTGGTACCTTTTGGAAGGTTGAATGAACCAAAAAAAGTGTTTATGCATTTCAGTGGGGCTTGAAGATCATTTAGATATTTGGATCAAAAAAGCTAGGAAATCTGGCCCTACATTTCACCTGCAAGTTGGTAAATGATATTAAAGTCTTAGGGAAGCCAGGATATGAAAGTGTATTTCAATCTACCTCAGGAGTTAAAATGTGAATACTTGCCCACATCTGTTGAAGTGAAGAGGTCATTCTGAGGAAGGGATAAGGTTGAAGGCCTCACAAACCTTAGTTCAGAGGATATTGCAGCCAACCCAGAACTAGGGACCTATTTTGGAATGTGTGCATACAAGCAGCAGTGACTCTTATGAAGGAAAGACTCACACTTTGAGAGGGTTTTGGTACAATAACCAGCTTCAGAGCCAACTTGGGCTGTCTGCTCCCCGATGTTGGGAAGAAGTTTGCAGAAACCATGTTTTTCCAAGAACTTGTAACATCTTTACTTACACACAGTTCCCCTTAGCTCGTATCACAGTGGCAGGAATGTAAAACAAAAGCTTGGACCTAGAAGTTGTACACTTAATGGACTCAGATCTTCCTGCCATTCTGGCCATCTCAGAACTTACCTCTGCCACAGTTTGCCTTTTTCCAGAAGCCAGATACATTTTTTTAGGGACATGGTTTAGTGGTGGACTTGTCAGTGCTGGGTTAATGGTTGGACTTGATGATCTTAGAAGTCTGTTTCAACCTAGATGTTTTTCTGACTCTGTGATTTGTAGAGGAAGGGTAATACCTCCCTGCAGAGAGTGTTTCTATTTTTAGGGAGGCTGTGTATTTGCCTTGCCTGCTGCTTCACTCACATGCTTGGACATCCTCTGCTCTGGCCCATCTGGCAGCTGCACATGGAAGCAAAGTCCACATGTCAAGACCTGCTTTTTATATCCTCATTAGCAAGGGGAACCTTTTGGTCCAATGTATCTGACACAGAGGCAGAAATGGGAAATAGCCATTGTTTGACAATCTGGCACATAAATATATGATGAGGTAACTTCTCATGACATTAGAGCATATAGAAGTGGAAAGGACAGTGAGAGATTGAAATCTGTTTGTTTCATAATTGCAGGCAGACTGGGTTATGGACAGCTGGGTGTAAGGACTGATGCCACGGAACACGAGTTGCAAAGGTTCAGGAGATTGTTGGCAAACCAATGGCTAAAAGACCTTTGCGCCAATGGCTTTTTGTGTACTCTGTCTGAAAGCAAAAGAGAACAGCCCCGCATGAAGGCTCTGGAAATGTCAGGGACCTACAGCAAAGGGCCTTGATAATGTAGGTACTGCAACAGCAGAGGACTTGCCTATTGGAAATACCTGTGTGATGCACGTCCTTTGCTACAAAGGAAGGGAAAACTTCCAATTTTGTGTCATTTCCCTTTGCAAAACAGATCTCACCAGCAGAGATAAAACTTAATGCAAATAATTCTGTGTATTGACACATCAGTAGGTAAAACAGCCTTGCTAGAATATTTAATTGCAAATATCACCACGTTTCCATAATTTACAACTATTCTCTGGCCTTGATCTGCATGGAAGCAAGAATTCCTCATGCCCCATTTCTCACAGCTGTCTGTCCCACATTTGTACTGAAGGCATGTATTTTTCTCCCTTTACCACCTGGATCACGACAGTCTTCGCTTAGTGTGGTTTTGGCTTAAGCAACAGTGATTTAAATGTGTTAAACTCAAGCTCAAGATTTCAATCCTTGTGACTGATGGCTCACCCAAGCACATGTGCCATGGGGACACTGATGGAGGACACTTAATGTCCCTTCAGGAATTATTTGTGGAAGGATTGGGAAGGACCCATCCACCATCCTTCAAATATTCTGGCTTGCTTGCATAAAATACGATCAGTGGAAACATCAAAAAGGCAAAATATGTCCAGAAAATTATTATTTTAATTTAGCCTGAGAATTCTGATTTACACATCTATATTTTTTTTGTCTGCATTACATTGTTGTTTGGGCTTATGCTTTGGACAACAAAGTTTGCCCTTTGTTATTCAGCAATTAAAATCAGCTATCATGTTATCCTCCTCTTCTCTTGATTGACTCTCATTCTAATAATTCTTAAAATAACCTTACTTTTTTACAATTAGTTTCCCAAATCAGATCTTTCGCAGATCCCAGAGTCATTCCATTGTCTCTACAAATGCCTTCAAATACATAATTTATATGACAGGAAAATATGAGAGTACTTCTATTCTGACTTTTAAAATACCATGCAGACCTTCAAAAAAATAAGTATTGACAGGAAAATTGTGCATAAAATTTGATTCTTGATTTTTTTTACAAGGAGTAGTTGTATCCTGAGGACTGTTTTCAAAGATATTTTCACAAAGAACTTGGATTTTAATAAGGAAACAAATTGAGTAGTCAGGCACTGAGGAAATGAAAGGTGAACTTGTAAGAATCTTTTGGTCAATACTTGGCAGTGCATTCATTAATTATAACTGTAATTATTGCTTCTAAAAGCACTTACTAAGACTTATTCCAAATAAAGTTTGAAATACTAATAATTTATTTCTCTAATATTTTTCTTGCCCTGCAGCCACATAGTACCCAATTGTAGTCATTATTACACCTACCCCGCTCCATCTAACAGAGGAATTAGTCACACAGGGGCCTTTTTATTAATGAAAACAATTCTGTATGAACCACTGTGTGGGGGAAAAAGCTTATATAAGAAGGGTTTAAGGTGAAGGAAATCAGAAGGGAGAGAAGATGGGTCTGCAGGGAAGCTGCATGAGCTGATCTTGAGCAGGAGATGTGCTGGAGGCATCAGTTTTGGGCTTCTAACTTGGAGAACTTGAAATCATATTCCTTCCCTGGCAGTGTCCAAGGCCAGGCTGGATGGGGCTCTGAGACACCTGGTCTAGGGGAAGGTGTCCCTGCCCATGGCAGGGGGCTGGCACAAGATGAGTTTTGAGGTCCCTTCCAACACAAATTTTCCATCATTCTATAATTCTTCTCTCAGGATCATTCCTCTGCCTCATCTGCAGGGAGAGCACAGGAACTGGGATATGGTTCAGTACAGGAAAATATATCCAAACTGATATCAGACATTAGTGGGACTCACTGAAAGGAAGCTCTTGGTCTTGTGCCTGCCCTGCACATTGAGAGCTGCCATGAGAGGGCATGGAAATAGTGCTTTCATGCCCAACTCAGTTCTGGGGGAGGGGAAATTCCTGTCAGGTTCCATTCCTTAATAAGTCTCATCTCTGTGGTTCTCCTGAGGGATTTCAAAGTACTGTTGACAAGAATCACTAGACAAGTGTAAGTTATCACAATCCCACCTAAGATGTTGATATACACTTGCCACAAGGAGAGAGAGCTTAGCTCAAGCCATGGTCTTGAGGAGATGAAACATCTTCAGCATAAAAGACTCTTTTAACTCCAACCCTAATAAATTCTTGCTGTCCTTTAGCTCTGTCTTGACTCTGCTTGCAGTTACCACAAAGAGTTACCACAAGTTATGAGGCTATGGAACAGATGGGGAAGGAACATACCTGGTCAGCAGATTGATCAGCTCTGCTCCTGCTGTAGAGGTGGAACAGGGCTCTAGTTCCACCCTTAGAGAACACAAGTTATGGGAACAAAAGTTATGCCTTTGTACAAGGCATTGAGGCCCTGCAGGGGAATGAAGCAGGATTTGTGTGCTGGACAGAGCTAAAGCAACAACCTGACAAATCCAAAAGGATGGAGGGAGAAAGCATTGCTGCAGACTATAGTTGTCTTCAAGTGGAGAAATTGCTGATGCATATTTTTATTTTTTAGCATTCAATATCCAACTCATTTTCAGAGCTTGCTCACATGGGGGGATGCATTCCTTTCCAAAGATTTTTTTCTCTGCCCAGATGGCTGGGGGTTTGCAAAATACTTTGGGCAGGCATGGGAGCACTATCCTGTGCTTATGCCAAGGCCAAAGGCTTCTGTTCTTGCTTTGGGAAGAGCATCAGAGAACTCCCTGCAGCATCTGCTCACAGATGCCAGGAAGGAAAGTCCAGAAGTGAAAATGTCTCTTTCAAAATGGTACTTGATTGACTCTTTGGAAGATAGTAATGCTACAGATTGCCAAGGTCAAGAATGCTGATGCATTTTCCATTGTCAGCTGGGAAAATAATCCCAGTTTAATTCAGCTGAATGGAAGAAACTTCTGTTTGACTCCGGTGGTATCAGGTTGTCACTCAAAGCATTGAGGTGGTGACTATGTCTGGAGGTTGTATTTTGGAGAAAAGCAGGTTTGTGCTGCACTGTGGCTCCTCTGTTCTGTGTCACATCATGCACATGGGTTTGTGCCAGACTGGTAAAATACAGAGCAGTGCGGAGAAGGTCTCAAGTTGCACAATGTCCTGTAACATACCATCACTGCAGATGGTCAAAAGACACTTGGAAATTTCATTTCTCAGAAAATTTCTATTTCCTGTCTCAAAATAAAGTTTAAAAAAGTCCTGAAAAAAATGTTTCCAGGCAGAATGTTCCATGGTTCACTGGGAGAGGAAGGATGTGAGAAGGAAAATTGGTGTTCGATCACTTCTACGTTGTTTTCTGAACTCCAGTTTGTGGTTTGGAGTACCTGGCTGGTGTTTTGCGTGGGTGAGCCAAGAGAACTTCCAGACTCCATGGTTTTCAGCATTCCTGATAGCCTCATGTTTATGTTTAAGGGGATATAAATTTCTTTTGTGAGTCAAACAGATCTCCTGTCATCTTGAGTGGACCTGCTCCATGGACATAAAGATTTACTGATGACCACTTGGCATTTCCTTTGCTAATTTCATAGGACCTGAGAATCAGAGAATCATTTAGGTGGAAAATGACCTTTAAGATCTTTGAGTCCAACTGTTAACCCAGCACTGTCATTCCACCACTAAACCACGTCCCCAAGCGCCACATCTCCATGTCTTCTAAATCCCTTCAAGGATGGTGACTCCACCACTTCCCTGGGCAGTTTGTTCCAGTGCTTGACAAGCCCTTTCTGTGAAGGAATTTTTCCTGATATACAATCTAAACCTCTCCTGGTGCAACCTGAGGCTGTTTCCTCTTGTCCTATCATTTTTCACTTGGGAGAAAAGGCTGATCTCCACCTTGCAGCAGGATGCCACACTCGGGTCCATATGTAGGAGGATCGGACCCACAGAAGGAACGAGGCAGGCAGCAGCAGTTGAAGGGAAAGCTAATGATACTTTATTCTACAATCTTCTTCTCCATTCTCTATTCTTTATCAACAATCCAACTCCATATATACAGTTTGTACAAAGGCAAGAGATTGGTCATTTAGGTCACCACTTCTTCAACCTGGATGATGAACACCACTATCAATCAATTCTCCTCCCAAAGGAGAAATATGAAAACATCTCTAAAAATATACATAGTTTATGTTGAGCTGCGTGAGAATCTGCTTGCAAGATTCCAAGCAAAGAAAACCAAGAAAGCTGAGGGCAACACCACCTGGCTGTCCCCTCCTGTCAGGGAGTTGTGCAAAGCCAGAAGGTTTTCCCTGAGCCTCCTTTTCCCCAGGCTGAGCCCCACCAGCTCCCTCAGCTGCTCCTCCTCAGCCTTGTGCTCCAGACCCTTCCCCAGCTCCGTTCCCTTCTCTGGACATGCTCCAGCCCCTCAATATTTTTCTTGCCATGAGGGTCACAAAACTGAATCCAGGATTTGAGGTGTGGCCTTACCAGTGCTGAGCACAAAGCGAGTGATCCCTTCCTCTGTCTGACTGCATTTAAGTGCCCCTAATTATTTCCTTAGGGAACATGTGCCTGTTCACCTAGTTTACATATGAGGATATCACCCATTCTATCACTATAGNCCATACTACAACCCAGGACAATGGAACATAGGGAAATCATGTGTTTTGTGTTTTTTAGATCTTTTCTGAAATTTGTCTTCCCTTTTAAATATTTCAGTGAAGTTCTGAGGCATAAAAGAGTAGTTTCAGTTCAGTCCAAATAGGTCACTCTATTTTTGCTTAGTGTATAAAAAATGAGAAAGGGTTCCAACAAGGTAAAATGATAAGTTTTCACTCTAAAAATTATGAAACTGGACATTTAAATATCCTAAGAACTATCCTGCTTGCCTGTTTAGTCCCCTTGAAACTCTCTTTGGTGTGATTTCATCAAGTGTCTTCTTGTCTGTTGAACAGGATTTTCTGTCTCTGGACCTTTTTCTATCTGAGGAGCAGAAACAACATTGCAAAGTTGTACAGAATTTTTTTTTCAAGCTGCTCAACCTCATCCCACCCCTGCCGCACTGGCCAGCACTAAACTTCCTCAATAAGACCAGAGATTAATCAATGTTTGTTTCTTGGTGGCTGCACACATGCAGGCAGGCTGACTGCTGGCCGTGCATTATCAAACTTCCACAGGCTCCTTTGGCTCCTTTCCCACCCATTTCAGCCAGGGAAGGAGCACAGGATTCAACCATCTGAGTTGTTAGGCTTATTAACTCCACTGAAAACAGAATGTCTGCATTTCCTCAAGCCTTTAAATCTCAGCAGCCACAGCTCTTCCAGCCAAATTAGCAGTAACAGGAGGCGAGGGAGTGGCAATTCTGATGGAAGATGCAGCTCTGCTTTTCCCTTTGGGAGCAGAGCAGAACGTCATGCATTTATATGTCTGCAAATGAGCAGGGGCACATATCCTTCATGAGCAAATGATCCTTGGTCACATCCACTGGCCAGCTGGGCTGGAATTAATAGATTATGCCCGTACCAACAATTATTTGGGGAAAGTTGCATTATTTGGAGGAATGACAATGAAGAAGAGTTGGCAAAACACAATGATTTAAAGTTATTTTATTTTAAATAGGCATTTAGTATGTCTGGATTGCTGGCCATAGTTTAGGAAGCTGAAGAGAGCACCTCAGCTTGTGCTTATCACTCTTGACGTCAAAAGCTTGATCTGTGCTTTCTCCTTCTCATGGACTGGTTACTGCTGGGTGTGAAGGGCCTTGAATTATTTTACCATAATCAACAAAAAGACAGTTAGAAGGCAGTTAGAATCCCTGAGTGCCCCTTCCACACATTAGGGTTAAATATTAGGGATGGACTAATATACACAAAGCTGGCATTGTCTCTAGTGTATTCGGGGAGGTAAAGAGTGGAAAATTGTGAAGAGTCTCCCTGCTCATCTGACTTGCTTCACTGAATGCATGTGAAAACACTCTGAGCAAAGAGATATGTTGTTTTTACACTAGAAATTCTTAAATAAACAGCACGAAGACACAGAGGAAAGACTAAAATATTGCAAATTAAGAAAAAACCTTTAGAAAGGCAATCAGATAAAGGTTAGTTGAACCTTCAGTGAAGTGGAAAACTGGGCTGGGTAGGTCCACCTGTGCATATTTGCCTAACCTGGGCTGTGAGAACTCTAGAGCCAAGTTCCTCTGCTACAGGCTGCCTCTGTGATTGTGAGCTATTTCCTTTGTATCTCCCATCACACAGACTCCTCCTTTAACCCCTGGAAACTGATTTACACACCTAGCACGATGTTTGAAGTATTCGTATTTAGTGTTTTTCTTACAACTAAAGTCAAAGGAGTAAAAGAGATTACTTTGGTGGGCTTGGCTGTATCTTCAGTAGCTAATTAAATGGTGAGAGAAGAGATTTGAGTAGTTGAAGCCAACTGGCACAGACTGACCTGCATCTATACTATTAAACTATCTTAACCTTCAAATCAGGGTGACTGCATCCAAAGTGCCGATTAGGAATAGTTCCTGCCTTATGTTAATTTCTGAACCACATCCAGCAGCTGTCTAGGGGAGCTGCATTTGGCCAGGGACCATTTTAACAATATAACAGCATATAGACAACTGGGATTTAGCACCCAAGTGTTAAGCACAGCCTAATTTTCTGGCGTGAGGTTAGCACTTAGGATGCTAATAACACCCTTAAGCACACTTGGTGATTTTGCAAATGCAAAATATCCCTTTCCATTGGAAAATAGAAGTTTGGAGTGTGTACTCTGGGTTATTTTTAGCCAAATTCTACCTTTTACCTGCACAATCCATTGAAATAATGACAGCAGCCTGGTTTCTGACCCTTCCTATAAGTGTTTGCTCCCAGCTATTTAGAAAACCTCTCCAGCTCTACAGTGTGACACATCACGAAGATCAAATGCTGTTCCCTAGTTTATCTCTTGGAGAACTGTGGAGAGGTTCAGGGCTCTCAATAGAGCAGTCTTAATCAACAGCTGCTTCGTTTGTGACTCTTGACTTCTGTCTTTCTATAATGAAGAACACTAAAATATTCATTATCTAGGTGCAAATGTTTGAGGGTGATTGCATGTAGATATGGTGGTGCCTGCAAATTCTCAGCTGAGGAGAACTGGGGAACTATTCAAAATTTTGTATGTTAGAATCAAAACTGTAACTTGGAAAGATAGAGACAGTATTTCCCACAAGTAATGGAATGCAAAGAAACTGAGGACTACAGTGAAAGGAAGTCAATAGTTTATTTACAAGTCCAGTTTTCAGTAGTAAGGATTTCTAAAAAGTTCAAGAAAAATGTGACAAATAGAGTAGTTACTAAAAAGGCAAGCTTGAAAGAATTTATGCTGCTAAGGTAGTCAGCAGTTTCTTCCTTGACTGGGAAGTCCAACCCAGGGGATGTGTTGTATTCCTGTCCATTTACTGATTGGGAAAATATTTGAAGACCTCTCCTAAATTGTGGCAAACAAAAGAAAATGATAAAGTTGTATCAGTGCACAGAGTAAGATATTCTGTACTAACCAACTATTTTTCAGACCTAGTGCTAAGGAATTATGTTTCTTTATGAACATCATTCACTCAATCTCTTTTTCCCAGAGCAGGAGTGGGGTCTGATCTTGAGTCCTACCATTGCTTTGCTTCCAGGCCCAGTGGTGACTGGGAGAATTTGTCTATCACAGGAGACAAATTAGCTGAGGCTGGTTTGTTCGCCCTGATAAAACAACATCGTGATAAAACAACATCACTTGAAAACCAGGTGAGGAGAGGGGTGTGTGACCACCAAGGAAATAAAGACTAGAAGCTAACAACAGCAAAAACAAAAGAAAAGGCTGTGAACTGGCCATTTAGCCTAGAAAGAAGGAAAAAGCTGGAAATTTTTGTAAAGGTGCAGCGTACAGCAGAGCTTTGGAAGAAGAAGCAGAAATCTGCTCAGTGGCAGACACTGCACCAGTCTTCACCCACCAGCTCTGAGGTCAGCTGGCATGGAGGAGGCAGCAGAGGACACTGTCAGGTGTGTCTGCGTGCCACAGCAGGGGCCACACCTGCAATGCTCCTTGGCCTTCAGAAGGGACTGCTGGCCAAGAGGAAAGAGAGGTGCAGAAGTATTCTAGTAAGGCAGCAGTGGAGGAGATTCATTTCCAGCACTTTGGCCTGGCAATTCTAAATTAACTATTACAGACACAGCCTCAAAGTCTCTTTCCTTGTGTTCCCTTTGAATTTCGAGGATGGAGCCTGACACATCTCCTTTTACAGGGACACTAAATATACTAAAAAAAACCCTCATATTTCACACACTTTCTCCCAACTCACAGGGCAGTAATTGAAAAGCAAGAGAAAACAACAACAGCTCTTCATGCTGCAGGAGTTACATCTGTTATTTGACTAATTAGTGACACATAATAACCCATAAAAGGCTTGGCAATACAAAAGCTGCTTTAATTCTGGCCAGTCTCCATAAAACTCTCCCAGTCTCACATTCCATTTGTAACTGCAGAGGTATGTGTAGCAGTCAGTGTTGGGAAGCAATGCATCAGTGTAATGATGCATTTTGAGGAAGAGGGGGAATAAAATTGCTGCGGATGGAAAGGCAGACGTGTCTTGCATAGTTTTTTTTGCAGCCAGATGGAGGAAGGTCAGTCTCTTTGGGCTTCACATGACCCATGGCCAGTCCTCTATTAATCCAATGGAGTGGGCAGGTGCTCAGGGGAGAGCCCAGAGGGCAGAGGAGGTGAGAGGGCTCTTTTATCTGGGACATCTGAGTCTGGAAAGACTCAGGATCTCTGATCTTTCTGTCCTTGTTTGTTTGGGTTGAGCTTTGCTTTTAGGTAAAATGTGTTTACTCAGCACTTTTCATTTAGATAGTTACTGATCTTATCTGGTGTTAAGGAAGAAATCCATGGTCACAGCAGAAACTGGCAGTTGTGAGTTAATATTTTCTTTTAGATGTATCGATTGCAATGTCAAAGATTCAAAATCAATTCACTTAAATGTCGCTCCAAAAAAAAAATCCGTCAGTGGAATGGAATATTGCCAAACTAGAGGAAAAAAACAAGCCTGACTCTCCTGTCCCTGGATGCATGGATGCATATGGTGACAATAAGACAACACTGTCTTGATATCAACATTAAAATAAAGATGACAAATAGATAAGAAATATATCCTATCTCCACAATATTTATATAGAAGCAGATGATGAATTCAGAAATAATCTAAAATTCTCATTGCAAAACTTTCTGACTGATTTCACAACTTCCCCAACTCTTTTCTTGCATCTTCTTTTCACTGTTGCAGGTCTATAAGCTTGCTGTCCTGTTATCCCAGCAGCGTGCACATTTCCTTCCTTCCATGGGATACAGACTTACCACATCTCTGCAGGGATTTAGTGCAAAATCCTCCTCCTCATTGCTCCAGAGGGTGATAACCCAACATTTGCATTTCCTGAAGCTGCAGATGTGTCCTGGCCCCAGCTGTGAAGGGTGGCTCAGAGCCTGCAGGACTGCCCTGCTTTTTATTCCATTCCCCTCCTTGTAATCTGTAACCAAATAGGTAAATCTATCAAAGCACCAGAACCAGAGCAGGGCAATTTGCTTTTCACTTAAATTACATGAATCAGTATCAGTTTGCTTTTAGGCTGTTCACACAATGGATTATTAATGCCTTGGGTATCCAATGGTCTATTCCATTCCCATGGAATCAATAGATACTTCATTTACCTATTCCAGACATCATATACCTGTCTTTAATCATCAGAGATGGTGCTGAGGCAAAGGTCAAAAGAACTGCTTAAAAAACAGATTTCAACAGTTTCAAGTCTGGATTTTGTGTAGGTTGGATGTGAAGTGCTGTTTAGCCTGGTCCTTGTTTACCATTAACTGGTCTCACTCATTCCTAACTTACCTTTGGGTATGAATTGATAATTCATTAATTCTTGTGGGCTTTTTACAGGGTGGATGTATCTTCTGCATCTTTTCTCATGGAGCATAAACCATGATCCCTCACCATGAAACATAACAGTGTTCTGAAATTATAATTCCCAATGTAGCAGGGAAGAAATCTGAGCAAGTCCATCTTGCCCTGTTGCCTGGTGTAGTTTCTTCAGGTGAGAAGAAAGTACTATTTCTTTTGTCTTTATTACTTTGTCTTTTAATTCTGCAGCCTCACGGCCAGCTGTGATTGTCTCCAGAATAAAGCCCAGAGAGAGAAAGAGAGTCATCAGAGAGAGGGTTTCCTGTAGGTCATTGATAATTAGAACCCCAGAATCCCAGAATGGTTTGGGATTGACCTTAAAGGCCATCCAGTTCCAATTCTTCTGCCATGGACAGGTACACCTTCCACTAGACCAGGCTGCTCAGAGCCTCATCCAACCTGGCTTTGAACACTCCTCTGGGCACCATGTGCCAGTGTCTCAGCAACCTCCCAGCAAAGAATTTCTTCCTAATATCTAATCTAAATCCACCCTCCTTCAGTTTAAAGACATTTCCTTGCATCCTATCACTCCATGCTGCTGCTAAAAGTGGCTCCAGCCTTCTGATAAGTGCCCTTTAGGTACTACACCTACTACTTTAGGAACTACTTTGCAGTTCCCAAAGGAGCAGGAATAACCTTTAGGAATAGGAACTTCCTTTGGGAACAGCTTGTATCCTTTGCAAAGAATAAAGCCATGAACCTAGTGCATAAATAACAGTGCATATGTACCACAGTGAGCTGCTACAACGTGGCCCAAGGATGTGAACACTGTGACCAGAAGAAGCCTTTGACTTTGGGTGTCTGACTGAAGAAACCTTGGTCACCATTTTCCTGGACTTTGCAGTAAATGGAGATGGAAGTTTATATGCTACTGCCAGGGGTTGCAGGGTTAGGATCAGGTCCCTCCCAGTTCAGAATATTCTGCGAAATCTTTAGAGCTGTCTAAAACAGTGACCACTGAGGTAAAACTACACAAAGCACTCTGATGTTCTGTGGTTTCAAAGGATTCAAGGATTCTTAAAAAAAAAAAAAAAAAAAAAAGGTATTAAATCCAAACCAAAACAGTTCTAAACATTGGATTTTGGACTGAAGAAAACACTATGAACAAGTCAAAGGAACTGCACTTTTAGGTACACTTAGGTGTTGAAATTCAACTTTATTGCCACAGTTACTTTATTTTGATTTTAACACTGAAGTGTTTTACTAAGAAAATGTGGGAATTAAATAGTTAATCTCTTTTTCTGTCAGAAAAGCAACCGAATGCAGTCAAGACAAACTTGCCAGCCCTCATTTCCATATCTGGTTGAGAAATGGCCTAAAATCTGCTGCCCAACTCCAGTCTGGACAAAGCTTTTTTCTGATGATGGAAAGGAGGTTTTCATTCCCAAAAGAGTTGATATCCTTGGACATTGATGGATGGTGAGAAGGAAGCAGTTCCTGGGTCTGGGGTGTCCATCTCAGTCCACCCCCATACCCTTGCTGTATGGAGGGTTATAAATGGTTCCAGTGGGACTTGGATCCATTTTGGCTGGACCAGTGGCTGCTCTGCTGCCCTCCACCACCTCAGGTCCCTTTAGGGTACTTCTAGCAGCCCTGAAGCAATGTCTGGTGGGCAAAACTCTTTATTGCCACCTAGTTTAGATTTCAAAATAATATTTTTTTTCCTCTGGAGACAAAAATACAGAAATAAAGGGCTGAAACAATCTGAATAGCTTATGCAAGCCTGCTGGCAGAAGAATCCTTCTCTGGTGCCCTTGGTGCTGGCATCAAGAGAGGCTTCTGTAGCTTCCTTGGAGGTGGCTGCAGGAAGACCTCTCCCAGTTATCTCTGGACTCCTCTAACCTTTGAACATGGCCAAGGGAGCTGTGCTGCCAACACATCCATCCTCCAGGGATTCCCCATCTGATTGAGGCTGGGCCAAGGAAGTGAGTCAGAACTGCAGCAGACAGGCTGCTCCTGCCTGCAGCCTGCCAGCCAGCCAGGAGAGGCTTAATTGATGTGGGGAAGAATTAGGGATGTTTCAGGCTCCCTCACTGCAGGGGAGGTGACAGCTATGGAAACAGGCTGTTTTTAGCAGCAGGACAGAGAATCCTGACTAGAAATTCTTTTTCTGGGGAAGTCAAGCAGGCAACTTCTGCGTAGGTTTATTGAATTTGCTTAAAAATGGGTTGCAGGGGAAACGATGCTTGTTGTGAAACAAGTAGCTTTACCCAAAAAGTGAGAGAAATGACTTAAATGTGGAAAAACTTGCTTTGACCTAAATGAAAATATGGATTTCTTTTTTGTTGTTGTTAGAAACAGCAGCTCATGTCAAAATTGGCTAAGTTGAAAAAAATCAAAGGACTATTAATAATGGAAAATTAAATGAGCGGCTTTTAGTCTGATGCAAAATGGATTACTTGGAGGGGTTTTCTTGTTTTTTTTCTTTGTTTGAAAGGAATAATTGTCTTTGACTGAACCAATAGTCCCCTTCTTTCTCCCTTCCTCTCACTTTAGGGAACTGACCATTGAAGTGAAATGTTACACCGTTTTCCAAAAGAACCTCGAGGCTGTCCCTACCCTGGAAATGCAATAAATGATGTTTCTATAGATTTGGAGAGGGTTTTTTTTTGCTTGAGCTCTATAACTCTCTTTTTATTTTTCTGCAGTGCCTTGGCCTAGACCAGCATCCAACCCACAGTCTGATGACAGGAATGCAATCGATGGGGACTGAAATACACCTTGTCACCAGCAGAGATCAGCTACTGACTGTCCCCTTCCTTTGCAGGGCTTCCTAATCTTCAGGGGTACTCTTCCATTGCTCTGCCCTACTGGAGAATACTGCATATTACTTATGGATCAAAAATATTTTTGATTGGTAGCTTTCTGTGAAGACAGAAGTTATTAGTGAAGAGTAAAAATTGTGACCTGCAAGCAATTTATTCTAAGAAATGCCTAATTGTCTGGGGTTAGTCATTAGAGCCAGCTATTATATTTTTCAGTGTTGTTATCTAACCCACCATCAGGAGGGAAATAGGAGGACACTTGATGACCAAAGAGCTATCAGCCTAATTATACTGTGATGAATTCCTTTCAAATGTGTAGGGCATTTAATGCATTCTTAAATAAAACCATCCATAATTAGAAACCTTCCATAACACACACAGGAATCTGGGTCTCAGAAAAGCTGATTAATTGTTAATGAGGTTCCTTCACTTGTTAGACAGATTGGAAGAGAGGAGGAAACAAAGCTGGAGGCAGAAGCTGGCATTGCTGTGCAGATGCAATGAAACTTTGCTGTTTGCCAGACCAAACTTCTGTTCTGTGGCTTCTTGTTGTCCAAGCCCTGTGGTAGAGCCAGTTTTGTCCATTAGGGAAGTGATTTCTGCCTTTCCCATAATTTCAGACAACAGATGAAATGGAAATTGCCCCAACCTGATTGATGCTTCTGGAAATTGTAGAAAAGGGATTTTTTTCATCACCCCCTGAAATTTATACTCTGCTGGACAACACTTGTGATGGTTTTTAAAATGTTCCTACACATCACCCATTTACTTTGAAAATGTGATGTTTTCAGCAAATGTCCAACTTGTTCTGTCCACAAAAAGATCTGATGACGGACACCAGAACATGGAGAATAGTCTATCTCAAAGGGGAAAAGCAAGAATTATAGGTGTTTATACATGGGGAGTGCACGTAAAAGGGAATGCCTTGTTTCACAATAGGAAGCTGGAAGTGGGCTCATGGATGCTCAGTTTACTGCATCATTTTGCTTACTTCATATTTTGCCTTTCCCCCAACTATTTTCCCTTTTATTTTTCTCAAAAGAAATAAACTCTAAATGCCTCCACTCATTCTGACCATACAAAAGTCAAAATACTCTTTATTATTGTACAATGTTTCATATGTTTTTGCAATCTCTGCTGCGATTTGTAGCTGTCTTGTCACAGTATTCATAGGAAATTAAGCTCAGACCTTGGAAAATACAGAAATTTCTACTAAAATATATATATATTCTCTCTCTAAAAGTATTATGAGTTCCAGTCTTGATAGCTGAACATTTCCCAAAGCAATAACAAAATGCTTTGTGTCCTGTTTTTGTTTCTGGAGTGTATTTTTTGCTGCAGAGAATATATGTTTGGAGCACAACATTTGAGAAGGGCTTCTGAAATGAGTCTTTATATCTTGAGTATTATTTGAAAAATAAACTTGGAAGAGGGAACAGGCTTTAAAAACCACTTCCTAATATGTTATTTATGTTCTGCTGTCTGAGTTCCGAGATATCTAAATGGGTGAAAGTCAGAGACATAGTCAGAGTTTATTAAAAAACCAGTCAAAATAAATACTCGACCTTTTACTTCTGGAGATGGTTCTTGGTAATTCTGTATTTCTAATTATTCTATTATGTGAATGAAAACTGCATGTCAGTATAATTCAAAGGAGATAATGAAAGGGAAGTATTTATTGTTCCCAAATTGTCCAATGTGTTGGAGCAAAATGGAATTCATGGCATGTCTGTTCAAAGACCATCAGTAATGCTGAGCAAAGTTATTCTAACATGGGGAGATGCCCCCTGCAATTTAATTGTGGGGAGCTGTGACTGAAACTGGAGACATATATTTATTCATATTGTGGTTTTTTTCATTTTTTAATTGTTTCTTCTTGCATGACAGTTGGAAGATGATGGGCACATCACAGTGATGCTTGGCCCAAAGGTGAGGATGCCCACGAAGCTCCATCCTGTGTGCTCTCATGGCCTTACAGGCAGCTGGAAGCTCTCTGTAGCCATGGACAAAGGCAGCATCACAATCACACCACACTCTCTCTCTGTGTGAATCTTTTCCCAAAATAAAGCTTGACATTCATATTTTTCACTGGGGAAAGGGCAGGAAAGGCAAGTTGTACAAGGAGTGGAGAACTGGGTTTTCTAGTTTGGAGAAACAGAGGCTGAGGTTCAATCTCATTGCTCTGCAGGTTCTTGAGGTGGGCAATGGGACAGGGATGTGTTGAGCTCTTTTCCCTGGTATCCAGAGGCAGGATTAGTTTGAAGGTCTCAGCAGTGCACCAGAGGAGATTCAGACTGGACATTAGGAAATATTTCTTTACCAAGAGGATGCTCCAACACTGGAACAGGCTTCTTAGAGAGCTGGACTATGCCTTGAACAAAATGCTTTAACTTTTGGTCAGGTCTTCTGTGGCTGGGTGGTTGGACTAGATGATGATTGTATATCCCTTCCAGATGATTCTTACTCTCTTTCTGCTCTAAATAGACCAGTAAGCTTTTCTTCTATATTGCCCCCCCCCCAAAAAAATGAAATGAAGTTTTACTAGGTATAAGCATGTGTATGAGGGTCAACTTCTGTCAAATATATATAATTTTTGATTCAGATAAGTGTTAAAATCTAAGCATCATTGGAACATGACCTACTCAAACTGCACAAGCTGATCCCCTTGTTTTTCTTTGCTTCCATTCTTAATCTCAGTTAAATTTGTTCTCTGGAACCACGTTTTACATTCAAAAAATTCCTATTAAAATAAACAGCTTCTAATTTTTTTTTTCTTTTTGTATTTAAAGGGGTTTTGTGCTTTCCTGATTCCTATAACATTTAGCCCAGCACATGAAGTTCATCTCTGTTCAGGGCTTGAGGTGCTGTTGAAATGAGAACATTCATAGCACTTTTTTTCAGTGAGTATTTATGTTATCATCCTAAATTGTTACAGAAGTGGTATTAATGATGCCTTATGATGAAATACTTAGATTTCCCTTTGTTATGTATATTTAATCAAGGCAGTACTGAAAGCTCAGTGTTTGCAGAGGGGTTATTTAAGCCTTATCAGAAGCATGCACAAATGGCACACAATAGATGAGGAATTCATCATGAAATGAACAAAACCCAGCTCTAAAGTGCACAGCTCCCAGTAACAGCTGGCAGGTAGCTCTGCCATCGGGGCTGGTGCTGCCTGACACTGAGCTCTGGGTTCTGTTGCACCAATCACACTTTGAGAGGTTCCTGCTCATTTTACAGCATGAGTGACATCAGCTCCTGTGGAATGACAGTGGAATTGCATAAACACCAGGACTGCTAGATACATTCCAGAAAAACTAAAACTGCAGTCCATCTTTACCCGTGGTGGTTTTACAGCACAGAGTTGCATACTTAGCTTGGTTCCTGTGGATCTGGAGGGCTCTTCCTCTGCACAGCTATTGCAGCAGCCCAGTTAAGAGCAGGATTTAATCCGAGAGAAACTTTATGAGTACAAACTTATTTAAAATTATTCTGCTTTGATTTTCAGCTTCCTCTTTTTTGGGAGGAGTAAAAGAATCACTTGGAAGCTTTTCCAACAGCCGGAAACATAATTCTGCATATTATTTTTTATCCATTGATAAAAATACTTTTCATAAAACCCAGCAATAAGATGCTTTCAGAAGCGTAGCTTGAAGCAATGAATCACAGCCTTTTTAAAGACATAAGAAGAATCCAGAGTAGATGTTCATAACATTAAAATACTTATTGCAGTCATGAGGACTGTCAGAGAAAGGGTTCAAATTATGCCTTGAGCTTTAGGGGTTTTGTGCCTGCAAAGAGTCAAGGACAGCATATTATTTTGTGCTACTGTCTCTGACATTTGGCTTTAGGAAACAAATGGACTTAAGCAATCCCTAGGGTGTTTTTACCACCTCCATGAGGCGTAAATTTGCTGTAATGTTGTTGTTCCTTACTGTTAGTGGACATTTTTTTTAAAAAAGAGGGGAGAAATCCACGATTAAATAGCTGTTTTGCTATTGTTTTTTGAGCTGTGAAGTATGCATCTTCTGCTGTGAGAGAAAGAAGGAACTTAAGGTCTGGATGGAGTCTGAGATTCACAGACCCTGGGGCAAGGTAGGCAACCAGCAGGGAGAGTCACCTATTTAGTATTTGTTAATGCACCAGCACTTTTTTCCCAAGGTCTTACAAAAAACCATTCGTTCTCTGTACTTCTCATGCAAATAGGAGCTTATTAGTTGTGTTTATCCTGCTTAGGAGCAGGAATATTCCAACCTATGGGTCCTGCAGGGCTCCCTTACCCCACCAGCAACAGCAATTGAGTACATTTCTGACCCCCTAAAAATGTAAAATAATCGAGATGACTGGAAATAGAAAAAAACATTTGGGACTTGAGGGAAAGGACGATTTAGGGAAGGCATCTGCAGCCAGAAGAAGAAAACCAAGGTGTGCAAATTGGAAGTGGTTTAGGAAACAAGTTCAATGACAAAGCATCTTTGGGGAAATAAAGTTTGGGAATCCTTGAAAAAAAGAGGAATGTCAATTAAAGTTAGGGAGAAATTAATTGAATGAGTGTGCGGGGAAGAGAGAAACATCAAGATTTACTTGAGTACCTGAAGCACAGCCCAGATCAATTACTTGCTGCTGTCAGCATCACCAGTGCAATGTAAGAAAGATTGAATGCACGCTATAAAATGCATCGTTTAACAAAGTTCAAGCTATTAAGTAATTAGAATATAATATGTGAACATGCTGAATATGCTTATTTAAATGTAAATGTTTATTCACTGTTTATTTTTAGTGCAGAAAAATCACCCAGCTTGTTTAGTTGTCCTTGCTGTTTCATACACTGCTGATCTATTGGATGCCTCTAAGCCAGCATCCAGAGGCAGCTGCTCCTTTATCAATGGCATCCAGGGACCCCTCTTGAAAGGTGCAAAGTAACCTGCAAAGGAAACAAATTCAAGGTGGATAATAAATATGCTTTGCTCCAATGGGCTGAAGGAACAGTGATATTACATTTCCACTTACAGAGAGATCACTGATGTGGCCATTTGTCAGTGATGTTAAGGGACAGGGCCTGAATGCCAAATCATGGAATAAGGTTTGGGTTGGAAGGGACCTTAAAGATCACCCAGTTCCAACTTTCTGCCATGGACAGGGACACCTTTCACTAGACCAGGTTGCTCAGAGTTCCATCCAACCTGGCCTTGAACACTTCCAGGTCTGAAGTATTCACAGCTTTGGGTAACCAGTGCCAGTGCCTCATCACCCTCACAGTAAATAATTTCTACCTAATATCCAATCTATACCAATTCTCTTTCAATTTAAAGCCATTCCCCCTTGACATTGTCCTTGCACTTGTAAAAATCCCTCATTAATCAACTGATACTGCTCACTGAGTGGGAAAAATTAGCCACAGTAGTAAAGGGGTTTGTTAGTAAGTGAGGAAATAGTAAATTCAAATGCGAAAAAGTGGAGGTTATGCTGTTTGTTGCTGGCACTTGGCAGACCAAGCTGTCCTAGGTGTGCCAGTGACAAATTGCATGACCTCAGGTTTATCATTCCACCTTGTTTCTGAAATAATGGCAAAGCAATTCATACATGTAAATATCAGAGCAATAACCACTGCAAATTCCCAAATGAATGCCACAATTTTGCTACTGATTATGTCTTCCAAAAAAACCATGAAAGGTGAAGCATATTTTGTCTGTGAGGTTTTTCTGATGTTAACACAGGCTGATCCAGAACCTGGGAGAACTAGGCAGAACTGTGCTTGTGATGTGGTTAGTCCTATTGATTTTAATCCCAACAATTTAAAATCAGCATCCAGTGATCCTAGAAGGAAGGCAAAGAAAATGCTCACTGTCTGAAAACGAAACCTTTAAACATACACATTGGTGAGTAATATGGAGAAATAAATCTGGGTGGAGATTTGGGGTGTGTGTCATATTTAAAAGCATACAGTGAGGTACCAGTTTTAGTTCTAAGGCTTTTATTCTAAAGGTCTGTGATGTTCTTTGCAGTCTTTTGTTACTGCAAGCCTTTCACCAAGTTTCAGGTTCTAAAAAGTACACAAGAACCACTTTGCCAACAACACCTCCTGGCAGACGTTGTCTTTATAGTTTCTCAATCTTGCTTAAAAATGAGGTGATCTGTTCTTGACTGGAGATTAGTATCAGAAAGAAACAGTTGTATCTGAAAATGTTCCAAAAAGAACCACATCATAGTTAGAAGCAATGTCAAGGTTCCACCACAGCCTAAGCTGGATGTTCCAACAAATGAGAAGAGAAATGGCAGTGATGCGGAATAAGCCTCAGATAGGAAGGTGGGCACTGAAGTCCCTCCTCTGTTACAGACTTCCTGAATGATTTTGGGAATACCAGCACTTCTGTCTACATCTCTAACCAGCAACAGAGAATATTCCTGAGCACAGGATCAGCTTGATCCTCTCTTCTGTTAAATTTTAGCAAAGTACTCAGCATGGTTTTGTCTAGACCAAATATAGGCTCTCAAACACTTCCCAGACACTGGAAGTTATCAAAGGCCAAGGACAATTCCTAGAATAAATTTCATTTACTTCTACAATAAATTAGGCTGGGAGACAATTCTGGAAATCACCTGGCCTTAACATCATGTTTGAAAAAGGTCCTGTGCAATGTGTTCAGAAGCTGTGCCCAGTCAAGGTGTTAACATCTCCAAGGATGAGCTTTTCACAGCCTCTCTGGTCTCCTCTGTCAGCAGTTAATTGCTCCCAGGATAGAAGAGTTTTTTGTAGGTAATTTACATTTCCTGTCAATCTCTAGTTTTCCTGTAATTGTACAAACTCCCCAAAGGCAGTTTGGATGCATTACCCTGCTCTGGAGACTACAGGGGTGTAACAATAGGCACGTAGGCAGACTTCATCACTTGGTCTCAGGGCTGGAGAACAGGTTAATAGAGATGTAACCTCCAAGTCTTGGTTCCCATCGGTAATTTGAATACATTAGCCCTTAATTGGAGGGCTCAGATCCCATCATTGTGCTTGAATGCGTGGGTACCACAAGGGATAAATCTCTGTGCATGGATATGCAGAACACATACTGAAAAGTGAGCACATCTCTAGGAAAAGAACTAAATATCCTTTGATCTCTTTTTGTATTGTGAAAAATTGCTCTTTTTTGTTTTCTCTTTTGTTTGTTTGTTTGTTTTAAATCAGCATGTCCAGAAATGATAACTCCCAGAAGTCCTATTAAACACTTAACAATGCCTCGTCTGAGCCAAGCAACTGTAATGAGACAAACAACTAAACTAACAGTCTGTGGACATTCAAAAATTTTTTTGGGCCTTTCAGGTTATGTTATGCCTGTGTGGGAATACTTCAAAATATTCAGAAAGAGGAAGAGTTTTATCAGCAGATGAAGCCTGAATTTTGCACTGTGTTCCTGCATAGTTCTGCTAGGAAAACACAGGCCACAGAGAGGGGGTGACTGAAGGACACGTGTGGGACCAGTTCTTATATAAAGACCAGCACAAAATCTATGTACAAAGTCAGTGGTGTGTCGAGCCTAATGCTTTTCCTCTCTGTAAAAGTAATTACCTCATCAGGGTCTTTTAACTTTGAGCTGTGACTTGCCATTTTCTTGTATAGTCACCAACATTCTGCACATATATCTTAGAATATTACTGATACGAAAGTTTGTGTCTTGCAAACAAAACCAGCTGATGAAATGGGTGATGATGCTGGGGATACTGGTGGAAGATAGTGATTGTTTCAGGCAGGTTTTGTTTTTAGAATAGAAATTCACTGATTGACCTTACACTGTGCCACACAGCTGTACCAACACCTCACTCCAGTGAGCACTGCATACACAATAAATAAATAAATATACCAGTATTAGATATCTGCCACATACCACAAGAAAGTAATGAAAGAGAAGGTTGGGAGTGAGAGACATACAAAACAGTTGGGGGAAATGGATTTCACCCTGCAGTCTCACTGTGATTTCAAACCCACCTGGTCCTTCACAGAGTCTCAGAGGATGGTGGATCCAGTTCTGATGGATCATACACAGCCTGGCATGGAGGCATCCATGGTGTCTTGCAGGATGTTGTTTGGTGTCCCAAGGCTTTGGCCACTACTGTCAGTCTGTCAGTTTTGGGGCAGAAATGACCCAATTATAAGATGTGTATTGACAGAGGTCTACTGTGTTAACCCTGCTGCAAAGAGATAAAATGTTAGGTAAAAAGCAGGTGGAAAAGAGTCAGATAAAAAAAATTATGTTTGCTGCTTTTCTGTAAATACTAGTTTTTAATAAAAGACGTTCTGGAATGATTCTGCAGGGAAAATTCTTTGGCAGTAGAGGATGACAAGAGAATGATTATATGCTTTGCAGTGCTAAGAAAGTGTTCTCTTCCCTCTTCATTTTGATTAAAAATATAGATATTTTGTGGTTTCTGTCTTTGTAAACACATTTATAAGGTACATTTTACAAAAACTGTGTGCAACAAGAAGGACTTTGGGAAAGATCATTATTCTCTCCTGAAACTTCTTACAGACTATTGGGAGACTGTTATTTCTCTGTGCCAGACCATGTCTCATACATAAATAAACCCTGTAGCTGTAGCCCTGATGGTCTGTACAGGAAATAACATTTTTGTCAAGTAATCCCCCACCTTAGGACTCATAGACCAAGATATCATCATCTTGTATCATTTGATTGTGTTTAAATCTATGGGAATTGAATGTGAAGTGCAGCTCCTTGCTAGTCACCATTGGATGAAGAGGATGCATTCAAATCTAATTGGAAAATAGAAATTAGGGAGCTGTGTGAGAGGCAAAAGAAGTCTTGTCCCAGACTGCAGAAAGATTTATAAAAACATGCCCTTTTCTTTTTTAAATATGGCAGGAATGTCAGCAGATCAGTGCTATTCCATAGCAACATGTCTGAAAGGACAATCCAGTGTTTGAGTCATAATTGCTTTCAGAAACATTCAAAACTCAAAGCTGGAGGATTTTTCTGAGAAAATAAGATTGGAGATTTTAAAAGAGAAAGATTAGAGCGAGTAGTCCACTTAGGTCCTTTGAAAATTCCACTTTCTGACTTCTAAACAGCTCCAGTTCGGTGGAATCATTTCATAGTAGTACTGAGAAACTTTGGGAAAAGATGAGCACTCATTTGTGTCATGCTGGAAATAAAATAGTGCCCAGGACACACAGGCCTGGGGCAGTGCTGGTGATCAGGCAAAGATTTATCCAGTGTAACAGGCAAAATGATGTATTTTAGTATGACTTAATATGTAATGTTACCTTGTTGATAAAAGGATCAAGGCTCTGATGTGGGAGGAATTATGAAGTTTGTAGAAAACTGGGTTTTACAACCAAGCTACATCCAAAGGACAATTGAAAAAGTTCAGCAGTCATGGCATAGGTATCAAACTCCAGAGGTCCTGCTCCAATGTTGTGGTTTTTTCAGTACATTAGGCAAAGAAAGGGTGAGAGAAGTTGGAAACGATGGACATCAATCATCTTCAAGGTGGGGATGAATAAAATGTGGAAAACCATGGATACATGCAGAGATTGGGGGAGTGAAAAAAAAAAGGAACTGCTGGTCTGAAGGACATGGTGGAGTGGATCCTGTGTGATAGCAACAAAACAAACTGATAAAATGCTCTGCAAGGAGTGATTGGGCTCTATGAGCTAATCTCCTTCTCTTTTAAAATTCTTTCAATGTGTCTGAGGGCTTGTTTCTGTTTGTTTGCTTTTTATTTTTATGATGTGTCAGGATTCAAAGCTTAAATGTATAGTATTGCAAGATTATAGCTTGATCCCAAAGGAAATTCCAGGCAGTGACTGCTTTGTGGGCTGTGTTTATATATCAGCAAGCAGGAAAACATGGCTCAAACAGATTTTTTAGCAGCAGCACAATCCCTTTAGACAACTTAGAAACTTTCATCCAAAGTAATTGCACACAGTCAGTTTCTAACATATTGAAGTCTTTGTTTTAAATCAGAACATCTTTGTTTACTGCTTTTTTCCTATAGACTCATCCACAGGTACTTCATTACCTGTGTATTTTGTTCTGACCGTTTAATATCTAGGAAACTGCTGATTTCAAATTGCAAAAGCCTATTTTGGACTAGACTTCTTCAGTCAGGAAAAACTGTGAGATAATGTAAAGTATGTCTAAGAAAGACATCTCTTCCCAGAATGGAAAGACCTTTAAGATGCTGGGATTTTCTGATGCACAGAATTATAAATATGGGCTGAATATGGGATGTGAAAATACAGAAACTTTCTGAATCTTCTAAAGAGCAGAATAGTTTTGAAGTTTTAAAAAGTTTTTTAATGGTTTGAGACTTGTTCAACTTTGCTGTTTCTGGATTCTTCTGCTCAGAGTCCTTGTACCTCCTTTTCTCTGACCTGGTCTTATTCTGTACCAGCAAATAATTGACTTTTTTCCCTAATGGCCCCCGTTTGCTACATCAATATCAAAGTCTGGTATTCTCAAAACTGTTGCCTATGGATACTGTAGATACTGCTGCTGGTATTACTGACAGGTTCCTCAGGCACTGTGGCCTTGCAAGACTTTATTCTTCAAAAGGTCCCCTACAATTAGCTGTGAAGTTTGGCCACTCCTCACGTGCCTTTGGAAAATGGGAGGTTTGTGAAATGGGAACCCTGTCATCCCTTGAGGTGCTGTGACTTTTGTCAGCTTTGTACATTGCTCTTGTCCCATCCAGCAATTTCCCATGTCCTACTCAGACAGCTTATCCTCACCCTGGGGCTGAAGGAGTGATCCAGTCATTTCCTCACAGCCCCAAAAAGGACCAGAACATGTAGAAAAGGTGTGAGGAGACTGAGCAGCACCAGTCTGACATTTCCATGATGAATGGTTTTCTCCTTTCTTGCTGAATTTGCCATTTTGGGAGGGAGGAGGTGCCTGCTTGTTCCTGACAGTCAAGGTCTGACCTCCTTCATTATCCTGAAAGCCCCATGTCAGTATCAGCATGTTTGGCTTAGCTAATAATGTGTAAATCAAATAAACTGAAGCATATGATTTTTTTCTATTTTGGATTTCTTAATTTCTGTTAGTGCTAGTGAAACTGTTGTGGGTGTATCTGAGCTCCTGTGGATTGTGCAGGGGAATTAAATGTATGGTTTGAGTCAGCAGTAATGGAAACCTCTCGCCAAAATATCCCACACAGGGCTGGGAGGGAAGACCTTGAACGCTGCACTGTGTGGAGAGCTCAGAGGAGCAGATGCAAACACTTGTGGTTCTCACCCTCTAATTTCTTCAGTTCCCCTATTGAATTCTATAACTCTACATTTCATGGAGAGAAATTTCTCAGCTTGTTTTGATCCAGAGTTACTGCTCATTAAGAACAGGCACAAACATTAGACTTTGAGGATATAGATTTACAGTTATTATGGTGGTAGGAAAGGAAGAGAAAATGTGTCTGTGAAGCCAAGAGAAGATGAAGACCAGCTCTTCAAATTTGCCAGTGATTTCAAGAGCTTTTGTTTTCTGCTCCCCAGCAAGGAAAGGAATAAGTAATTGACAAGCATAGTAAAACAGAGCATTAGTTAGATATGGATAGTTATTAAAGTGACTATTTTCAATTTTTAAATGGAAAGTCAAAATAATTGTTTCTGCCTAACATAGTAGACAAAATTAAATAGAAGTGGGAATCTTGCCAAAAAGTTTATTGCATATTAACAAATGTTATTTTTGGATCACTATGCAACTGGACAAAACCCAATTCTTCAATATAGTAGCTCAGTAAACAAGTGTTTGGGGGTTTTTAATATTTTGATGGCAATAATGTGCCTGATGCTGGGTGCCAGTTCTGCTAAGGATCAAATCGATGGTTAAATTATTAAGCAGTAGTGATGGACAATCTTTCAGGGGTAATTACTTTAACAGTAATAAAAATGAGTGTATAACGTGTAAATTGTACATGCTGACACCTTTGTGATGGCAACTACTACTTTTGAGAGCTCCCTCAGCAGCTGTACCATGTTGTACCACACAATTGCTAAAATAATAGCACTCTAACATCCATGGAGGGCAATAAGAAAACCTGGATGAAATGAATTTGGATGTTCTTGTCTGCCTTCACATGGCAAACCTCTCCTCCAGGAAAATACTGTTCCTCCTGAGGATCTTGTAATTAGCCTCAGAAGAATCCAAGTAATTTATCCTTGAAAGAGTCCAAGTGGAGCTGGGGATTGAGCCTGGGAGATGTAATCCATGAATAACAGCCCAGTGAGGTGCTGCAGCCTAGGAAAGCAGCTGGGTCCACACTTCCATCCAGAGGATCTCTTCTGTGTGTGTTCCTCTGTCCTTCCCATCAGTGGAGCCTGTCCCAGGATTCTGCCAAGCAGTGAGCCTTGAGACAGCACCTGTGACCAGAGTCATCTCTTACCAGAGGAAGAAATGTGTGCAAGAGTTCTTCACTTTGGGGATATTTTAGCTCTTTCATCGCTGGCAGCTCTTTTGGTGAGATGTGGATTTGTTGCCAGGGACACATCTTCCTCTTGTTTTATGTTTCCTTTTTTTGTTCTTCATGTCACCAATCCTCTGTCAATACATGTACTTTGATGTTAAATCCATTTGTGACCTCATCTGATCTCTGCCTGTGGGCCACAACTTTTCTTTTTCTGGGGATGTAATATTTGTGTGAATAGGTCCTTTAGGATGGTTTATTAGGAGCCTGAGAGATGCTTGACAGCAAGCAGCAGGCCAGAGGCTTGGCTGCTGGTCTCTTTGGACTTTGCTTGCTACAAAATGTGTTAAAATTTGTTATTCTTTCACTGGGAAGTTGTGATGATAATCACTTGGCACTTGGGAGGATTCTTGTGAGAGATTCCTTTGAGCCCACCACAGAATTATGCGGTCCTTTCTTCCAGAAAGACAACTTTTATTTGTCCCAAAAGAATGGGATCCATCAGCCTCAGTTACTTCAGTTACCACCCAAAGCTTCCTGATGGTGTCAGGTAATGTTTTCCCTCAGTTAACAGAGTGAGGGTGGCCTTTACCTCGATGAATTTGACAAGCACTAAGTGGTTAAACTGCAGAAATTCCATTTCTGTCACTCAAGTGTCAGAAATGATAGATTTACTGGGCACAAACCTCCAAGAACTTTGAAGCTGAGGGCTTGGCTGAGCTGGAATGCTCTATCATGTTAGCTACCCCTACTAGCATGAACAGGTTTGCAGCTGTGTGTGTTTCTGTATCAATCACTTTTCTTCCAGGGGTTGGGCCTTACCCTTTAATGCTACCATATTAAAACCTCATTATGGTTTAACTGCATCCATATTTAGTAAGACACTGACAAAGCTTATGCTGGCATTAGGAAAATAAATCATAATAAGAAGCAGAACTCTTGAGTCATCCTTAAAAGCTAAAATAAAAAAAGAGAAACCAAACAAAGTATCCAAACCCCCATGGTTTTAAATTCAGGTTGATTGGGGGGTTTTGTGCTTGTTTTTTTGTTTGTATTGGTTTTTTTGTGGATGTATGTGTTGAGTGTGTGTGTGTGTATTAATTTGTTTGTTTGTTTGTTTTCTTTTTTTAGCCAAGAAGAATATAGAAAGAGGAGGACCCTAAATTTATAATCTAAAACAATTTAACTATTCATGGATCTTTAGTGTTCCCAGTCCTTGAAGCCAGGATCAGAGACTATAAACACTCTGGGATGCTGAGAGGAGAATCCACCACTCGAATCAACTTAATTTGTTGCAGGACTCATGGGAATTGCTTTGCATGCTCTTCTTTAGGTTTTAAGAGGATTTTATCCCACAGATTATTGATTTATCTTGTACATTAGGTGATCCAAGGTGATGAGAAGAAGAGGAGATAGATAGACAGATGTCTGCTAAGACATGCCTTAAGGGAATCTTGCAAGGAAAAGGGAAATAAGGCATCTTTGGTTGTGGTTGTTGTCATCACAGGTGGCACTCAGAGCTAGGACAGGGAGAGTTTTATGTTTGGTTTGTACAGACTTCAAAACCATGGATGCCTCTTGCTGAACCCCTTCTATAAAATGATGAGGGAATCCTGTGTTCCACTGCAAAAAATGAAATTATCTTAAACTGCTAGAGGGGGAGTATGAAAAAATACCTAAAAAAAGTGAACTTACAAAAAGAATTTAATAATGCCATGTTTACCTCTTAGTTTAATTTATCAGTCTGTCAGTCCATGCTGTTCTTGCAATGCCTTTATGCTTCTGCCAGAGGACAAAGCCTGACCCATTCCCACTTCTGCCAGCAAAATAGTTCAGGGTTAAAACTCAGGTTTTCTGTGGCTTCTCCATCCACCTTCTGCTCCTGCTGTAACAGCCACACCAGCTGCACTATTCCAACTCTGTCAGTCCAGACAGAAAAACTTGCATACAAAACCTGCTGAGTATTTAATCACTCATGCTGCTTGCGACCATGTGTGCTTCTGTGTCATCTTGTTCATTCTGTATCAGTAAGCATGAAAATTATATGATTGGCAATATAACCCTATAAGAGCTGGGAGAACTGGTGCAGTTGCCATTTGGGTTCACAGCATTCTCAGTTTACATTGATGTTAGCAGGCACAGAATGTATTTTGGTTTGTACGGATTAGTGATATTTTTTTCCTTTCTCAGTGACAGGCATGGCCTTTAGGGCTTGTCTACTAATGAGAGAGTTTCCAGCTCTACAGCCAGAAATTGGGCATTCTTAGTTTTATTTGACATTGATCTGTTATCTTGAAGTGAACAAGCTGTTAAAGGTCCAGATTTCTGGATAATAAAGATTATCTTCACTATCTTTGAGAAATGTCTCATTGACAGGGAGGAACTCCTGAAGGATCTAACAAAACTGAGTGAAATGTAAAGAACATGGCAGAGGAAGATAAATGTGCAGCAGTTCATCTGTGAAAAATAATGTAAATAATGTCTCCTCGATGCTTACAAGCAGCTCACATGAGACACCTTGACATCACTGCTGCAGGGCTCTGAAATCACTGCTTTTACGTGCAGTGACAGGCAAGGAGCCAACAGGAACAGAGGAACCATCAGGAAGGGCAGTGAGGAGTGGACTAGGATGTCCTTTTGCTGCTACATAAAACTTCCATGCACCCACACTCTGGGGACATGGGGTCTCTACATCTCAAGAATGTCATGGGGTTTGAAAAAAGAACAGTGAGGAGCCAAAATTTTAAAATCATGAAGGTGGAGGAAATATTCAGTGCAGAGCTCTTTCAAGGTCGAGTATGTTGTGCTGGCAAACAGCATTTGTTTTGGATAATTAAGATAACCAATACTAGTAAATCAAAGAGTGCTTGGGGATTTCCTAAGCACTAAACCCTCTATATTGCCAAACTGACAGTACATTCTTGGTACACCTTTAGCATGGTTGGCTTTGCAGCTGATGAAGGATTTTTGGTTTCATTTTGGGCATTAGCAGAGACCAGGGACCATTTTTAATGGATGCTTTGGATGCAACCACCCTAGAATTGGAGGTGGATATTCTGATAGCCTGGCTACGAGCAGATAGTTTTGCTTGGCCTAAGGGAGGCTCAAAGAACAAATGTGGACACTGTATATCTTACTGGAAGAGTTATAACCAGAATGGTGATGTTCTGTGGCTCAAATATTCCTGCTGACAATGGGCTTTAGAATTTTAGTGCATCTGTTCCCAAATGTCCCTGCCCCACTCAGGCTGCCATCCATTTTGTGTGGCAGTCCAATGAATCAGCTTCTCATACCAGGTACAGGCACTTATTTTTGAACTCTGCTCTTGCTTTTAGTTCTGAAGGACTTGGGAACAAATGCTCTTTCTGGCCCAGCCCGTGTTTACTGATTGTGTGACCTGAGCCATGCATATTTACTTGCATAGATAATTTTTGCATCGCCACCTTACCAAGCCAACTGTCCCATTTTTCTTGTCTCTTTACACTGGAGGGTAGTTTTGCACGGCTCTGGTTCAGTGAGTTTGTAGAGTAATCAGTTACCAGGCTCATGGATTTTCATTGCACCTGTGCTTCTGGGAAGAGCCCAAAGATTCCTGTGTGGAGCCCTATATGCCCGTCTCCAACTCTGTCTGTAGCTGTGAAGGAACAGCTGCTTCGAGGTCTGTGTGATTTACGAAGCATGACTACACCATTTGTGCAGGATGAACATTTTAGTGAGGAAACCACTTTGATGGGTCAGCAAGGGGAAGGCAAAATTTGAATAAAGTCATAAAAGACTATCTGAGAAAAAGACACTGTAAGAAATTCTGGAAGTGTTTCAACCAAAGAAATAAAAAGATTTTGACTTCGGATTTTGTCTCCTGACGATAGTTTGCAAAATGAGCGTACATCCAATAATCAAGGAACCATTCAGGGTGAAATCTGACATTCAGGAGGTGGGTGCTGGTCTCTTTTGTTTATGTCCCCTATAATGGCTTACATTAATCAGTTATTGGAAGCTATATTGTGCTGTGTGGAACATATCAGAGTTTTTGGATGTCAGGCTAAAACTCAGCCTACCGGAGGGACTAGAGTGCCTTGTGTGCCTCAGAAGATGATGAGCAGTTAATCAGAGCAGAGTTTCACCTTCTGGTAGCTTTGAAAAATTGTGTTGCTTTTCACTTTCAGTTAGGGTGAGAAATGCCACGAAGGATTTTAGTTCCACACTTAGAACTGCTGCACCAAATCAGACCTGAGGTTTACTTGGACTGATTTCCAGTCACTGACAGTGGGCAAATGACACAGAGTGATGTTGAACCACTGTCATCCTCCTTCCAGCAGCCAGATGTTGAATAATCTGCCTTTAACACCAAATAAACATAGCTAAGCTTAAGATGTGAAGAAAGAAAATTCCCTTACAAAATGTTCAGCATCACCCTCAGTAATGATTTAAGATAATAAAATTGTGAACATTAACAATTCTTTCTTTGATCTGTGTTTAATTCTTGCCCTCAGGAAATATTTTTGCCTTCAGATACCACCATAAAATTTATTCCTGAAAAGCAGGTTTGCAGAAAAGGTCCTGAGAGTCCTATTGGACACCAAGTTGAACATGAGCCAGCAGAGCTCCCTGGTGTCAAAGAGGGCTATAACTATCCTGGGCTGCATCAGGTAAAGTATTTGCAGAAGGCTGAGGGTGTCTGTGATTCCATGATCTTTTAGGCAATGGAATCAGTTCTGACAACATAGGTGGAGAAGTACAAGGATTTGTACCTGGGCTCGACCCTGCTTGGGGCACCACTGAACTGACAGCCCTGAACTACAACGTGGGCAGGCAGGAATGGAACCTGGGGCCCACAGGCTGCCNTGGACAAGTTCTGAATAAGTTTGGAAGGCACCTAAATACATGAAATCAATTTCATATAGAAGTAGTTATGTCTTTCACATGATTAACCCACACAGTTTCAAAACATGCCTTTGGGTCACCCTGTCTTACTGCTCTTACCCAATAGATCTCAGGATCAGCAGAGCTGGGCTATGTCCTGGTTAGCCCTGTGGATAAATTGAATTATGGTAGATGCTGCAGGCTGATCTTTGGACAACAGAATTACCTGCATGGAAAAATTCTCTGCTGATGGGAAACAGATTTGATCCACCCAGGATGAAATTTTAGGTTAAGTAACAAAAACCCAGTACCTCTACTCAATCTGACCTGCTAGAACCCAACTAGACTTTTTTTTTTTTTTTTAGTGTTTACTTGTGTTTTTTTAGATA
>VXBB01019564.1:59114-123785 GCA_013399915.1 Illadopsis cleaveri | reverse complement strand
CCCTCAGGAAATATTTTTGCCTTCAGATACCACCATAAAATTTATTCCTGAAAATCAGGTTTGCAGAAAAGGTCCTGAGAGTCCTATTGGACACCAAGTTGAACATGAGCCAGCAGAGCTCCCTGGTGTCAAAGAGGGCTATAACTATCCTGGGCTGCATCAGGTAAAGTATTTGCAGAAGGCTGAGGGTGTCTGTGATTCCATGATCTTTTAGGCAATGGAATCAGTTCTGACAACATAGGTGGAGAAGTACAAGGATTTGTACCTGGGCTCGACCCTGCTTGGGGCACCACTGAACTGACAGCCCTGAACTACAACGTGGGCAGGCAGGAATGGAACCTGGGGCCCACAGGCTGCCTACATACTGGATTTAATACCAACATCCTCAGTGTTAAATTAAAAATTATTGCATTGCTTTTGTCACTTCTCCATTAACAGTAGTTACAAGGGGTACTGAACATATTGCTCTGATCATTAAGAATTGTAAAATTCCTGAAGATATGGTAATTTAATTGCTGTCTGTAATACATTAAAAACAGTGGTGAGTTTTCACAGACATACTGGCCATTATATCAGTATTATTAGTGCTAAAAATATGAATATAGAAATTATTTCTGAAATCTTGGGCATGTGTCTCCCATGGGGAAATGCAGTCCTGCACATATACATCCACATTTTCTGACAGTCCACACACACCCTCCTGATTTAAAGTAATTGTTTTTTCTAGGATGAGGTATGATATCCTTGCTGTAAGTGTGNTTTTTTTTTTTTTTTAAGTGTTTACTAGGTTTTCTTTAGATAATTTTGAAAATTATGTAGAACAGCATAGAAATAGCAGGTTTGGAGGTTCTCTTACTCATAGAAATACCTTTCACATTTAAATACATCAACCAGAGCATTTTCCCTTATCCTCTTGGTCCCTCTGGATGAAGTGTTGTTTCAGGGTGGGTAAGTGTGGGACTTATAACTGTGAGACGTTGTGGAGACTGCAGGTTTGCTGACTATCTAACTACCTATACACATAAGTTATAAATCTATAAGTTGTGGGTGTCCCAGCCCTGAAAGGGTTCAAGGACAGGTTGGGTGGGGCCCTGGGCCATCTGATCAAGTGGGTGGCATCCCTGCCCATGGCAGGACAGCTGAAACTAGATGAATGTTAATGTCCTTTCCAATCCAAACCATTCCATGTTTCTGTTAGGCTCAAAAAAAGAAATCAGAGAAATTATTGGTGGGAAAAAATGGCCATAAAATGATTATTAAATTTGTTTATCAATAACATTTAGCTCCGAAAATCCCAAAACTACAGCTTGCTAGAAACTTCAGGGCTGTAATGGGTGGATTATTCTGTACTGACTTTCTTCATTGTTGCTTTTCTGAGGCTCATGCTTCAAGCCTTGAAGAGAGATTAGCAAATTTGGTTTGATATGGAACAGCCATTCTTAGGAGTCTCCTTGCTCTGAGTGTGTTCTGTTGCAGTGATTCCTGGGACCAGGGCTACTTTCAGTGTTCTTCACATCAAACAGAAATTTCTTTCAAGAGAGAAGTGGAGTGAGGATGTAGAGTAAGGCAATTACATAAGAAATTAAAGAACAGAGAAAAACTAGAAATAACTACAATTACTTTAAGGATTTGTATACCAAAAAGTATTCTGGTATTGTGATAGGCAAATGCAAATGAGAGGGACAGGAGGTAGGGAATGATACAAAAAGCAGTTTTTCTAATTTTTTTAAGACAAAAATCTGTTGTATTTGAAGGTCAAATGCAGGCTACTATTATTAAGTATTAAGGATAAATTTGTTTTGGAGAAACACCAGATGCTTACTAAGTATCAGTGGAGGAAATGGGGAAAAGAACATTACTAGCAATGGCAATAACAAAACAGAAGTAGGATATAAAAATGCAAATAAACTGCTTTTTGCTTAGCATATGGCATTGTAGAAATACAGAATCAACCTAAGCTAGCAAAGGATGCTTTGCACTAACATTCTACAGAGTTAAATTAATGAGGCTACTATTAGAAACCATATTCGAGAAATGCTAACCTTTCAATGAGCATTTAGGCTATGAAGATTTTTCTTTTTCCAAGCTATATTCTCTCTGAAATGTGCATGCCCTCCAAGTCTAAGGAGCACAATATAAACAAAAGACATTATTTTTCTTCTTGCATGTTTAAAATGTAAAGTGCCATCCTTAGAATTGCTACATAATTCACTTTTCTGCTACATTTCTCAGAAAAGGTGGTCAAGTAGTAATATTGAAGACAAAACAGCATCTGCATTTGAAGTGAGATACAATCTTCTCAGGCTGTTAACAGAGGAGATGCCCCTGCCTTTCTGAAAGGTTGAAGTCAAGATCTTTAGCTGAATATGCTGCTTCTTTCATAATAGTGCCTGAATTGTAGCTGATGTTTGCCCATTTATTTCCTCTTTGATTGCCTTGCTGGTGGCTGTTTGTGCTTTGCTTAATATTATTTCCCCTTGGCTAGCACTGAAACCCCTCAATACTGTAAAACTCTTCCCAGCTGAAAGCCAGGATGGACTTTGGGTATCTTTGACAATCACTGCATTAATATTGTGGTATCCAGCAATAGCACAATACATATTTAGGTTTCACTTCAGCTGGATTGTAATGTTCTCTCCTGCTCTGGATGTAACCAAAGGGATACAGAGCCTCATGGGGAACCCATTCAGAGTCATTTCATTTAAGCACTTGCTAACTTCAGTTCTGCTCTGAAGTCAGATGCACTGGTAGCTAACAGACTGATATGCATCTGCCTGCACACATTGCTCGAGGATGATCCAAAAGCACAGGTGTAGCTACTCCCCCATGATTATTTTCCATCTTTAAGTATTCAACTGGCTGCTCTGGGCTTCCATTTCCTTACCTCTGTCAAGCTCCTACAAGCATTTTTCAGTCTGAAGTCTTTCAAAGCTCTTGAATTCCCTGTCAGCAAATGCTCCGAAAATGCAAAGCACTGCCAGCATAAGGCAGCACGTTCTTTATTCCAGAGAAATGGGGAAGCCTGCGTGAAGGAGAGCAGATTGTTGAGAGGAGAGGAGGTACAGGAGGCATAAAAAGCAGCCTCTTCAAAATTAGTTCTGCTGACCTGTACAGAATAGAACAGCCAGTTTCAGTTGGGAGGGACCTACATGGTCACCAGTCCAGCTTTCTGAACATTTCAGGGCTGGCCAAAAGTTAAAGCAGGTTATTGAGGGCATTGTCCAAATACCTCCTAAACACTGGCAGGCTTTGGGCATCAACCACCTCTCTACTGGAAGTCTGTTCCAATCTTGGAACACCCTCTCTGCAAAGTATCAAAAACCTTCCCTTCATCCACGGGGCAGATGATCTTATCATCAATTATATCAAATTCGTTAGACTGGCCTTTCTCTTTGTTGTCCATGCCTGATGATAGAATTATTCTTTAAATGCCTTTCAGTGGTACCCAGTATGTTTTTGACCATCATTTTTCTGGGAACTGAAGTTAGATTAACAGGCCTGTGATTTCCGGGGTCTGCCCTCACACCGTTCTTTCAAATTGGAATAACCCTGGCTGATTTCCAGTCAGCAGAGACGTTTGGTAGATGATCAGGAGGGGTCCTGCCATAACATCCATATCCAAAAATGATTCTGGATTTTATCTACTCTGGAGGCTTTAAACCTCAAACTTACAAATAGAATGCTTCAGGAAAAGAGGGGCCCACAGGAAGATGTGATCAATGTTCTGACTGCACTGACCAAGCTGCACGTTCTTCCCCACTGCATTGCAGCCAGTGCTCCCCACGTGCAAACAGTTGTGATCCTTATTATCTTGTTTCATGGTAGACTGTGATTGTCTCCTGAGGAGAAGCAGCCTGAACTAGAGGAGACACAGAAAATGTTCTGGTCATCAGCACTTTGGTGAAAGTAGAGGCTCTTTAGTGCTTCTGGAAGGAGTAAAGCACTCCACCTTTTTTTGTTACAAAATATTTAACCAAATATTTCAGGGGGTGTTTGTTTGTTTGTTTGTTTGCACGCACTTTTCTTTGCCTGGTGTGGTTTGTTGTTGTTGTTGTTTTTTGGTGTGGTTTTTTTTTGTTTTTGTTTTGTTTTGTTTTTTTTGGTTTTTTGGGTTTTTTGGATGGAGCTGTGTTGAAAGTGGTTTACTTTTTTGATATGCATGGCTAAAAACCCTAGCTGTTTCCGGCAGTCATTGCCTCACCCTCCTTTTTATCTTTCCCTCTACCTGCTTGAGGTGGACAAAATGGATCTCTGTACATTGTATTCTCAGCTCCTCATACCTGCTGATCCAGGCCTTCACTGTGCATTTTATTGTAAAGAATATGACTAATATTTGCCAATCCTGATCCTGATATTTTCTCTGTGGGGAGGACTGTGTGTGCAGTGTGGTGCTTGGGTTGGGAGATTAATTTCTTATGGTGTCTATGCTGATATATGCTTTGGATAGCAGTTTATATCTTAGCTTGGAATAGGTTTAAATGATCCTGAGATCTTGCATTGTCCCTGACAAATCTCTGCTGTGCAGAAGAGCTTTACCTGTCTGTTCAACATTATCACTCCCATTGAGAAGTGGAGTTGTCCACTCTGGGCTCCAGTTCTGAGCAGGGGAATTCTGTTGCTCAGGACAACTGAACAGCTGGATGTTGAGAGGTAAAAGAAGAGTTTCAGCAGGGGCAGCTCTCCATGGCAGCAAAAGGTTAATGCACTTTTAGTTCCTTCCAGGAAATTCACAGAGATCAGGGCACTGGCCTGTTCCTGGCTGAGCTCACCTGGGGAAGCAGAGCTGAACTTCCCTTTGCTGATCTGCAGATACAACAATGTCAATTTGCCTGCTCAGTGAACTGTCAAGGACTCCTCTGCTTGGAGGGCACTTCTGCAGAACTCATATCTTTCCTGTTGCTCAACAAAGCCATGAGAGGGTACTTAAATGGATCCACTGGGAAGAAAGCTGTGAAAGCTGTTTGTCATTAAAATAAATTTTTCTAGCTTTCACATTAAGCAAACAAACAAAAAAGACCAGAACAAATTGAGATAGCTGGTGAAAAAAAAGGATTGATCCCAATTCTCCTTCTTTCTGGTTACATGTTAATTCCCTGCAGAACCAATGCAGAGGTTATGCAGAATCCATCACAATTAAGAATTGATTTCTGCATATGGAGTGCTAGTAAAATATTAGTCACTAACCAGAAGCTTTTTGAGCTGGATAATTTCTTACTGATTTTAGCTTTTTCATGCATACTCTTTAAATCAGATTAATTTCTCCTTGCAGGACTGACATAGTAAAGTTTTACTTTTATGAAGATGAGAAACATGACTAATGTTAATAATTTCTTCCTCAGGCAGGGATGTGGGTAACAGAAGTGAAGGATCCAGTGCCGAACTCTGAGATGCAAAGTGCTACAAAAATAGAGAAAAGCAGCCACAAGCAGTGGTGGCTGCCTGGACCAAAGCTCTGTTTAATTCCCAGTCCACAGGCAGTGTTGCCTGAGAGCCTTGCTGATCACAGCTGGCTGCTGAGCCCACTTAGAGGAGAACAACTGCTCAGTCCAGAGCAGCAGTGCATCCTTTGTGTGGTGATGATGCAGCACAGAGGTGATGAGGCTGAGCAGTGCCAGGAAACAGCACCATGGAGAGAGTTGATTGAACAGGATCCTTGGGGATCTGGATCCATGGGATCCAGGGGATCTGAGTCAGCATCGTTCCTCTGGACTGCAGTGGTACACCCAGAAACTCAGGACAGAGACAAAACCCACGAGTTTAGAGATAATGATGCTTTTATTTAAGAAATCCATCATTGCTGAGAAGCACAATGCACCATTCAGACACCACTGTGGGGTTGTAAAAGAGGCATTTTACCTGTAAGGGGTACAGAAAATTGCTGCGGGTTTCTATATAAACGTGACAGATCCCTGTTACCTGCTGGTATGTGTTTGCATGCACAGCTCTCACCCTGCTCCTTAAGCAAAGACCTATTCTTTTCCCTGCTTACCTGTTTGCAAAGGCTTGGGAAACAAAAATCTTCCCCTTTGCACTGTGCCAATGGTTGACTAAACTCCCAAATCACTGCAGCTCCTTATCCAACAAAAATATCATGATCCAGCAATAAAAAAATAATTTATAGACAAAATCTAATTAGAACTCTCAAAGCTGCTGTTTTCTATTTGGGAACATCCTTGACTGCTTTCCTGTTTTTTACTTACAGACTTTGTTTGGAAGAATGGCTCTGAAAGGGTAAAAGGGACAGTATTCTGCTTAGATTCCTCAGACATGGAGCCACCCCAGGGACAGCCCGGAGAGACCCAACCTGGGCAATGTGCTCAGCCTGGAGCCCACCTGTGGGGCTGGGCACAGACAGACTGGTGGATCCCATTATTAGACTCTGGGGAACAAGGCTGGAGTGTGGGAAAAAGAGGAGACTGCAATGCAGAATGCTAACTCACACCCAGGTCCTTTCCAAATTATGCAGTTTGTCCTGGTAATTTTCAGATCCATGTTTTCCTTTGTGCCACAACTACCACCTTTCCCTTTTTCCTGCCTTTTCTTCAGTGGCTAATTTTCTCCATTCTAGTTCAAGAGGAACAGTAAAACTCCTTTTCCAGCTTCTTTGATGCATTTTTGCATCCGTCATTCTCAAATTTAAATTTTCTCCCTGCTGTGAAGGATGCAGCACAGCTCAAGGCTTGACATCATGCTAGCTAATTTGGTTTTCTGGCTTTTGGTTAATAATTTTTTTTGCTAATGATTATGTAGTTCTTTTCCTACCTTCCTCCTCCACCATCTTCTTTCTTTTCTCTCTGCCTCCCCCCTATAATCCTTCTCTTCCTGGGATGAGGGTTATTTTAGTCTGAATGCCCGTTGAAATTCATTTCTTTCACTTACCACTCCAACTCTGATCCCTGTACATTTGCAGGGTTATGTGTTTTTCTGATCTCTTCTTCTGCTGATTTCTAAAACTGGGAAGACTTTTCATTTGCGAATGGCTTCAGTTCTCTGTCTTATTTGAACCACCAGCTCACTTTCTATAATTTACTATAGATTTCAGATAGAGATGTGGCCACAAAGAACTTCCACTGACTCACCAGATGAGACCCCTGAATTTTCAAGTCTGTGAGGAAAACATGGTGATTGCATCCTAATTCTCAAAAATGCCATATAGACTGCAATGCACAAATTGGAGAAAAATGCTCTTGGAAAATGAGTGAGAAGCTATTTGAATGGAGATAGCACAGCGGATATTTAAGACCATCTGGGAAATCAGTGACCACTTAGCTTGACTTCAGTAGGCTAGAATGTAGTAGCAGGGGACTGTAAAAATAAGTATTTTGGGGAAATGAACCTGCTGAGCAATAAGCACCACGACTTTGAGACATTAATCACATCTGACAAAAACTATGGCATCTTGGGTTATTACAGGGTGTGTGGGTGAAACTCATATGGTGGATGCAATCCATCTTTTCTTGAGTATTGTGGTTGATGCATTGCAATCTAAATCTCAGGACACAGCAGAAAGATGATGATGTGATTAACATTGGCTGACAGATGACATTTGCCTGTGCACAAACTTGTTATTGGAAGTAGGGGTGGAGGTGCAAATATTGAGTAATAGCATTCAGTAGAATTGTAAGAGGTACTGGACTTTGGATCTCAGCAAGAAATGATCTTAGACAAGGTCCCAAAAGTATGTATTGGATCAGGATTTTTCAGCTTATTAATTCTTGGAATTACACTTTGATGAACATGGTGCTGTGATGGGAAGTGGTGCACATGGCAGCCAGAAGGAAAACTAAAATAGCTCTTAAGTGCTCTGGTGAGAGTAGGAATTGATAGGAAATACTTTAAAATAGAAAGAAGCCGTGTGATATACATGAGTGCTCTGGAAAGATGACTACTGTGTTTCCTTCCAAGGAATCTTTGGAAAGTATTGAAATGTAGCAGTTATTTGAAATAGTGAACTATTAACAAAACCAAGTGCTCTGCAATCAAGAGGAGATTGCTGCAGAGCAGAAAGTGACCTACTTACAGCTTTGTTTCTGAAAGTCAGAGGTCCTTCAACTGATTAATAGTGCAGCGTTAAATAACTCTCATACTGCAACATTTAATGTTTTTATATGTCTCAGGCTGGTTTTAGAGCCCTTTAGTTTGCAAGTACCCCTCAGGGAAAAAAATCAACATGAAAATAGTGAAAACTGAGTTGTTTAGAAGTCAGCAATTTAATTTAAAATGTTTATATTATGATTTAACAGCAGAGAATTTTTTATGAGGCTAATTTGAGTGGGATTCCTCTTATCCTGTGATGTTGGAATTTGATTTCTGAAGTGAAATAATCCCATTCTGAACTATACCCTCAGACCTTGTTACATGCAGAGGAGCAGATATAGTCTGTGACATCTGCTGTGACTTACTCAGTTCACTCTAGGTAGGTGTCTGAAATGAATCACCCACTGGAGCTGCTGAAATCACCTCATTTTCTTCACTGCCAATAGAGCTGGCCCAAGTAACTAAACTTAGAGATGGTAAATTGTTTTATATCTACATAATAAACCCACTAAAACTGTGGTCTTCAGAATTTTTAGAATATTTGGAATATTTTATTTTTCAGTATTTTAAGACCAACTTTCTCACTACAGATGCCACCACCATTGTGCTGATAAAATGTATAAGCTGCGGTCACAGTCAGTACACTGAAAAACAGTCGAATCAAATTAGAACATGCTAAGAATGTACTTCTCAAAACTTTTCCTCACTAGTTGTTCTGATTAAAAAACTTAATGTGATTCTCACCAGTTATTTTTCATGGCTCTCAGTTAAAACAGATTTAAATCTAATAACCTCTGATCTTCATCAGCAAGATGGAAAGCAGACCTCAGATCTGTGGGATGAAATGCCTGCTTTTAATGCCTCATCCTTCTTTAAACATGTAGCAACAAGACTGTATTTTCTTTGAGGCATGAGAAACATCAGAATTTACTATGTTAATATCTAATCCTCACCGTCCCTTGACACATTTGAAAGTCTTCATGCTTCTTATGATGAAATAAAGGATGGAGAGCAACTTTTTACACAGGCATACAGTGCTAGGGCAAGGGAGAATGATTTTATACTAAAAAAGGAGAGATTCCGATCATATCATAGAAAGGATTCTTTGCTATGAGGGTGGTGAGGCACTGGAACAGGTTCTTCAGAGAAGCTGTGGGTTCCCCATCCCAGGAATTGCTCAAGGCCAGCTTGGATGGGGCTTGAAGCGACCTGGTCTGGTGGAAGGTGTCCCTGCCCATGGCAGGGGGGGTTGGAACAAGATGATCTTTAAGGTCCCTTTTAACCCAAACCACTCTATGATAACNGCCGGCTTCGGACCCCAGGGTTTTATGGGACTAAAAATAAAAAGAAAACCCCTCAAATCAAACCCGCAGAGAGAAATTAAAAAGCGACCCTACCTGAGAAGGGTAAGGGGCATCCCCTGGCTCTGGTTAGGGGATCTTTTCTCTGTCGGCATAGCTTTGGGAGACACTGCAAGTAGGGGCCCCCAGGGCGGTCTGGGGGCAGAACAACCATTTTCAGGGGCGTGTCCCCGGAGGCGTCGGAGTGCCTGCTGCCTAGCAACCAGTCGGTGTTGCGAAATACCTGCTGGACATCCTCCTTGCCTTTTCCTGCTGCCGGATGCTGCCAAATCTGCCGATCTTCGGAGACAATCTGCGGACGACCCGCCCATAGCTGAATTTTTTAATAAAGAGCTGAAAATTAATAAAGGCCTAGACCCTGTTCTTTTTAATACTGGATATTTTGCAGAAGCTTAGAGGATTAAAGTTTCAAGTCAAAATCTACCACATGTGTAGTTTCAGGCTAAATATTGGTCTGTTTTCCTCCTGCAGCTCCAGCCCTGAAGGAGGCCCTCTGAATACAAGCACCTGGGTTCACACTGAGATTTAGGTCTCTGTTAGGTACTGTGTCTACATGTCTGCCAGGGATCTGGTCTCCCACAACAGTCACTAGAAAGGAGAGGCCAGAGGAGACAAATGTTTTAACACTTCCTACAGTGTTTAATTGATTTCAGTTACAGCTGGATCAGGGAGCTGCTAATGGCCTGTGAAACCATCAAGAAGAGAAGTTTAATTAGAAAAAAAATGTCTAAGGGCTGCTTGATGCCCTAGCTGAACAAGTGGATTTTAGGGGTGAGCTTAGGTATCATTTGTACCATCAGTAAGGAGCAGCTTCTTCCCATATATCTGTAGACTGTTGGTCACTGAGGGTGACTGGGCATTTTCAGCCATTTGGCGTACCTTAAAATACCTGAGATGTCCCCAAGAGAGTGATAGATAGAAGTGGCTCCTCATAAGACTGGGAACTTTAATCTAATGAGGAAAAGCTGAGGGAAATGCGGTTGTTTAGCCTGGAAAAAAGGAGGCTCAGGGGGACCTCATTGCTCTCTACAACTCCCTGACAGGGGGGTCTAGCCAGGTGAGGGTCAGGCTCTTTTCCCAGGTAACAAGTGATAGGACAAGAGAAAATGGATTTCAGTTATACCAGGAGAGGTTTAGATTGAATATTAACAAAAGTTTCTTCACCAGAAGTATTGTCAGACACTGGAACAGGCTGCCTGGGGAAGTGCCTGAGGTATTTACCATCCCTGGAGGTATTTAACAGATGTGTAGATGTGGTATTTGGGGTGAACCCCTTTACTGCTGGATGTGGTAGTAGTGGGTTAATGGTTGGACTCAATGCTCTTAGAGGTTTTTTCCAACCTAAATAATTCTGTGGTTCCATATGACACAGCACATATGTGAGCTCTGTGCCATTATGCAGAGGACTCTGGAGGGCAGGAGAGACACTCTAGCACATCTCAAATAACTTGCTAAGTTATGCATGAGCAGCTCCAACAGGGATCCTCAGCAAATCAGCTATTCCTGTGTCACTGTTTTAATTTTGGTAACCCTGGAGTAGAAGGATGTGGGTCTGAATCTGTGCTCTTGTCTTTAAATTCCTAAACCTACAGAGCCCATCTCTTGAGATACTTTTATTTGAAGGGTGCCCATTAATTTCCTCCTGAATCATGTCAGTTTGTCATGCTGGCATTTTTGTGCTGTGGGGAGGAAGAACTGTGTGAACCATAGGGCAGGTTCTTAGGGATATAAAGTGGATATCAGAAACTGTCATTCTTTGAAATTGCACTACTTCCTGGTGCATAACTAGGAAACAACTGTAAAAATCTCAAGAAATAAAATACAAGTTTCTGAGTTCAGTTGGATGCTGTTTACCTTGACTGTGGTAAGGCTTTTCTCTGTTAAGTACCGTTTAGCTCAGACCTATTGCTATTGTAATTAGAAATACCTTTCCTAAATGTTTTCTCTGTTAAATGGTAATTACCTGAGACCCTTTTCTTTGTAACTGTCCTTTCCTTGAACTGCCCTTGGCCCTGCCGGTCCCTGCATAGCAACCACATGGCAACCAATGAAACCACCCGACATGCAAACAAGGAGACTGCAAGTGCTCATGGAACACTATTNTTTTCTTTGTAACTATCCTTTCCTTGAACTGCCCTTGGCCCTGCCGGTCCCTGCCTAGCAACCACAGGGCAACCGATGACACCACCCGACATGCAAACGAGGAGACTGCAAGTGCTCATGGAACACTATTAGGACATAAAACCCCTAAAAAAAAGAGCCAACACAAACCCAAGGACTAAGAATAACCACTCTGGGTCGGCAGAGCCATGGAGAACTTCACACCAATCAGAGCTGGGTTCCATCTTGTCACCATAAATTCAAAAGTATCCTCTACACAGGACTACCCTAAACTTTCCAACGAGCCAGCATCTTCCCAAGGACTCCCACGAGAAGGAAACCCCAGCTCTGCAGTGTGGCTGAGCTGAACATCTCCTCTCCTGCATTGTCCATCAGGAGCAGTGGCGGTGTGCGTAACCCCTCGAGCCCCCACCTAGAGCTGATCTTAATAAAGGCATTAAAAAGGAGCTGGCCTCCTTGCTCATCCTTTTCAAAAATCAGAATCCAGAATGTCAGGGCTTGTGTGCACCTGTTTACAGAAAAAGGTGGAAGACATGGATTGCTTTGCTTATTGGAATAGTGAGAGATCCTTGCATACTCTGGGTTGAAAATTCATATGAAACCATCCAGAAAATAGGTTTAGATGTGATAGATTTATGTGAAATTGAAAAAGTGTGAGACAGAAAACTCAAGAAAACAATCAATAAATGAAATGAATTTTCCTATAGTGTACAATTAAGTCTAAAAATGCAATAAATTAAGAAAAAAGGTTATCCATGGCATGGATAATATTTCTTGCATTGCTCTGGACACCTAGGAGGTGGTGTCAAACCTCTTATTGCAAGATTAGTAATAAATAATAAACACCAGATGAAAAGCAGCTGATTTCACTCTGGTGAAGGACTCGGCAGTCACGTCCTTAGCCCCTGTCATTGGCCCTTGTCAGGGGTGGCTTTGGGATTAGATGTGCCTTATCTCGATGCAGAATAACAGTTTCCTAGGTCAGGTGCGAACCAAGGGCGTTTTACATCCCTCTTCAATGTTGTTTAGGTTTAGTGAACAATTCCTGCCTGGTGAGAATGTTTTGACTGCAGATTAGGCGTATATGGGAAATGGTAAATGCTCTGTCAAACATAGTGGATGAGGACTGAATAAAACACCGTGGGAAGTGAGGAGCACTGCATTGATGAGGAAGTGATTATTTGACCAAGAGAGAACTTCATTACTCTTGTAACTTTTGCACATACTTCTCACCTTGTCTTGTTCCTTAGCAATAAAAGAGAACATTTGCCCTGTTTTACATTCACTCACCACAGTGCTAGCCAAAATAAACTAGGCCGATTAAATTCTTCTGAGGTGACCTCCTGAGCTGTGTGAGATACAGCTTTATATTTTACCTTGTATTGGTATTATGTCTGTATTTCTTGTAGTTTAAGCATTTCCTTTGAATATTAGCATTTACTTACTCTTTCCCTGGCTTGTTCAGTCACAACAATGAAAATTAATATGGCATGGGGCAATAGTTTCAAACGGAAAGAGGTTAGGTTTAGACTGAACATAAGGAAGAGTTTTTTATAATGAAGGTGGTGAGACACTTAAACAGGTTACCCAGAGAAGCTGTAGCTGCCCCATCTCTGGAAACATTCAAAGTCATGCTAGATGGGGCTTTGAGCAACCTGATGTAGGGATTAGATGATCTTTAAAAGCCCTTTCCGACCCAAAGCTTTAATTAAATTAAAACCTTAGTTGGCTAATCAAGTCCTGGGCTGTTTAGTAGCACCAGACCAGTCACTGTGCTTTCCTTTCTGCTCACCCTTGTGTGTGTGTTAGAGATGGCAGAGGCAGTGATGATGCCATCAGTGATGAACACAGCAGAAAATGCCACAGTTTGTGTTTATTGGCCAAAGATACAGTAGTATGCCCCCTAAAAAGGGGAAAGCTTGCATATGTTGGAGAAGAATGAACATCTGCCATTACTGGCAGGTGTCTTAAGTAGCAATTTCACAGCAACTTATGGAAGTTAAAAATATTTCATTATTTGGCCTGCACTTTTTTTTTTAAGTGCTTGGTGTTTGCTGAGCTCTGGCACTACTGAAATAGTTTTTATGGTATGTTACTTCCATGAAATGAGGAGAGAGTTTTACTGTGCTGGTTTCCTAAACCTGGATAGTTCCCCACAGTGTCAGGAAAGAACACCTCAAGGCTGATAAAGAGAAGAAATGTAGCCTAGCACTTTGAAGGACTCAATTGTTATCAGAAACTTTCTTTTAACTGTGTTTAAATTTATAAGATGCTTTGCAGCAGGGAAAAATAAGGAATAAACCGTTCTTCCTGTGCTGTAGGCCCTGGGGGAAAAATATTGTGCTCTAATGACCTACAACTCACAAGCCTGAGTAGACTAAAGCTGCTAAGGGGAAAAAATATATGATGTTACTCTTTTTGATGTTCTTTGCCAGCAGGGAAAAAATGATGTAAATATTTGTGTTCTATTGACACATTTAGTCAAAAGCCCAAGGGACAAGCTTTCAGATGGCACATAGGATAAAATCAGGCAACTATTTTCTATGGAACTTAAACTTCTCTACAGACAATGAGAGATCCAGCCTTGTTTGGTCTCTAGCCCAAAAATCTGGTTAGTGCAGGTGCATGTGGTGCAGTTTATAGACATCTTATGAAGCACAGATGCAATGAGAAAGGGGAGTCCTATTGATATTTCTGGCTTGAAGTGCTGCTTAGTCCTATTTTCAGATATTGTCAGTTTCTGGTATTTATATGGGAGACATTTTGGTCCTAAATCCCTTAAACCCAGTAGACATATCCTAAAAGTCCTAGGGTTTGAAGTCAGTTCTGCTCTAGAAATCCTCTCTGTCCTTGGGCATTCAGTGTGGTTTTGCTGTGTAAGTTCTGTCCATAAAATGAGAACTTTAGCAAGTCTGTTATCTATTTATTTTGTAACCTCTTTGAGACAAGCATTGTCTCTTTCTATATGAATATACAATGCTTTGCATAATGGAGTTTAATCTGAGTTTCTTAAAGGTACCTCTGTTGAATAATAATGATTAATCAAATTGAGTAAATAGTATTTAGGAAAAGATAAAAATGAGTGCAATGGTTTACTTTTTTCTTCATAGGAAATGAAATGCAGAATTAATTGGAACTGAATAGCAGAACCTATTTAAAAGTGATGAAAGAAACTTTTTATATACTGTGATATTAAACTTTCAGTCTTCTTATTGAAAACTGCTACTAGGGTTTGCATTTCAGCTGAATGAAGGAAATTATTCTCAATGTAAGTTATTCGTGGGTATTTTTCCTGAATGCAGCCCAATGTTCATCCTGTAAATGAATGCTCACCACAGAGACATACACAGGGTTTCTCATGAATATGTGCCACACATCCATCTCCCCACAATCTGTCTTCTCACAGAGAGAAGGATGGAGAGTGAATTAATGAGACAAGGCCAGGGTAACTTGGTAGGAATAAGACAAGATGTGACTCAGACCTATGGATGTGTTTATGTGTCCATATTGTCTGTGTGGGGTAGGATTCACCTCTGGTTCCTTCACACCCATTCTGCCCCACAGCTTGAGTCCACTTGTCTTGAACAACTCCCCTTTTTTAGGGTGCTGTCCTTCTCACTGCATTGGCATAGCAAGTCTAGTAATTAAAATAGATGAGATGCAACATTTTAAGGCTGGCATCAGGAAATTAATCTGTAATTATGTAGCATAGACACAAGAATCAAGCTAACACTTAATAATTCACGTACTTCTGTGACAGCAGAAAACCTGCCATCTCCTGACTGAGCTCACTGGGTGCCCTTGCTGTTTATGTGCAGCTGTTACAGCACCTCCCCACTGCCTCTCTTTAATTAGGCTGCTTTAATAGGAATGTGTGCCTATGTAAGCTGTGATCCTACAGCTTTCTGGGGCCTGGCCACATCCTTCCTGCTGTGGATAGCTGAGGAAACCTCCTCAGCAGGTCTGAAATGGTCCCTCCCAGCAGGCTTTTTAACAGCAAGCATTGTTCTGGGTTTTTGCATAAGGCTGGAAGCTGAAATAGCTGATGTTTTCCAGCAATTTTCTGAAACATGAACCCCCGCATTTAGTGAAGATAAGGGTTCCCTCCATTTCCATTCTGTCCCTCTTATATTTGAATTTTTCCCTTTCTGTTCCTTGGCACAGGTAGTATAAAAGGCAAGTACAGGAGTAACTTCAGCAGCTCATTTGCAGGCTCAGTGATGTTATGGTTGAGCACAGCCTGTGAAAGTGGCAGAAGGTGCTCTGAACCATCCAAACACACCTGCTGTCCTGGCTGCTATAAACAGCCCTGAAGAGCCAAACACTATTACACTTCCTGAGTAGAAAAAAATGCTCCTGACTTGGCCTCCTGCAGCACAGCCACATCTGTCCTTTTCCAAACACTGAAAGCAAGAGGAAAGTCGAGGTGATACAGGAGGCACTTGAGTGCAGAGGATGGGATGTTAACATGTCAGTGAGATGACACCTTCACCTTCCTCTTGATGCCTAGATTAGAAAATGTCTTAATGAAGGGACTGCTTCTAATGATGTGTTTATATGGTGTTTTGGAAAATGGGATGTTGTGCAAGACTGAAGGTAGCCCATCATGAAAATTAGGGATGAGAGTTATTACGAATCTTTATGGGCAGTGGAATTTTGGTACTGGATAAAATACACGAATCTTAAATAATGGAGACTGGAGAAAAAGACTTTGTAGGAAGAAAGGGGAAAAGATCAGGAGCTTCATCAGAAAGAATTATTAAAAGGCAAAGGGAAACTTCTTTCGTGCAGATGGAGAGAACCAGAGACAACCCTGAACTTGGGGTTGATTCTGAAAAGTGCTGAAATCTATCCAGCTCTCATTGCTTTCATGCCAGATGTTCAGTAAGCCAAGAACTAGACAGGATAGGGTTATAAAGTAGATTATTGCAAGGTACATTATTAGCCTCATCTACGTCTTGCACCTCCTATATTTATGTTTCATGGAACTGGAAAGCCCATGAATAAGGGGTTGATTCTCAGAGAACATGAATCAACTGAATTGTTAATTTACAGTAGCTATACTAGTGATAAGATCTGACCCATACAGATTTTGTTTAGAAATGAAATATGCCTATTCAGAAATATTTTAAAAAGACATAACTAGTTGATGATAGTTGAAAATTTTTAAAGTTTTCTTATTATCCCAGCTGTAAATATGATGAAAACCACAGTATCCTTAAGCAATAGATAAGACATATCTGAGAAAAGTGTCTTGTTTTTCAGAGCAGACATTTCTTATGCAAACTGGAAAACTACAGGTATTGAAAACACTCATGAGAAACAGAATGCTTGTCTTGGACTGTGAGTGGACAAAGGTGAGGTGGAAGCCAGATGGGATGTGTGCAGTGAGTTTCCATTCAACAGAAAAGAATCCTGCATTACTAAGAAAGAGTTACAGCGGCTCACAAACACAGATGATGACATTCCCCAGGGTACTGGACTTGTTATACTGGAAAGAAAGAGGTACATGAATAAAGAGATGGCTCTGAAAGACAGCCCACCTGGGAGGGCTGGAAATTCCCCGCTTTAGTGAGTAGCTGCAGGCAGCAAATTTTTCTTGACACTGTACCTGCAATGGACCNTAAAAAAAGAGATGAAGAATGGAAGGAACCTGCTCGAGTTTCCTTCTGGGATAACCAGTGTTAGTGAAGTCACTGAAGTGAAATCCAACATGGCACTGAGGTGTCAAGCAATGATTTATCCCTTGGCACACACTGCAATTGCAAGAATGCTGCCTTATATTGCATTTAGCTCTGTCTATGTTTTCATATATCTGTTTTTAAGGCTGATAAACAAAACCAGTAAGACCATGGGGTAATTGGATTATCTCCTTCCCAAGAAATTTTGTCATTTGGGAAACAAAATGTCTATCCTGAAGGGAGAGGAAATAACCTAAAAGAACTGAACATCCCCAGTTGCCTCTACAATTCTGAAATGTTCCTCTTGATTTTAGGCTTTAACAACTACTTCTTATGGAATATGGCATCTCAAAAAGTTAAAAATAAGTAATTTGGAAAAAGGAGTTCAGATACTCTCAAAACATATTATTATATCTTCACTTGTTTCAACAAAAAAGCTCATCCTTTGCTGCAGATTAAGTACTATATTTGGAAGGAAAAATTACTCTGCTGAAAAATGTCTGTGTGGCTTCAAAATTTATGTATTTTCAGGGTATTTTTCTTAGAATGGCTAAAGTCATGCAGTTCCTTGGTGCTATAAATAGTTGTACTTACAATGGTGCTTGTGATGGAGAGTTTGCAGGCAGGAACACAGAAAGCCTTGGATCTGAATGCCTGTAAATGAGAGGAAATGAAGCTGGGGGAGGCTGAGATCCAGCTCTAGCTGTGATTCTCAATGCAGGAGGAAGTTCCCCTCATTCTGCTCTTCTGGCACCTGCTGAAGTTCACAGGCTGTTTGTTTCAGCATGACTTGTGACCAACACCACTCATCTACATCAGCACATGAGTTCAAATGTTGTCTCCTTCAGTTAGGTCAATACTGTGAAATTCCAGTTCAGGGCTTCATTCAGGAGGTAGAGATCATTAAAAATATTTTTTCCTCCCATTCCTTGTGTGGCATTTGATTCAATCAGTGTGTTCAGCTCAGGCTTTTTACCTCACATGATGACCTTTGCAGCAATGAGAAATCTTACCCAGACTCCAGCTTCCACTGCAGAAAACCAGACATTCCTCAGAGGTCCTGCATTTCCCACTCTGCTGTGAATGCCACAGAAACCCTTGGGGACCCCAAATCACAGCTGATGCCTAAGTTTGGATGGTTGTCCAAAGAACTACTTTGGACCACCACCTCAATGTGGGGAAGAAAATAGGTCTTTCCACAGAGCTGAGGAGGGTTCATTATGGTCATTTAACTTAATCACCTGGTTATCACAGGCCATAAACCTTTATCTTTGACCAGTGGGAGGTGGGGTGGTAGACTAAATGGATTAGTCTTGGTCTTTGTGGTATTAGCTAGTTCAAAGGGAGCTACAATCCCTTAATTACAGCTATCTGCAGTCGGCTTAGGTAGTTTTTGTGCCCTTTTTCCTGCAGAGAGGTTAATTGTTCCATTTCAATCTCACTTTTTCATCCTTTTCTCTTTTGCTGCGACTGCTTCAATTGATCTAAAGCGAATCAGTGCACACTGTCCTGAAAGGGTCTGGCTTCTTGTTTAACTACTCTGATGATTTCAAAAGTGCTGTTCATTATTACCATGTTCCCAGCAATTCAGTGTACAAAGATCGGCCCAGGAAGCAAAGACAATGCCCAGGCAGCTAAACTGCAGATGTTTTTTCTGCATTTGAAAGTTCAAACTCAGTTTACTTAAGTGTGAATTCAATAGATTAATCATAATCTGAGAAAAGTCAGATACTTAATGGGTACTTGAGAAAAAAACTACTGTATAATATCATGCATATTTGACAAAATTCAGACAAACCATTCACCTGGGAGATCACTATGTTTCCTCTCTGGTTAGGGACTCATCTCTTTTAAAGAGGAACTGTTGCCACAGCTTGCACCCACCTGATAAATGATACATCAGTTTTGGTATAAAATTGCATCACAGTTCATGGGTTCCAGAAATCCAAAATTTCAGAAGTTTGAGTCTCTGAAATGTTCTGGTGACTTGAGTTTTGGCTGGTAATATTAAAACAAAAGGATGTTCCTGGATTTAAAAATGTATGACCTGCAGAAGGACCTTGGAATTACCTTGGAATTTGTTAGGAATGAATTCCTGGTGGTTTTTTTTTCCTCTCTACCGAGGACATGTGGGTGGTGAGGCCTCGGCTGCGTGGGGGGAGGAGTCTCCTGGGAGCTGCCCCGGGGCGCCGTGAGCTCGGGGTTGCCCCGCACCTTGCTTGCGAATGTGGCTGAGCGGGGCCGTGCGTGCCTGCGGCAGGCCGGAGCTGCCGGTGCCGGTGTCCTGCCCATGCCGCTGTCCCACTGTCCCGGTGGCCCGGGCCGGTGCGGGCCCGGCACNTCAGACAAACCATTCACCTGGGAGATCACTATGTTTCCTCTCTGGTTAGGGACTCATCTCTTTTAAAGAGGAACTGTTGCCACAGCTTGCACCCACCTGATAAATGATACATCAGTTTTGGTATAAAATTGCATCACAGTTCATGGGTTCCAGAAATCCAAAATTTCAGAAGTTTGAGTCTCTGAAATGTTCTGGTGACTTGAGTTTTGGCTGGTAATATTAAAACAAAAGGATGTTCCTGGATTTAAAAATGTATGACCTGCAGAAGGACCTTGGAATGACCTTGGAATTCATTTGGGAACTCTGATGCAGAACAAAGCCCTTCCTAATACTCTATTTGCTTTTTCCTCACAGTCTTAACTAAGATGGAAGTATATTTTTTCTGCCACACCACATCTTCATTAGATTGTTCTCTGTGTATACATAAATTTCTTTCTGTCCTAAATAGAATATATCTCAGTTCTTAATATGTGGTATTTTATTCTCCTAAATTTGGGCCTAGTACAATCTCTAAATAATGCAAGGAGCCCTGGATGTTACAGCTCTGGGGTCACCTGCTCAGTGCAGCATGGCTGGAATGTGCTCTGCATCTGCATCCTTCTGCACATCCATTCAGTGAATTTGAACAGCCCAAAACCTCAGTATTATGGCAAAGATCACCTGAGGGTGAACATCACTAGAGACCATCCTTGCACTTCTGCTGGAAGGCACAGAGGAATCCAAAGTTTGGGAGAGAATTTGCACTTACTTTCCAAATGTAGAGTTTCAGAAGAGGTTACAAAAGAGAAAGATGTGGTAGTAGATATGTCAAAAAGGTGAGTGCTTGAAAGACCACAGACTTATTTGTTGTTCTTTTATTGCCTGAGATTTAAAAACAGGAGCCTGAGTGAGTTTCGATAGGAACTATTAGAACCAAATTCCACAGGATGGTAATTCTGTGATAAAAAACCCCTCAGGGTTATTTCTAAAAGTGATGGCTGGAGGGAAGCCACTCATCTGTTTTGTGTCACTGCACCAACCACATCAGAATGTGCTTTACACCTCTCCACTGAGCACAGTTTTTGTTTTAATCCATTCTTGTTCAAGTTCAGGTATTTAACACATACTTTGTTTATTGTAGTATTCCCACCAAGGAAGCAGGATAGATTTTTTTTCCATGATCTTGGAAGTTGTTCATGTAATTGTTCAACACAGGAGAATGTTGCCTGGGAAAATGATTCATAATTCTAGAAGACTGGCAATGTTAGCAGGTTTTCAGGAGGTGGTCTGTGAGCACAGGGTCACATTGATTTCATCTCTCTCTCCTGCTATGAGCCAGGTCAGTAATGAAGAGATTTGCACTGCTCCTCTCTAGCACGATGTAAAAATTAATCAAGACAAAACACCACTCAACAGCCAGCACTCTGAAGAATGCAAACTCATTTCCTCTTGGGTGACAGGCAAGTAGGATGGCTATTCCTCATTGCCTTTGCTCCTTGTCATCTCTATTAACTTCTAATTCACTCCCCAGAGGCCCTGGTTGTTAAAGATAACACATGCAGGTATTTGGGTAAAGCATATCCTTCCCTACTGACAGCCCAAACGTGTAAGGCAGGAAATAGAAGTGGGGAAAAAATAGGAAAAGTTAGAACATTGTTTATGGAAAGATATCTAACTTTTGGTCTGTCCATAAGGCAGAAGAACTTACTCATGACCCAGACCCTAGAAAATGTCATGTGTCATAACAATCATGTGAGTACCAAAAAGGAATAAGAAATGTTGAAGGAAAGGAATGGTTGTGCCAGAAGAACAAAACAGGACATAAATAATAAAGAAGTTGAAGTTGCAATTCAGCAAGGGGATGGACTATCAAAAGAAAGGCTCTGGAAGAGAGTTTCAAAGATCTGGTGGAACAGATCTAATGGACTTTTAGCAAGACATTTGCCTGTTACATTTATTTGATATGGATATCTTGAATTAGAAAGAGTGGGGATGAGACATCTAGTCCTAAATTCCTAAATCCATACAGATGTCTGGTGTAAATGAGTATTTTGACCCCTTCTCTCCTACTCTCTGTCACATCTACTGTCTTAAAACTGGGCAGCCAAGCTAGAATGTTGCAAGATGGGAAAAAACCATCCCATGTACAAAAAAAGTGCACATTTTCAAATGGGATTTATGCTTATGCTTCACTAAGCATAACTTAGTGTCACTAAAGTGCTTGTCACTGAAATGGGAGCTCCTACACAACCTCTCCCTCCTCCTCTTCCTGCATCTTTCTCTCCATCCTTTAAAACCTTCCAGTCTCAGGTTTTGTGACTGACAAAATCCCTGTCAGGTTGGTTGGGTGATCACCTTCAACTGTCAGGACAAGACAGCTCACTGGAATTAGAGTGGCAGGAGCTCTGGAATGGCAAGAACATCCTGGGATCACCCAAAATGGTATTAACAGTTTTAAAGAGAAACTGCTCTGAGCCCAGCAAAAGCTTAGTGGAAGATTCCAAATTAAATTCTACTAATAATTTCAGGATATTCTTTTTAATTTTCCTTGCTGGGAACAACAAAACCCCACAAACTTTTTTTGAGGCTTAACACAGTAAAAGCACCAGTCAGCAAAATCAGAATTATTTTCTTGGGAAAAATGTCTGCCAGCTCAATATTAGTATTTTATATGGCTGAGTTTTAGGGATTTCATCTAATTACTTTGCTTTGGAATCTGCACATACTCCCACACGTACAAAATTGCAGCAAGGCAATTTGTAGAGGTTGTTCTAAAATCAACATTGCCTGTATTGGTGAGGCATAGAACTTTCCAAGTTATTTGAAGGAAGCAGAAGGTGCAATCTTGCCATACCTCTTTTAAACAGCTTAAATGAATGCAAGAAAAGAAAAATGGGAGCAGATCAGAAAGTCATTAAACCTGTTGAGATCTAGCTGAATACCTGACCCTGCTCAGGCTCCCCCTGGAGGTTCCCCCAGCTGAAAAATGCTGCAGGATCACCAGAGGAAAAAATGTTTTAAAAGGGGGAGATATAAAACTCACTTCAGTACAAAATTCCAGACTTTTATTGTAAATGGACTAGGAAAAAGTGCTTAAAATACTGAGAATAGATAGCTGGTATTACGGATGTGTGTTGAGACAAAGGTGTCAAACCCTTGTTCAAATGGAAACAGTAAAATCTGGGGGAAATGTGAGAGCTGACAAAACACTTTGCTCCCATCTACTGTCATCTCTAGCCACACCAATATTAGTTGGATAAACCAGAGGCACATCTGGCTTATCTAGTCTCCAGAACAAAGTGGTTACATCCAAACTTTCTTTGGGGGGTTGTCCATGGCCTCTCTTTCATGTGACCTGAAGGTCTCAAATCCACCCAACTAGAAAAGTTCTGGCACTTTAAAGGTGAATGGAATAATTTAGGTACATCCTCCTAGATTAAAGCATTGCATGGGATGACTTAATTTAGGAAATGAGGTGCCCTGGCCTGTCTTTATAGTGGCCAGCTCCTCCCTCCAAATCTACCTGCCCATTCCCCTGGAGGTGCATTTGACTGCATGGATGGCCAGGTCCCAGATTAGGCACACTGGTTAGTTATTCATATTCAGCACAATAAACAACTGCAAATTTCACCCCTTGGCCTTGGCTTTGCCTTGGTCAATTTTCCCAAAACTGGATCATTCAACAGGGTGAAAGGTGTTGTATGTCTCAGTCATTAGGTCACTCCTCTGAAAGTCACACTCTCATGGGGCTGGAATATGGTCCTACAGAGCTGGAGATACCCAGTGATGTCACAGCTCATTTTCTTCCTGTTTTCTGCTGCAAGGAGGGGAAAAACACAAAATAAAACACATTTTTATTTTGGGATCGCAGACACCCCCTCCTCACCACCCTCTGATCTTCATTTTCTCTTATTCATTTATTCAAAGCTATATAGGGAAAGCTAACTTAGCTTAGGTTCAAGGAAAAGTTAATGCTAAAAATGATCCATCAGTAACATGTTTAGAAACGTTAGAGTCACAAGTGATGAATACGGGTGCAGTCCTAAATCCATATCTGAATTTTTCAGTGGCCTAATTTTAAAAAAACATAGAGAATTTCATAGTTTGATGTTATCATAGAATCATAGAATGGCCTGTATTGTAGGGGAACTTATAGACTCTCCAGTTTCTATCCCCTGCCATGGGCAGGGACACCTTCCATTAGGCCAGGTTGCTCAGAGCTCTATCGATTGAACATTTTCAGGGATGGGCCATCCACAGCTTCTCTGGAAAACCTTTGCCAGGGCCTCACCACCCTCACAGGAAGAATTTCCTCCTACTTTCTAATCTAAATCTCTCTTTGAAATACTTTTTTTCCTCTGGTGAGCCTGCAGTCATTATCACCATCCCTGAACAGAGCTCAGGTTTACCTTGGCCAGCAGCTACGCACCCACACAGCCACACACTGACTCACTTCCCCTCCCAGCAGGACGGGGAAAAGAGCTGGAAGAGCAAAGCCAAAAACACCTTGGGGGTTGGGGTAAAGGCAGTTTAAAAGTGAAGAAAGCAGGAGGTGTGTTTGGCCACAGCTAACTCATGGCCGTGTAGTCAGCACTGCTTTAGTCATGGATACGAAATGGAATGCTATGGACAAAGTCAGCTCTGTCCCAACCAGACTCAGTACACACCCTTGCAATTCTTCCACATAGAAGTAGAAATAAAGTTAATGAGCCTCATTCTCCCTGTCTCTCACAATTCTTGTTTTATGCTAATGTGTGCTAAATGGCTTCTTATAAAGTCAGCCTGAATTTTTAGAGAAGTAAATGAGAAGATATTGAGTTGTTACCTCTCTGCCCCAATACAGTGTTGGTAGCGTTGGCTGTAGAGTTCTCCCTTGAGGGATCCTAAAGTAACCAGAGGAGCTGGGGCAGAACATGCCATGGCACTGGTGCCTTCCCATAGCCTTGGGGACTTTCCTAAATGGTGTGCACTCCTGTACAAGACCAGTTGTCCTGGTGTGTGGGAAACTGAGGCAGATGGGCTTATGATGTATCCACTTCAGGCAGTCACCTACACCAGGCTCCCAGGAATGCTGTCCCAGCCATCCCATGGACTGTTCTGGCCAGGCAATGTCAGGCCAGTCCGTGGTGTACATGGGAGGATGGATCAGAAACCACTAAATTTCCATGGGATGAGATAGTGTTGGGTTAAGCAATGTTGGGGTCTTTCCTGCATGATGTGGATGTTTTCCCATGTTCAGATTAAACTCTGGGTTCTCTCACCTGGGAGCTCCTCAGGGTGGAATGGCTGCACCTTCGGAATAGCAAGGGAGGATCCACTGTGCCCCAGCCTCAGCTCTACTTCAGGTGTAACAACTCAGTGAGGGCTTCTTTGGAAACATAATTTCAGTTAGGTGGAGTACTCCAAATTAAATGCATAAAATTAGCTTTTAATTGCTTAGATACCTCTGGCCTCACCTGATTACACTTTGCCTTCCACAAGGAACATGAGATGCTTTGAGGCTCAAGTCTGTTCCCCTTAAACACCCTCCAAACAAGCATTTAATTGGAGGGCTGTGCCATAACTGCTCCTGGATCAAAACTCCTTCTAAAAAACTTTTCAGAACCAATATCACCTGTTCTAATATTGTTACACATCAAAATCAGTAAGTGTAGAGACGTAATTATTTCCTAATAGGATTTTAAAATAATGGAATCAATTGACTTTAAACATATGCTTAATTTCATTGTCTTTTCTAATTTTACATGAGAATTCTATTTATTAAACAAAGGCTGGCAATGTTGTTAGCACTGAGTATATGCAGATAGCAATTTCAATCTTCCTTGTGTTGTTTAATTAATCTCTTTGATGTAATAAATCTTTCCTCTGCATTATGGGCCCCGAATACAATTTTAAAAGTATATTTGAAAACTAATAATACTGCTGTATTTTCATCTGCCATTGAAAAAATTCCATGCCTCCTCTTTGGAGAGGAGTCTGAAAATACAGAACAACTGTTATGACTCTGAAGACAATGATAGAAACATTGGTAAATTGTAAGAAATTCAAAGAATAAAGAAAATTAGTACACCTTCTTAGTACTGAGTGCTATCAAAAGGGTTACAGATCACTGAGAAATGGGAATTTCACTTGTTTATATCTGTGCACAACCCACATGAGTAAAAACAGAGAAACACAGTAAAAACTGCAAATATCTGAAGGCTGCAAATTTCAAGGAGGAAGGGACTGTAAAGCCATTGTTAAAGAACATGAAGGAAAAAATGTCTCTTTGGGAAAGAATCCATGCCAGGAGTTGTTTTCCTTTGCATATCTCCTCCTGTGGTGAAAAGTTAGGTGCCAGTCAACATGGAGATTCACTGGGGAAATTTGCTTCAAATTCATTTTTCAGGACATTTCTGAATATTATGAATTTTCGAGCGAGCGAGGAGTGTGCCTCCCATCAGCAATATTTGGCATAAGAAACCCCAGGATAAGGATGAGATAAACTCTGTACAGTCATCCCCACTTGATATGTACATTAGGGCTGGATGAGTCCAGAATGTGGGGCAGAAAAAAAAATTAACAGAATAATAAAAATGTTGTATTCTAGAAAAGGTCAGTTTGTTGCTTTCCCTTTCTCTCATTTTTATGGATATGGTTTATTTTCTTCCAACAACCTTGAAAATACAACACTAACAATAACCTAGGGAAAAAAAACCCCACAAAGTAAAAGATCTAAATCAATTTAATTTCACAAACAGAAAATCTTAAACAGCAGATACAGTATAGAATTATTTAATTGTTTCATGATATATAGTCAAATTAATATTCAGAAGCCTTACATTAAGAAAGAACAAGACAAGGAGAAACACTTCTGGGGAAAATATCTCTGTTGGGATTTATTCAATAATTTTAATCATTCTATTTGCTTATTACCAAACTGGTTTTTGTAACATCTCGGGAAGGAGAAATTAGATATTAACACAGCTGGCCTCTTCTGCGTGCTTCTTTTAGATCTGTGATACATTTCATGACAACAAAGGTTAATGTTGGGGTCTGAGGTGGTTGTCATGTGTATTCTCCAACATCTCAGGATATCCTGCCACAATATTTCTTCTCTTCTTTCCTTTTTCTTCTTCTTCCCTTGAAGTTAAAGCCCTGTGAAGTTAAGCCAGGACCAAGGCCAGAAGAACAGAAACAAGGAGGTATAAATTCTCTGGTAGGACACTGACTGGTGAGTGGGCACTTCTGAGATCTGGGATTCAATTTGCAGGAAAGTGTTTTTCAGGTGATATTCTAATCCCAGAGTCACAGAATGGGTCAGTTTGGAAGGGACCACAGTGGCTCATCTGGTCCTGCCTTCCTGCTATAGCAGGGCCATCCCAGAGCACAGGGCACAGGACTGTGTCCAGATGGGTCTGGAATATCTCTTGAATATCTGTATTGAATATATAATGCACAAGAAAGGTAGGGCTGCTGGGACTCTGCAGCCAAGAGTTCCTTAACTCCCAAGCTAGGACAAAACTCCCTTCAGCCTGGTCATTTCCTGGTCCCATGACGTTTGTTCTCCTGTTTCAGCATCAAATTGCATTGCAGAATATATTTATCATGACACAACCCACTTCTTCAGTCTCCCCCCTAGAATTTTGTACACAATTCTCCATCAGTACAAAGCCTTCCACTCTGTGGGTGAGTGCACTAAAGAGGAGGCAATCCTGTGCAATAATGATAGGATGCTGGCACAAGTAGCCAGATTACTTATATTTCTATCAATGTTCAATACCTTGGGCTTTTTTAGAGCATCCAGGGTGTCCTGAAACCTGGAGGTTTAGCTTGGTTAGTTGTACATCTCTAGGGAAAAAGTGGTGCCCATCATGAAGGAAACAGAGCAGGGAACTGTGCTGCATGCTCTGAGAAGTTTCAGCCTGAGCAGGGTGACATTCACAGCTCTGAGATTCTTCCAACCAGCTTAATCAACTCTGAAAAACAGATGGGACTGTATGTCATGGGGGTCTGAAGGCTTCTGCTGAAGCACAGAAAAGTGCTTAGAAGTACAAGTCCTTAAAAGGGGTTATTATCCAGTTATAACAGTTCTGAAGTGAAGGAATAGACAGAAATGAAAACTGGTAACAGCTTTAGCATTTTAAAATGGCCAAATAATGTTTGGAATAGGTAAATTGAAAAATTTAATAGTATAATTTTTTAAAAAATGTTTTCCTGGTCTGGAAAGCCTGTGATTTCTGCCCTCAATTTACCACAACCAAATGTAGCCTTAATGAACAGATTTGTTGTTGCAGCAGTTTGGAAGGAAGAAAAAAACCCAAAACCTCAATCACAAACCCCCTGCCCCTTGCATTACAGCCATATCACTTTCTGGTTTTGGATGAGGACTACAGATATTGATTTCCTGTCAGCTGTGCAGACATTGTCAGCATTATATTTTGAACTTGTCTGCTTGCTCATCACATAGTAATTAATGAGGGGATGAGCCAAAACAGGTGTTGGTAGCAGAACAGACAGCAGCTGGCAAACAATTTTTAGATCTACAATTAACTCATTTATACTATTGTTCTAGAACAGAGGGTTCATGCAATTTTACAGAGGAGGAGTTCTTGTAATTTTAGAGGAGGTTATTATCAGGCTGAGTTGTAAAGGCATATTCAGTTTTTCTGTTTCTGTTTTGCTGGATTTTTTAAAATGACTTTTTCTCAGGCTTGATTCTCATGGTAAAGCTGATTGAAAAGTTTAGGTTATTTTTTTTCCAGCAGCAGGCAATTTATATTACTAAAACAATCTAATCAAGGAACTACATGGCCTTTGAATAAAGAACCCTAAATTCATTTCATTTTCATCTATTTTTCCAGAGAGAAAGTACTATAAATTGCTTTGGAACTAGAGCCCAGCAAAATTCTTTTCCAAATCTGTGTCTGTATAAATTGCCACAGAATGAAAGTTGTACGAGTCCATCAAAACTTCAAGCATATTAAGAATCTAGTCAAACTCTAAACTTTCTCATTCAGGTGCCCCAGCCTCTTTAAATCACATAACACTTTCTATGTCCATGCTGTTACCCATTCCAAGGCTTTTCAGATTTAGCTCTTTAATTGTGAATTTTTGGCACTGCCTGGTGTGTCTGCCATTCCCTGGAAGTTTAAAGCTGGATGTCCAAAATGAGCAAGCAAAAATGCCATTGATCCACAAAACCATCAAGGATAATAACTTGGTGCCAAATGCCATCTCTATACGGTTTTGTGTCACAGCAAATTCCATGAAGTAACTAAAGAGAGAGTCAACAGTCTGAGAGAGGGTGAAGACTAGGTTGTTCTGATCAAATCATTCCTGAGGTCAGTTAACTGATTATTTTGAAGAAAAGTTTCATGTTATAGGGATAATCAGTGACTCCATTTTAGAAGCATTGCAGGAGAAATAGTGACACAGCAAGCACAGAAAGGGTGGTAGCAGAGGAGGATGCAATTGGCTTCTGTGCTAGATCTGCAACGTGTGCCCTCTGAGGCTTAAGAAGTTGAAGAAAATTCCAAGAAAAACTTCTTTAACATCTCCATATCCCTCCCTACCCTTATGAGCCTTGGAGAGGAAAACATCCACCCTGGGATCCCTCAGGATTTTCAACCTGCTGGTCCAAAGAGTGGATCATCTTGACAATGATATTGATGATTTCCATGAGACATCTGTGGGGAAATGGAATTTTCTGATCCTTGAGACATTGTTCTTTGCCCACGAGGAGTTTTTTTAGTTACCTGGCTTTGATACCAGACACGTTGGAGTCTCAGTGGTGTATAACCTGCAGCTGAGATCAGCCAGGAACAAATTGGAGTCTCAGTGGTGTATAACCTGCAGCTGAGATCAGCCAGGAACAAACTGGTGTGAGGATTCAGGCTCAGGCACAACCTCCAACTACCTGTATGGTTTAATGGCCAGCACAGCTCCTGGCACACTTTTGGCACATGCTAATTAGCACAACCACAGACAGGGCTTTGGCACTGGCTGGGGATCACATTTCTCAGAAACTATTCCCACTTGTAATGTGAATTTAGACACTTTGTTTCAGGGGAAGGAGAGTTTTGATATATGACCACCAGTAAAACCATGTAATTTGGCCTCAGAGAAATGTCCTTAATAACTTTACTTAGCAGGATATGCAGAGCTGAGGGGACCAATGAAAAACTAAAAAGCTTGCAAGCATCCCTTGAAATTGAAGGTTAAACCCGTGAGTTATTGCAGGAATACCACAGCATAAGGGAGTGCAATCTTTAAGCATGAAGAGTTTATATGCTGAATGACCCAAAAGGCCAAATGAATATTAGCTGTTGAACAGGATATTATTCTGTGCACATAATATGCCTGGAATAATTAACAGTGAAATTAATTTATGCTACTATAGTAAATTTATACTAGCCATAATAATTTTAATGTATGCATGTGTCTTTGAAATGATGATAGCAGCTGTAAAACTAGTGCATTTCTTTATTAAAAACACCTAGATCAAAGATTTCAAAGAAGGGTCAAGGACCAGATTTGTTTGTGGTTTAGCCCCAGTCAGCAACTGAACCCCACAAAGCCTCCTGCTAATTCCCCACTGGCTAGGAGTGTATTTATGATTAGTTAAAGAAATAGGATGGAAATTAAATTTCCTTGGACTAGGAAATCACTAGATTTGGTATTATTTTGGTGGGGAATTCTTTCATTAACTAATCAGGTATTAAATGGGTTACAAACTGTCTCTGTGCCAAATCTCAAACAGGTATTATTCATTAGCTATTACCTGTATGAGTCCTTAGATAATTTTTCAACTGCATTTAATATTTTTATCAATATTTTAGGAAATAAAAATGCTTTATGGCTAGACTGGCTGATGATGTGAATATGGACATGGCGGCAAATACGGGAGCAATTTATAATTTATTATAATGGTTTGAATATCTTGGTTTCAAGCCTGGAGATTTCAGCTTTTCCCACAGTAAATCTATATTAGATCGACTGAATTTCTGGACCTGATTGACTGCATTGACTGGAGTCTTCATTTCCTATCTAAACTTAGACATTTAACCTTTCAGTGCAGATAAGCAAAAGTAATACACAGGGAAAGAAGGAGAAAGGCTTCGTTATGGCCTGTGGAGACTTTCTGAGGACTCAGCGAAGATTCTGGGGTCTATAGAGTCCAACCTGCAAAAAACTACATTTCAGGCATTAAACAGTGATACTTTCCATAAATTAGGCCATGATAAGATTGGTCTAAGTAATTTCTAGCTGTGGGATACCCATATTAAGCTGTGAAAATAGTATTAGAGAGAATTCAGGAGAGGATTCTAGTGTTGAAACCAGCCTTAGAGTGTAAAGCTCCATGGAGCTTATCTAATTCAGTTCATTAAAAAAAAAAAAATACATGAGTTAATCCCTATGTGCAGCTATTTATATGTAGAGTTGTGTGGCAGCAGTGAGGTTTTCAAATTTATGGACAATGGCTTAATAGGACTCACAGGCTGCAAAACAAAGGTAAAGAAAATTGACTTTCAGATAAACCATTCCTGTATCTTATGTAATAAGGGTTATTAAATGCAGAAGTAGCTTATGGGGAGAGGAAGCTGAAGGCACCACCATTAGAAAGATTCTCAATAAGTATGGGGTCTTTTAAGAGAAATTATTTACTCCCTGAATATGGTGTTTGTGCCACTTCACTCTGTCACTGGATTTTGTACCCGTCTTTTTTAGATGAAAACACTTCTAAGCCTTTGAATAGTTCAGATGAGATATTAGCATGAAGATAACCTGCAATTAATTAGCAGGGCTTTCACTAGTCACCAGGAGCAAAGTATTTATAAGAAATGGTACAATGGAAATTCCTAGACTATATTTCTGTGAAATTTTTTCTGAAATGTATTGTTAGGCATTCATTTGTGACAGAAAGATGAGTGGAGCGATGCAAATATTCCGAAAAGTCACATTTTTAAAAGTCAAATTTGGAACATATGCCTCAAAACTCAGCATCAGTTTCTGTGTGGAATTGGTGCTTTGATGTGTTGTTATTTAGTCCTTCTAAAAGCTAAAATGAGGGGACATGTTGGGCTGACAAGAAAGAAGACTGTCACTTACTGTATGAGATTTTTTAAGCACAAACACAATTTGGCACATTTACTGGAAAGTGTTTTTAAATGGCGATAGTAAAAGAAAAAAAAAAAGTGTTCTCTGCTTCCATATTTTTTCAGTGTTTAACTTTAAGATGCAGAATGTGCCAACCTATAAAACCTCCTGTGAAATGAGTATCTGGAAACACTGATGTACCTCTGGGGAAAGTGCCACGTTCCAAAACAAAATATTTAACATATTTTCTCCAACAGCAAAAGCTGTCACATACTGACCTGTTGGTCCTCTCACATGCAGGCTGCTGCCATGGTTTAGTGTCCTGGAGTTAATTTCCTCACTTGTTACACCCTTTGGAATGGAGCAGAGTTGATTTGTAATCATGTCAAAGCCCCATTCTATTACTTTGCTCCAGTGTTTCCAGCACACATTTTATTTTATTTTCACTTTACCCAGGCTCTTGTTCCAGCACACACTTCTCAAAGTAGTTTTTCTAGCTCTCCTAACAGTATAAAGTAATGCCTACTTACGTTGGTGCCAGGGGGGTTGCCTTGTTTAGGGTGTTGTGGTAGCACAACAAACCAGGCAGTTTTCCTTCCTTTTGTGAGATGCTGAGTTCCTAACTGGCTGTAGGTAGTTATGGCTCTCTTTCAGAGCCATTTCCCTCTGGATCCCATACAGCCCCTTGGCAAAATGAGAGCTGCACTGGACAGAGAACTATAAAATAGGCTCCTGAGAGAAATGTGCAGTGCCTTGGAGCCCTAAGAGGTGCCTTCAATCTATTTTCTGTGTTTCATTCCCTTTAGCACTATTAAGGTGAAATGTTTCTCAGAGAGCTTTCACCCAAAGATCTGGGACTGGTGCAGGAAAACAGCATGATGGAAGCGAGCTCCTGATGGGCTGGAGGCTGTTTATAAATATCTACGTCCTCTCCAGCTTGGGCTGCAGAAAACTGGTTTCTCTTGCAATAAAACAGACTATGAAGGTGAATGGATGCTTGGAACTGGCTCGCAGATGTTATCAGCAACCAGGTGATAAGAGGATTTGCTTTCTGTGTTTGCCACAACAGTTGTGAATGGTAATTTCCTCATTAAGAAGCTCTGGAGGGTAACAGTAATGAAGGACTTAATGCTGAACTGGAAGTCACAGTCCGTGGTAGAAGGACGACACAGTAAGAACCCAGCTACTAATAGGATAGTGGGAAAGGAGGGAATGAAAGAAGAAGAAAAAGATTCTATTTATTTCTTTTGCTCTTGCTGTCCCTGTGCCTTCCATTTCCATAATCTGGAATAAAAATGAAGATGCAGCACGGAAGTGTTTCTCTAAAATGGCCAAAATGTATGTATTGGATCTGCTGTGTTAGATCTGCAAACTAGCAGTGATGGTGGTTTTCCCAAAAAGGTTTTCTGATACTGATGCAAAAAAACCTTAACTGCGAAAAGACAGATGAAAATACAGTTGTGGATCCTTCCTTCCTTCCTTCCTTNGCGCCTGGCTTGATTTAAAATCATGTTATACACTTTTACATTCTTAATCTTATACACACTATATATTATTTAGCACGAATTTTTATGGTCATTATTTCTCACACTTCCTAACATTGCATAAATTAAGGGTTACTTTTGTGCAATAAATTTCATGTCAAAGCAACCCTTTTCTAATTTCTTGCCCTTTGGGTGAGATGCCTCTCTTCTCTGCAGTAATTACCTACAGGCCAGCTCTCTTTCTGCTCCACATGGTTTGTCTGTCAGATTATTCTCACACACCTTCCTATTTACAACCAGCTCCCCTGCTCCTAAACTGTGTTCTTCAGAGCTCTGTCAGGGTAACAAAATCAGCCAGGGAAGCCCTCCCACCCCAGGTAGGGGTTTAGCTTTTAATGGCCAAAGCTAATAAGGCCACAGCCTACTGCCCTCTGGTACAGAGGGATGAGTATTTTATTTGGAGATACCTCTAGCCTAGGTGTTGTGTAGATGCCAAATGGGAGCTGTTTTCCCCCCCATAAATACATAGTCTACGTATTTCAGAGCAATTGCAAGGCTGGAAGTGTCTCCTTGGCCATGAAGGGTGGTAGTTTGAGATAAAGGGTTCAGTTCAAGAACCTTTAAGTAGAGAAGTCAAGCACCTTTTAATGAAAATTAAGATATTCCATGCCACAGGGGGTATCTCGACCCATCCTCTGGTCCTGAATTCAAAGGCATGGTGAGATATGTGTGTATTACTGAGCTCTCAAACCTCTCAAGTTGTGCCAGTGATTGTTTTGGCAAGTGTGCTGAGCTACCTACCATGTCAAATTCTTCCACTTGTCTTTTTTCACCCATCCTTTTCACTCTATCCCACTTAAATCTGACCCTGAGTAAATTTCAGCAAATAAAATGAATGCTTAGATGGCTTAATGCAATTTTTCAAACGTGTATTGCCACAGTCAAAGTTGTTTTCACAAACAGAAAATCAAAGGTGAGCCCAGGTTCTGTAAGGTCTAGTCCACATCCCATTGACTTCCCTTGGTGTTTGTGCAAGGTCCTGGGTCACGACTCAGGCTGGTATTTTTCCATGTTGGAAAAACTCAAAACCACTCTTTTGGGAAGTTTTCAGCGTATCTGAAAACAACATGAAATATATGTGCTCTAATATAGCTACAGTATTTTAATTGCAGGCATCTGCCATCCAGCTAATGCAGATATTCGTGGAAATGTTTACTTCATTACTGCCTCACAAGAACATAATTAGGCTGACTGGAGACTTGAACAAAGGAGGATGAAAAGGCATCAATTATGTGTGTTAGCACTCTGAATAGGGCTCTGAAACTCAGACCCGAACTTCCATCAAAAGGGGCTGTTCAGGCTGGTGATTGCAACCCCTTCATTTTGCACGCCCCGGGGCAGGGCTGCGTTCTGCTGGAGGCGAAGGCAGCTTTTCATTTCGGTAATTGTGGGCTGCTTATGCAGCGGGAACGTCAGCAGGGGACGGGGGACGAGCTGACAACATTAAACCACCGCAGTGACAGCAGGGATGTCACTCACATCCAGCAATCAAAGCCTGCCGAGCACCGGACCCGGAGTCAGGTGTAGTGCACACATACAGATTTTCCATCAAAAGCCTCTCTGAGTTTGAATTATGACATAGAACCTATTCTTAATCAAAATATGCAGCAGCCTTGTGAAGAAAAATAAAATGCTTCTAAAAAGAACTTGGATATGTGTGAGGTATAACGGGTCCATTCAGCGTTATTCCTCCCAAATCCCAATGAAAACTACAGCTACATCCTGGTAAATGTGTTTGGAATAAGAAGGATTTGAACAGCAGCCCAGACAAACTAATATTGTATATTTTGGATTGGAAGAAATTATTTTTATTGAAGAGAAAGTATTAGCGTCACTGGTTTTTTTCAACATTCCTTCAAAAGTTTCAGAATTTGTATTGTTTTTGACCAAATTTGGATTCAAAATAATTCAGAAAGCAATCAGTCTTTTGTTTCTTTCTTGGCAATGAAACATGATTTAAATATTTTGTTCTATTAATGGGATCTTAGGTCTTATTGTATTATACTACAGTAAAATAACAAGCAATTAATCATAAATAACATTCTGAAGGTGAAGTAATATAAAAGTAAATCACATGTATTAATTACTACATGAGTAGCAGTAATTAACAGCAAATGGAACTGGATTTGAGTGTAAAAAATACTGCAAGGGCTACTGAAAGCTCTCAGAATTGTTTATATTATTTTGGTAAAAGGAACGTTCATCTGATTCAGATAAAGCTGCACAACTGTACTTGTGACAGATGCTCTTAAATGTGTTACTTTATATTGTTGGATCACAACATACAGTGAAAAAATACTGTCAAATACTGTCAAAAAAAGGGCAAAAATGTGTGTTTCCCCAGTGATATAACCTCACATCCAGTTCAACCTGCTATTCTGAAAGTCAACACAGTATTTAGAACTACATGAGATTCAACTGACAGGAACCATCTCAATACATAACTTTATTACTGCTGTGGTGATTTGTATTAATTGTGACCTTATTTCCACTCGAGTATTTAGGATTCTAGTGGTTGAACTGAAACCCAGTTTAACTGATTACATTTGCAGTGTTTTTCTGAATCTTTGCTGTGTAACATGACATTTATTCTGGTTATGGTTAGTAGCACCAACCAATTTGAGACTTACACTGTGCCATGTGATGTATGATAATATTTTCTCTTTCTGCTGTGCTTTGTAATGATCTTTGCCATTAACACTGATAAGGACAAAAAGAAACCCACAGAGGCTGCTGCAGCAGCAGAGACCAATAAAGATAAAGCTCTTGTGTGTGTTGGGATTTCTGCTGGAGCACACAGCACTGTAAACAGCATTCCTCTTCCATAAAGAGGAAAACAAACAAGCTGACGTAGCTTTGAGGATTGCAGCCCCATTGTTATATGTGTATGCATCTTTCTTAGCTGATTTTATTTAAGAATCAGGATTTTTTTTCCCTTTATTCTGCAGCGGTTGCATTAGATGGATGTCTCAGACAGAATTCAGATAAGCTATAAGGTAATGATCCTGCTGCAATACCATGGTTTTGACTCAGTCCATTGCTCTCTTGAATAAAATCATTCTGTGCCTATTGACAGTGATGTGGATCAGTTGATAAAGTCTCTTTCCAGAAGACATTCAATCCAGAATTTCTCCTACTTTGAAGAGAGTCTGCAGTAAAGAAGAACTTACAGAAATCTCAGAGGAACTAAATGGCATTAAGAAAATAAAAGTCATTAAACAAATCTGGTTTCTATTGGATTTTGCTTAGTAAAATAAGCATAGCAACATCAAATCATTGTGCCCTAGGCTGGCATTTTTAGAGTGACAAAATGTTTATTGCGTCATTTCAAAATGACTAATTCAGAATTTTCACTGGCATTACAGGAAAGTCAAACTCAAATCATGTATTTTGAATATGTTGCAAGGCTGCTTTTATTTCTCCTCACTGGTTGTTTCAGTATTTACCCATCCTTTGCAGTGGTTTGAAATAAAGATAATTTTCAGTCTTGAAATATAGAATTGATCTGATGCTTTCTGTGGATGGACAAAATTGCCTTACAGTATGGAATTAACAATTTGTTTGTTTGTCTGTTTTTAATTTCTTAGGGACTGGGGCTATCTCATGCTGAAGACCACGGCTATCAACATAAAGCTGGATTTTCTTCTCTAAATGTCTGGTAATGAAGAAGTCAGATTAATTAAGATCCCTCAATTTAATCACTCCTGAGGCCTCTTCTGGACATCTACAGTTTGAATATTGGGCCTGCAGTGAAGACACTGTTTTTATAGTCTAATTCCAAAAAATTATCAGAATACATAAAATGTGCAGAATGATTTTTGAATTACCATTGTGAATTCAGTTCTCAAGCAACAGAAAATTGTTAAAGTTAGGAGGACTGGGAAACAAGTTAGTTCATGCATTTTGGTGAGAGTTCAGGGTTTTTGTTATAATGCTGATATAAAATTTAAGATTAAAAAAACCCCAGCACCCCATGAACCTCTTTGCAAAGCTGCTGATTATACAAAGCATTTACTTATGAGGTGCAGCATTTCCTTTACCTCCAACACTCCTGCTTTGAATTTTAGAAATCAGAGTATTGGCATCCTAATTTAAAAACACACCACAGATATTTCCTTTCTGTTCCTATGCTGTTCTTTCTTTTCTGCTCACAGATGGTATTCTGACATTTCAAATTTATACTGCATTTGTATTATAGTTTGCCAGAATATTTTGATAAGGAACTCCAAAACCAAGTTAGTCGGAGAGCAAATCTGATGTCGGACTGAAAAAGATTTTCTTTCCTATTTTATATTACTTTTTTTTTTGCTAAAAGGAAAGAGAGAAACAAGCAAAGTTCTTCCAGGAGATGAAAAGATAGACTTATCTTTCTCTTGTAACAACTGAAATCTCTGAGATATGTCAGGTTTTATCCTGATATGATTCTTTCCTACTTACAATTAAATATGAGAATCCTTTTGATGCCTGATATTTCTTTCCTCACCTGCAACCTTTTTGTTTCTGACCTCACCTTCCAGATCACTTAGGTGTTTTTAATCTAGTTTTGAAGGTGAAAATATAGCGTAGATTTAATACTGCAGGTCTTGGTCTAAGTTTTACTCATAGAGGTCTTCTAGTTCCTTTGGTTTCATTGAGTGACATTCATCCCTCTGAGTTTTAGATGTCCAAAAATTAGCTGTGCTCTCCAAGGTGGCATCTTAGTTCCCTCTGCAGGCAGTGCAAGAGGATTATTCACTTTCCCTGTCTGAGATTTGGGGGGGAGTCGAATGTTATTTGCACCTAGCAGTCTTTCAGTACTGGCTGTGCTGGAAAAGCAGCATGGCTTGCCAGCTGGAAAAGGAAAGGAGACTCCCACTTCTCAAATGCAGGAAGTTCCACATAGGAATTTGCAAAATCTGTCTTTTTCATAAAGGTCACCAAAAATTAAAAAAAATAAAAAAATTCAGAAATGTCATCATGTATCTCATACGCTCATTTTTCAAAGTAATTTTTAAAGAGAAATTTCCTAATATTTTTGAGAAAGATGAAAAATTCTGAAATGTCAAAATGCTTATCTAAGGAAATCTAAACTTTCAGTATCTAGAATCATGGAATCATTGAGGTTGAAAAAGACCTCTAAGCCCATTGAGTCCAACCTTCAGCCCAGCGCTGCCAAATCCACCACTAAGCCACATCTCTTATATTATTTCATGACCATATGAAGGAATGATTTCAGCCTCAATGAAGTACAAATAAGTATTCTTTCTGCAACCAGGGCAGCTGGTAGCACCACACATATTCTTAGCTTGGATTTCAGCAGAGAACAGGTCTCAATTTGTTTAGTTGGAGTAGCAGTTTCCAAAAGCACTGGGTGCCTTTCCATATGGGAATATGAGATTTCAGCTGACTGATGTGATGGTCTCTCAACATTGTGTAGAAGCTCAGCTCATAGGCTACACACAGACAGCCTTCACAGCCCCAACCAGGCTTCCAGAGTAAGACCTTGAGGTTTTACTGACCTTGTCCTGAAAGCAATGCCAAAATCATTCCAATGATTTCAAAACCTGAGGATGAAAAACTTGAGAGCAAGACTTGTGAGAAATCAATTCAGCGGAGAGAGAGGGAGTGGGGATAAGGTTCAACTTACAGATTTTCTGGCAGCGCCAAGTGACATTCATGTGAGCCATGGCATGCTTCCAAATAACAGAACAACTTTATTCCTTCGACTTTATTCCTTATCCTAAGAGATGTTATTCAATCCTTAGGAGTGATGACAAAGCACGGAGAGTGCACATGAATAGTAATTATACACAAGCATGATCATTATAGGCAAATTTAGTGCTAAGTAAAGAGCTGTGCTGCACAGAACAGAGGAACTGAAAACTGCAGGAACCTCTGCAATCTGCAAAGCTACTCACCAGATCTTAACAGCAGGCAGCAACAGATCTGGGTTGTTTTGGTTTTTTTTATAAGAATGCCACACACAAAATTCTACAGTCAGTTATTTCTTCCAAGACGCTGTGATTGTACTCACTCATTAATATTTTCCAGAAACTCTAGTCAATACTTTCAATATTGTCCACCAAGCCCCATTGATTGTGATGAAATTTTGTTTCAAAAATCAAGAGAAAGAAAGTTCAAAACGCCAAACGTTATCATTTTAGAGGTTTTGGAAATTAAAAGTTTTGGAGTTTGTTTACAAAACTTCTTTTAATTACAAACTGACTGTTCTTATTTTCATAAATAAAGGTAAAGGCTGAGACTGTTCAAACAAAATGATCATAAAAAAGTGTTTCTGTAAATGTGAAAATCTCGTTTGGTTTTGTTTTTTCAAACACAGCTTGTGTACTTACCCAGTGTTCAGAAATGCTCCACTGACATTGCAATTCTCTGATAAACAGATGCAAAAACAGACACATAGACATTGTCTCCTTCACAAAGAAATCCATTCCAAGTAAAATATTAACTAATAGGGCGGTTGTTTCAGGGAGGCTGTAGATGTAGTTGATAAAGTATCAATTAGAGGGTGGGAGAGGGAAGTGCTGGGATTCCATGTGCTGTGAATTTACAAAGCTTTCCTGGACTTGACTGCTCTATATAGAATTACACTGCTGAGATGTGACTGATTAACTTACAGGCTGCACGATTCTTTTGCAGCTGAGAGGTCATTTAAAGATATAAATGCCCCCTGAAAGTCCTGAATATTAGCAAAGTGAACTGGCTAAGGACACAATTGAAGGGACATTGGGATCCCACAACTCTAAAGAAAATGTATCAGTCTAACACTTGGCTTTCTCTCCTCTCCCTCCACAGACTTGCCAAGCCTGTTCTGAGCTTAAGACTGAGGCTTTGGCCTTCAGTTCAAGCTCTCCGAATTATTTTGCACAACTTCTGACTGTCCTTGTCCCTCTCAAACCTAAAGCAGGGAGTGGTTATTTCACTCCCTGTTCTAGAACCTGAGGTCACCCCATCCGAAGAAGAGCAACAAAGTTGGTGAAGGCTCTGAAGGAAAAGTCTGATGAGGAACAGCTAAAGGGAGCTGAAGGTGTTTAGCCTGGAGAAAAGTAGGCTCAAGGGGAACATTCTCACTCTCCACAGCCACTGAAAGGAGGATATAATGGGCTGGGGTTCAATCTCTTCTCAAGCAATTGGATAAGAGGAAATGGTTTCATGTTGTGCCAGAGAAAGTTTAGTTTGGATATTAGGACAAATTCTTCACCAAAGAGGCATTGTTAAGCATTGGAAGAGGCTGTTCAGAGAAGTGGTCAAGTCACCATCCTTAGAGATATCTAAAAGATGTGCAGATGTGGCATTAAGGTCTTGCTGAAATTGGCAGAACAAACTCCTCAACACTAATGTTGCATTAAGGAGCAGGAATTCTTTATTATAGCCCAAGGATATCTCCACCTATTGTACATGCTGAGTATGGAAAAAGCTCCTGTTGAAACACTATCTTTTACATATATATTCATAAATTTTCCCAGAAGACCCATGCATAAAGCAATCATTTCTCAGAAGGCATTAACACTTGCCCTCGCCTTGGCCTGTGCATTCTTATCCCAAGGTTGCTCCGGTGGTCCTTGGTGGTCATTAACCTCAAAGTTCTCCATGAGCTTGGTGCCACAAGTATTGAGCTGAGCTGGTATAACTAGTCTGGTTCACTGTTCTGTGAGACAGTTGGTTAACCAAGTGCATATTCTTGTTCCTTTCTTTGTTTAATGTTTAACATGATTTTCCAGAATAAGCATTGTGTTTTCCACCAGCTGGGCAAATAGTTCTCCCTCTGGCAACATTTACCCCTTTTGGGGCTTTTGAAGCTTGCTTTCCCCACCAGCCTTCATAACCCTCACTTTGCTTCTTTACAAACATAACATTTGTTCCTTGTGTTGCATTTACAATCACATTTTATACACAACTTAAAGCAAGTACCATAATCACAATCATCACTACAATCACAATTACACTTTGCAAGGCAGAGGCCAACCAATTATAGAAGATCCAAGTCCTTTCAATATTTTGTTCAACCAACAATATTCTAATCCTACACTTAATTCTCTGCTGGATGATGCAACTGATTTTATCCTCTCTATTTGATCATCCAATTTGGCAGTCACATTTGGAATGTGTATAAGACAGGTATTTTTGTTTTAATTTAAGTAAATATCCTACCACAAGTTTTACCTGGCAGCCAGGAGACTGCCAGGGCAGAGCACTGATTGTAGAAAGCTATAAAGGACATTCACTACATGGTGTAAGATGCCTGGTAAAGTACCCACGGTGTTTTGTTCTATTCAAGTGTTCACTTCCATGACTTAGTCCCCTTTTATTACATGGTCCAGGGCAGGAGTCCTCCATGGTGGGATTCCTGTGGCTTGAGAGACATCATTTAGCCTGGTGTAGAAAGACTGAGGGACGGAAGGGCCGGAAAATAGTGTGAAAACAGTTNGAGACATCATTTAGCCTGGTGTAGCTGGGGACCAATGGTTCTGTCACATAAAGAAAGACTGAGGGACGGAAGGACCGTAAAATAGTGTGAAAACAGTCAGCCTCATACTGAACTAATAATTCATATTTATTTATATTAAGGATGACCATATTGTCACTGGCATAGCTTATATGGAACAGAAGTACTGCTGGAGAGCCCTTGGCAGTGGCTGGCAGACCATGAGGGGAAAATATCACTTACTTACCTTTTTGTTATACTCTTACACAGTATGTATTTACTTGCAGTTGTTGTAGGTGACAGCACGCTGCTAAAAATGGACATTTACTATTGCTTGGAATAGGCATTTTTGTGCTCATATGTGGTTACTTAGGAAATTTATACAGCAAGATCACCCATCCATGAGTTTGTGAAGACTTACTGGAGCCCCCTTCATCTTCAATGTTTCAAATTCATCTCTGAGACGGTTGCTTCAATGTTTGATATGGTGCAATTTCAAATCCTTCCAAGGAAAAAGCTATTAAGGAAATCTGTCTAGGGAACAAGCTATTTGGAAATAAATTTTGACTGCTTTTCAGCTGTTCTCAGCGTTTAGAGTCCAAAATGCATAGGAAACAACAGAAGTGTGTTTACAATCACATACTATACAATTAATAGCTGATGACATTCAGGGAATAGCAGTGTGTCTAGTTTCCAGAGAAAAACATTTATAATGGAAACATTTAATGACTTAAGCATTTTATTTAACTGGCCTTCCATTCCATTGCCTGGTCTAAACATTGTACAGAATTCTACTGGCAATAATTTCTGGAGTAAAACATTTTTATTAATGTTGTGTAATATGCTGGCCAGGTACCTTCAGCAGATGTAATCCTCCCCCGCACTGGTTAATAGGAAAATGTCATTCCCTGGTATGGTGGCAAAAAAAGAAGTGGGTAAACTCATTTATTTGCTGTTCCAGTGCAGGCTGTGAAAACTTGGCACAATGTTTACTGCTCCCATAGGGGTGGGTGAACTTCATACTTATGAGATGCAAACAGAGCAATCCTCCAAAGATGGACAAGGTCCTTCTGAAATTCACTTTAAGGTGATGACAGACTCCTCAGTGTTTGATTCCTGACACTGGAATACCTGAAAGAGTCTTTCTTTCCACAGGGGGCAAGCATATGCTTTTATTATCTTCAGTCAAATTCAGCAATTAAGTATATACAGAAGGTAGCCTCAATAGTTACACAGTTTAAAGGAGATGGACTGCAGTCTAATGCTGTCTTGATATGCTTTCAGCCTCCCACATGGCATTTCCCTCAGCAATTTTTCTCCTTTTTCTGTACTGGCACACCTCTAGCATGTCTAAGCAATAGCACAGCCTTGTACATGATGCTGAGTTATCATCCTGTTTCAATTCACAAATTATTTCCCTTGGTGGACCCCAAAGCTCTTCATAACAACATGGAATTTCCAATAACTTCAATCAAAGTTAACCAAGAAAGACGAATCCTAAAAACAGTCAAGCCATCAAGTGTGTTGGTGTTAAAAAAACCCATTTAAACCTGAAAGAATTGGTTACTTTTGGCTTACTAGGTCAGACCTAAGATGTGGTGGATTTCTAATCCAACTGAGTTCAGGCAGCATTTTCACTCCTGTGTTTCAGAAATATATGTTTGTTCATGTGTACATACAACATACAGGCATACATTTTAAATGTCAACCTTTGCAAAGAAAGCCAGTCTGAGACACTGAGATGAAGACAGCAACTTTTAGAGGTCTGTTGTCTTCATTTTCCAGGAAATACATTCATTATAAAGCCAAAAGAAAATGAAACAGGATTATTAAGTATGGGAATGGATTTAAGGAAGGTTTTTGATCCAAAGGAAAATAGACATTTAGGCCAAAGCATTGAAGGGAGGAATTGTGTAAGCATTAAAGATGAATTAAAATTAATAGTGGAGGGAACAGTGACTACACTTCTCCACCTGAGCAGACAGTGCTTCTAAAACAAATGTAATAAATGTGGCATGAAACAGAAGTGACAGAGCACTAGAGAAGCAGAGGAGAGGAGCAGAGCTAGGAGGCAAGACAGGCAGGAAAGTGCCCTTTGGGATCAGGAATGGAGTTCACTTAAAAGGAGTTCACACAGGCAGCAGTGCAACGTGGCTGATACTGCTTCATTCTTGCTTTGAAAATTCCTGTGATCAGATATTCCATTCCAAAGACATCCCCTAATGTCTTAACTCAGAGGCAGCAAATAGAAAAAAGTTGGGAAAGATGCCATGGGACAAGATGCAGTTCAATAAAATGAATTCCGGCTCACATTAGTGGGATATTTGGCTGTTGCTGCAGGTTTCTGGTGCTGGCCTAGGGGAGTGATAGGAATCAGATATAATGGGAATGACATCAAGCATGGTCAGGGGATGGTGTCTTAACAAGAAACCTGCCACCCGCAGCACCACTGCTACTGCTCCTGGCTGCTTTCAGGTGCTCTGCTGGAGGAAAACAGGCATGTTTGCACCAGAGTTTTATACTGTGTTTGTAATTAGGTCATAATTTGTACCACAAGCAGAACTTTTAAGGTGGTGGAAAGAATGCACACCCACCCCTTAGAGCCTAGGTACTGTAACTGATTTATAGATGTAGTTAACTTTATGGATGGCAAATGTTCATCCTTGTGATATATTTAGGAATGTGCCTGAATATTTCCCAGGAAGGACTTTTGTTATCGGCCCTCTTCTGTCCAGACAAGGACAGATCATTTTCTTAAGGTTATGCAATAACTCAGCAGGGTGCTTTTCTCTTGTGGTCTCCCTATACCATTCAAAAGGGGATAATAATGGAAAATAAAAATAAAAAAAAAAACCCAAACCCAACAATGTTCTGCTTCAGCACAAGCAATTTTAAAGCTGAGAAACGTTACTGCTCTGTATTTACAGAACTGCTCTGAAATCCTGATGCTGAACTCACATACACTGAAACTGTTTTCTAACTGAAAGCAAACTCCAGAGAGTTTCACAGAGAAACTTTCACAGGCAGAAATGGACCATCCTAGTAGATTATTTGGCTTGCTTCACTAACACAGTTTAGTCTGAATTGACTGAATTCATAGAACTAGATAAAGACCAGTTGTAGACTAATAATAGGTATGACAACAGCTTTAATATATTGGTATTGTCAATGATATTAATTGGTATATTCAGAAGTTTTATCATTATAAGTGAGAAAATACTCAATGTGTAATTAATCCAAGGTTATCCTATCAGCAGAAGCACTGGAAACAGAGCCCAACACAAACATTATTAATATCAGTTTACTTCTTCAGTCCAGAGCTGGCCACTAATTGCTGTGGACATATTTTTGATCATTTTATTCACATATGTTATGTTACTATCAGGAAATGAATTCTTCCTTTTTATTTTTTCCCTTATGCAGAACAGATTTGATGTAACTATAAAAGGAAAAACGTTAAACATCAGATGACTGGAAGTGCCAAGTCCAGCTGGGGGCTGGTTCCTGGTGGCATCCCATAGGGATCCATGCTGGGGCCAGTGGTTACTGCTTAACCACTTTATAAATGAATTAGATGATGTGCCAGAGTTCTCTCTCAGCACATTTGTAGAAGATATTTGCTATTCAAGGAGACCTAGCCAGGCTGGAGATGTGGGCTGACAGGAGCCCCATGAAGTTCAACAAAGGCAAAAGCAAAGTCCTGCCCTTGGGAAAAAGTAACCCCAGCACCAGATGTGGGCTGGGACTTCTGAGAAGCAGCTTTGGAGATGAGCAACTGAAGGTCCTGGTGGAGCACAGGCAGACCAGGGACCAGCAATGTGCCCTTGGAGTAAAGAAGGCAACACCTTCCTGGGCTTCATTAGCCAGAATTCAGCCATTATGCCTGGTTAAATTGACCCTTCTCTGCCAGTCAGAACTTGTTACATCCATCTGGTGAATGTCCTGAGCTCTTCAGCGGAAGACAGGCATGGAGACGCTGGTCTGAGTCCAGTGGAAGAGGATTCACTGGACGGAGTCAGTGTAGATGAACCCTCAATATGGATGGGGAGCAGCAGTACCAGATGTAAAAGAAGAAACAGGAAACTGAGTTTGTTCCGTGTGAATTAAAAAAAGAGAAAGTTTCAGGGGGGATTTTTGTTGCCTGCGTCTTTCTGACTGGAAGATACAGAGAAGACCAAGAGACTTTTCAGAGAAGTGTGCAGTGACAGCATGAGAAGCTGTGGATCCAATCTGTAACATGCAGAATTTAAAGTCAATATAAGAAAATTATTTTTTACCACAAGAGTGATCAGAACTTTATCACAAGTACCTGCAAAGGATCTGGAATCTTCATCCTTGGAGATTTCTTTCCCTTACTAATCCAAGTTCCAAGAAAAAGTTAAGGGATTGTCTTTTTGTCAAAAATTATTTCTTAAAACATTTTGGATGCAGCTGTTGCAGAAAGGAGGTCAGATAATTGGTCCAATTTCAGTGTCTAGATAAAACTCATTTACTTTCCCAAATGTAAATTTTAAAAAGTATTCCTTTAATGAAGTTTGCATGCCGAGCTTGCCTTACTGAGTTTACATCTGGGATCATCTCATCTTCTTCAGAAGCACAAAAAATACTGATTTCAGTGCTGTTGCTAACTCTAAACAGTAGGTGAAGGTCTGGTTGCATTAGTTCTTTTGCCAGATGAGAAAAAACCTGAATTTAACCCCTTAGATGGTGGGATAAGTATTTTTATGTATTTCCACTAGATTAAGAATATCTAAGTGGTCAATTGCAGTGCAGATGTCAATGTTGAGTCAATTTGAACCCATGCTAAAATGGTGCTACAGCACCATGCACAAACAGGGTAACACTGGGGCACTACAATTCAGCCTTCTCTCTTTTAAATCATTAAATGGCTTATTGAAACTTGTTTTTTTTCCCCAGTCTGGCTCTCCCAGACAACTTATGGGCACAATTTGAAAGTCAGCATTAGCCAGACAGTAATTCAGACATCTATCTTTAGAGGTTAAGAGTGTTTAAGAGTTGGGATATGTGGGGAAAGAATGGTGAGAAATGTTGTAAACATGCTCAAGTGACTTGCAGCTGAGGTGTCAAAACCCACACATCTTATAGTAGTTGTTGTTTTGCCTTATCTGTTAAGCAAATAGGACATTGTGTTTAGGTAACAGGCTTCTGGCAGGCTTAGAGGCACCCTATCAAACATACCTGTGATTTCTGCCCTGCTGTGGGAAAAACAGAGCCCAGCAATAAATTACACCTGTGTGGGTGCCTGGAGTACAGGTGGAAACAACAATTTGTTTTCCAACATGGATCAAGGTATGTGATGCCTGCATACTCACTTGTGTGCCTCTGCCCAGGTGCTGCTTGAGGGATCCTCTGTTTGTCAAGGTAATGAAAATAAATTTATTCTTTGCATTTATCCATGGTTTTGTGGTTCCTGCCCCTTACCTGTGCCAGGTCACACAGGACACAAAAAAGCACATTTTATCTCAGATTTAGGAGATAATCTCTGGTGCTGCTTAGTTTGCTAGGAGAAATGTAGCCAAGGTCTTCTCATGTTTATTCTTCAGCATATTATCTGTACAATAACAGAAAACAAATCTTTTCTCTCCCTCTTACCTATCAAATTGCTCTTTCCTTGTCCAGGAATCATGTCTTTCACTGGGAATAAACAGCACCTCACACAGCAGTCTTCTCATATCTTTGGAGTTCTAGACAAAAAAGTAATATAAATAATTAAAAGAAATAGTAATTACAAGAGGCCATCTGTCCTTTTGCAACTGTTTTACATTCTACAGAACGTTAATACCCAAATACATTCATCAACTTTAATAGACATCTGGAGCATAATCATCCAGCAACCACTTGTATAAAAGTTACTGCATGAAATAATTATCAGTGAAATATGGTAAATAAAAAACCCTGTCTTTGAAAGCATTGAAACAGAAACCAGGTTTTTCAAGCTTCGAGAATTAACAAGAAGAGCAGTACAGCTACTACCAGATTTTGCTGCTGTATAATCTTTGGTGTCTCTTTTTCAGACAACTTAATTAGTCTGTGTATAAGACCCACTGGCATGAGCAAAAAACTTCTAATGCTGGGGAATTTGATCTTGATCTGGCTGTTCTGGTTTTTTCCTTCTTTCCTCCTTTTCTTTTTTTCATGCAGTTTGCAAATTTAAGAACATGGCTTACATTCAAAATGTCTCCTGGCTCGTTACTAGGCAGACCCAACGATGCTGATTCCATTCTTTCCTCTCATTACTGCTTATCATTGTGGGGTTTGCAAATAGCTTGTGGGACACAGTAATATCCAAGAGAACAAAGACTGTGTCAGAAAGATGAAGGGCACCTGAATTGCAATGAGGTAGCAGACCTGCTTTTAGATCAATGGTGGTTTTAAATGTTGAGCAAAATCTGCCTTCCTTCTGTCTGGAAGCAGAAAATACAGCAGTGCTGAGACTTTATTTCTACATAAGGGTATTGCCAGGAATGTTGATCTAGGATTGGTCATTCTGTGATGTATTTAGGCATTGGCACAGGGCAGATCACAAGCTGCTCAAGCCAATATGTTATGTCCTTATATATTGCAGATCTCTCTCTCAGGTTCCTGAAACCTTGGAAAGCAAATAAAGTAATTTCCATCTCTTTAGCAAGAAAAAGTTTTGGTGCTATTTTCTCTGGCCTCCAGGCACTGAGCAATTTGCACATGCAGTACAGTCTCATTTAGAGGAAGTAAAAAATACCATGTAATAAATAGGATATACATGACAGTTCCTCCTCAGGTATCAGATGTCTTTCTGGAGACCTGATTTGATCACCCAGGTGCCTGGGACTTGCTAAAACATTTTGGAGTAAAGCAGAGACCTGTCAGTCTTTTCCCATAAATTACTACATCAGGAAACTGCTTCATCACTCTGAGTCCCAAACTCTCTCTTCCCAGGGCACCAAAAGACATTAGATTGGTTAAATATGACAAAACAACACACAAATAATGTGTTTGTTGTTAACCTAAAATACCCTAAGTCTGGATTAATTGCCAGTCCTTAGTCCCCATGCCCTTTTTAGTTTTTTTTTTCCTTTTCAATCCAACATTGAATCAACGTAGTCACTGAATGGCAGAAACACAGATTTTGTGATTAATTCCAGGTTTTATTTCTTTCCTTGATACAGTCTCACACAGGTACAGTTGCATGTTACTTCAGTATTTCCCCCCAGATAATTAAACCCCAGTTACTTCAGAAAGTGTCTACTGAAGTGTGCACTCATCAGAGACTGAGAATAGGCAGTTGTAGGGGATAAAATGAGCAGGAGGACAACAAAACAAAACAGGTTCTCCTGCTAACACAGCAAAGATCACTCCCTTCAGGAATTGTCTGGTTAATAGATGTCATACTGGCCTCTTGCTGACTATTTTAGGCAGTTTGTTTCCTATGATCAAGCACCAAATGATGCAGCATCTCTTGTCAATATGAAAATTCTCAAAATAATTCGCATTTAGCATGGACAAAGCCCTCAGAGTGTGAAAGAGAATCTAGTAGCAGATGTATGAAGTTCTCAGTTATTTGTTCTGTGCTGATATGTAAATAAATAGCAGATGTTTCTGAAGTTTCTCCTCATTACTGAGTGATGAAAGGGGGAGAGGACTACCTAGACTACCTATTCACTTCCTCATTTTAAATGCCAATCATTAAATCCATTTAAATACCAATTAATTAAACCCACTAAAACACCTCTGTAGTTCATTAAAAGTTGTTTAATTGCTGAATTTCTGCCTTTTCATGAGAGAGCTGCTAGTTATTTTGAAAATCTTCTGCAGGTTTGTGTCTTAGACTGAATGAATTGTGTCAAAAGAGTGGAAGAAGCCAATGGGCTGAGTACACCAGGTGGGCCAAGCAAGGTGTGTCTCCACCTGGGCACAGCTTTTGCAGGCAGGGCTGCTGCCTGTCCCTGCCCCAGGAGAAGGGTCCAGGCCCTTTGTGCAGCCTGAGCTCTGCTCTGCATTGAATCACAGAACTCCCTGAATGGGAGGGGACCCACAAGGATCACTGAGTCCATCTCCTGGGCCTGCACAGGACAGCATCCCTAAGAGTCACACCATGGATTGTCACACACTCAGAGTGCGTCCAAGTGGTTCTGGAGCTCTGTCAGGTTTTGGTGCTGTGATCATTCCTGGGGAGCCTGCTCCAGTGCCCAGCCATCCTCTGGGCGAAAATCCTTTTCCTCATATCCAACTTGAACCTCCCTTGGCTTCAGACCATTCCCTCGGGTCCTGTCACTGGTCACCAGAGGAAAGAGATCAGTGCCTGCCCCCCTTCTTCCCCTCCTGAGGATGCTGAAGACCTCAATGAGGTCTCTCCTCAGTCTCGTCTTCTCCAAGCTGAACAGACCAAGTGCCCCCAGCCATTTCTCATACAGCTTCCCCTCCAGAGCCTTCATCACCCTTGTAGCCCTCCTTTGCATGCTGTCTAATACCTTTCTATCTTTTTTATGCTGTGGCAGCCAAAACTGCCCCCAGGGCTCAAGGTGAGGTGGGACAATCCCCTCCCTTGTCCTGGCAATGCTGTTCTGGCTATGCCCCAGGATGGTGCTGGCTGTTCCATTTGTCTGGCAGGGCACTGGTGTGACTTATCTCCAGGCACAATCTCTGCCTTCAGCAGCTCTGTCTGTGTGGAGGCATTGGCCACACCTGGGCAGAGCAGCGGCCTTTCCCCACCCCTCAGCGGGGAGGGGATGGCAGGGTAAGTGCCCTTGGCCTGGCAGGAGGCCACACACATAGACGTGCTCAGTTGCTGAGTCATGTGGGCCTCAAGTCTCTCCAGTCAGCCAGAGGAATGTCCTTCTGTCAAAAGTTGTCCTCTCTGCACATCCTCCTGCCTCAGAGGCCACACAAAGCTGCCATCCTGAGCCTTGGCTCAGGCACTAGGCCTATGTCACTGCCCAGGCTGCCCTTGGTAGGGAAGAGGGTGAATTCCATTAGCCCTGGCCCCCCCAGAGCCTCTTTAGCTGCTCTGGAGAGCTTTTGGAGGGTCTTGGCACTGCCTTGGGCTTCCCCTGCCCAGGAATTCCCCCTGTGTACACTGTGATCCCCTGCCCTGCTGCAGAAGGTGCCAAGAGCCTCTGCGAGTGATAAATACAAAAAAGTTAATTAGATTGCTAATTAAATACCATCCAAGATGAAATGATTAAACATTTATAGGAAATTTTCTAAAGATATTCTCCTTCAGAACTCAGTGAGCCAGCCTGGATTCAATTTTTGCAGCAATATGAAGTGCCAGTCCCTTAAAAAAGTTCTCCTGCCTTCAGTGGGTGCTGAGCTTGCCCAAGGGCAGAAGTTAGCAGTGTGACAGCTATTCTAGAGGTTTCCAGCCTCTTCTCCTGCTCTTCTTCCTAGAGGATCTCCTTAGTAACTACTGACAGGACCCTTCTGATGCAGTTATGCCCTGCCCAGGTGCTGGATGTGCAGCCTGATGTTGCCGTGAGGTCTCACAGACACACCCATGCTACCACACCTGGGGTCTGCAAGGGTTTCTCTCTCAAGAGAGATGAGTGCTTGCATGACAGGTCCCAGACATTCAGCTTTCCCCTACACTCCATAAAACAGACACAGTGCCATGCAGATATCATCAATGAGGCTTGTGAGTGAGAGCTCGTTTAAGAACGAATTACAATGCTGATAGCAGATTTCATTTGTGCTTAAGTTCTATTCCAGCTGTTCCAATCATCAATGAGACAGTAGCACCTTTTCAGCTCTGGATGAGGGAAGATTTTGCTCCTCAGAGCCCTAAAAGCATTTTTAGTGTTTTTGTAGAATATTCTCATGAAATATTTTTGAAGTGTCATTAATACCTCTGCAATCCCAGAGATAATGAGATAGGTTAGATAGACATTTGTGCATTACAAACATCCCTCTGAAACAATTTCAGCTGCAATTCCTAACCTGCATTTAGAACATGTGCATGAGAGCTGTGATTTTTGCTGCTGTTGCAGTCACTGAATCAGGGAGCTGAGAACTAAAGAGCATGAGCTATTTCTTTTAAGAGCTGAGGCTGTTTTTGTCTTGCCCTTTTGGGATTAGGGCACAGGATGGATTCTGTGACATGGGCTCCTCAGAGCTCTGCCTGTACAAAGTTGTTTTCTGTGTCCTACCCTCAGTATTTTGGGTAGTTTGACTTTATGGAAAACAGAAGTTAATAACTTCTGCCTGCAGAAATAAAATGAAGACAGCTTCCCTTGAGCCAAAGTGCTGTTTTATAAAAAACACTGCATTTGAGGCACATCTTTACTATTAAATTCAAGTGATTACAACAGAAGAAGTATTTTTAACTTGAGTAATGGGGAATCCTTATATATCACATATGTCCCAGATCTGAAATGGTACAGAAGGTTTTAGATTAATCTTTTTTCCTTTGTAAAAAAGTCAGACTTCATGATATTGCTTAGAGTTTTCTAAATTCCCAGTTCCTAAAACAACAGTAATAATGTAATCAGAAAATAGTCACTTTTTAAATAACAATTGCCAAAAAGTATTGATCCAAAATTATACAAATTTTCAGATTTCTTTAGACTTAGCATTGGAGAAATGTTCAAAACTGAAATAACTGTAGAATCAAAATTATATTTATTCCTGGATTTTGCCCTGAAAATCAGCAAAAATTATCTGTAGGGTTTTTTTGTTTCAGTTCAACCAAAGGGGTTTTTTTTTATTTATTTTGCTTGAGCTCCTACTTTCCAGAAGCATCAACAAACCACAAAAAAAAAATGAATCTTTTACACTGATTTACCCCAGTGCAATTTCCAGCACCTGCAGGATTGAAATACGATTGGTTTTCTTTGTCCCGTTTAAAACCAGCAGGTGACTCATTCTCGGCTCTGATTGCCAGGATATCATTACCACTGTCATTTGCAGTCACCAGTCTTTGGGCACAGGAAATCGTAGGCATCTGCACATTCTTCCAGGCCTCTGGTGACACAAATGCCTTCAGGCTGGATGGCACTGAAGCACTGAGCGGAAGACATCTCCAGTGCCCTGGAATTACCTCCAGTCTCATGATGCCATTGAGTGCAAGCTCACAGTGTCTGATGGGAAACAGGGTAGGAAGTGGAATGAAGACAGGCAGATTAGGAGCTGACAAAAAAAAAAAAAATTTGAACTGGATTTTCTTCTGTTATGTTGATTCCTTTGTGGATGGGTTTGGTTTTAGTCATCGCTTCTTGCTTGAGAATTTTTATAAAAGGGATTGTCAAAAATCAGACCTCTTCTAACTAGACCAGTTGCATACAGGTAAAACTTTATAAAAGAAAGGCTTTACAAAATCAGGCCTTGCTCAGCTGAATTAACAGCTAGCCTGTATTAACAGCTAGCCTGTTAATTCCCATGAGGAAGAATCTAAGAATCAAAATCAGTTTGCATAACAATCTATTCCTGGGAGAAAAACAGGCTGCACCTGTGAAAAATAAAAGCCTACCCCCGTGAGAATCCACGGAGAAAAAATATAAACACCTGTGGAAAGAGAGAGTCTTAGCAGGTACAAGCATCTTCTAACCAACAGACTGAGTGGCAAGAAAATTACCAACCAATTAGAGTCAAACACCTTGTCTTTGAAAACTGTATAAAAATGGGCTGTAACATTAAAGATTGGCTTTTCTGCATGAAGAAACTGAGTCCCCTGTGGTTACTATTGTGACAAGAAGCTATTGTTATCTTGATTTAAGATTATATCAGTTAACACATACTGTCATAAAATCCATATGCCATTGGAAAGTATTGGATGAGGGTACTGTAGTTGTTTTTGCTTAGATGTAATCAATAGATACTTATTAATTTCTTCTCATAAACTTAACCCAACCTAAAAGCCATCCCAAATAACAGCCCCAGCTGAGCCTTGAAATGACAGTGAGACTCAAAGAGGAATGGATTAAGTTTGTACGTTATCAATTCCCATGTTATCAATTCAGATTTTTGCCAGACTGCTAGATTTGTTTCATGGCAGCTTCTTTATCATTTGAATTCTTATCAGATGAATATGGTGCTGGAATTTTAGATGACAAGTGTATACTATAATTTTGGCCAAGAGCAGAACGTGGAGAGAGTAAAGTTAAACAGCCAATGAGGTCCAAAAAGCAGAGCTCTGACTGCAAAATGTGCTTGCCCAAGTAAAATTGATGCTCATCCAAGCCCTTGGGGGAGCAGTCAGTAAAATCCTTTATAGTTTTCTTTCCTCTCTGATCAGACTGTAATACAAGAGTTGCACCAATTTCTATCGAATATGAGCAGAAATTGCAAAAAATAGTTTTGCAAATGGTATCAGCATTATTCCTTTTCAAGGTATCTAATCCTACTGATTCCCATGTACCTGCATAATCTGAATCACACATCACTGTTTTGGAGTTGCTTTTCTGCTGATTTGTGTCAGGAATGTGCTTCATGCTGTTTCCATTTTTTAAAAGGCAGCATTTGGGAATATTCACATGCTCCTTTAGGCCCTGGCCTTGCTCTGTGCCAGAGAGGTGATGGTTACTCTTTGCACAAGGGGCAATGGAGCTTTTCACTGGTCACACTTCATTGCTGTCTGGATAGGACTTGCATGCTTCCAAAAGCACAGACTTCTGCTGGAAAGGGCTACTATTGTGTATTTAAAGGTAGAAGGAGGTATACAGGACAGTCTGGTGTTGCAGCTGAAGGTCAAAACCGTGTCCAAGGGTTTCCAAGTAATCCTGCACACGTACAGCACACACAAATCAATCCAAGGTCTAAAGTAGACCTCACCACTCTTAAAAACACCACACAAACAGTAAATTGGAGAGGAATGACACATTTTTTTTTGTTTTCATTGAAACCGGAAACCAAACTTGAACAAAAAAGTATTATTTAACCCCAGGAAAAGTATTTGGCTGCAATTTCAGGTGGCCATGCCAAGACCCATTTCCCTTCTCCACAAGAAGCAAGAGCAGCACCTTCTTTACTCAGCTCACCCAGGAGATAACTGAGGGTACTTTCTGGAGTGAAGAAGAGTGGATTGAACTGGTTTGAAAGGGGCTGAATCTCAGGAAGACGTTTATTTTCACAAACCCTGAGTGTCTGTGCTGCAAAGCTGATGCCAGGGAGCACCCACAGTCTCTGATGTGGCTGGTGTTGTTTTACATGGGATCTGTAGGTGGACCCTGGGCAGACCCCAGACCCCTTCAACAACTCAGAGGCTCCAGGCAAAGCTGGTGAAAACAGCTTTTAGTTAGAGAGAGCAGACCTTTGGGAGCTGGTTGCTGTGGCAGAGTCAGACCAGAAGTTTTTTGCACAGACATTTGCTGGAGTTGGTTCACAGGGTTTGTCTTTGGCTGAGAAATAGCTACCACTGACCAGGTTAACATGGATAGAAAGGAATTCACAGAATCAGTTAGGTTGAAAAAGACTTTCAAGGTCAATGAGTTCTTTGACTGAACAGCTTTCCCCATATCAGCTAAACCATAGCACCAAATGCCATGTTCAGTCACTTCTTAAAACACTTCCAGGGATAGAGACCCCAAAACATCTTTGGGTAGACTTGCTTGACAACCCTTGCAGAGGGGAGCAGAGCCAGCACCTCTCCAAGGATGATCTGGAGTAAGGGTTGGCATGGCTTTCTGCTGGTTGTTGACCTTTGTGGACAATCAAGCGATTCTGGCCAGTGCCAATCTGCAATGACAAGAAACTAGCAAAGGCTTCCAAGTCTCAGTATTTTACATTTGTGACTGAATATTGGTTTAAAGTGGGGTGGCTGTGACAAATCCTACCAGCGGCCCCTGCCACACCAGCAAGTCCAGCGTGTGCATTTGAATGGCTACAGGCATTATATCCCCATTATACCCCCAAAGCCCATCATTCATGGGCTTTGCCCTTCTTTGGGAGCCCATCTCCAGGGAGATAAAGTGAGCTCTCTGTTAGAGGCCAGGCAGCTCTGACAAACACGGTTATGTTGTTGGCTGAGCACTTAGCAGAGGCTGTGTACCTAACCCTTCCTCTTTGCTTTGGCTCTCTGGCAAAGTACAAGTCAAACTCCCTTCACCACCTGATCATTTCAAAGAACATTTTGTAATACAGACACCACACAGCTGAATGCAGCCACTTCTATCTAGGGCAGACTGATCTTGAAGGGATTTAATGTTCAGATGGAGGGAACACGACCTTCCATTTTTAAGCTTCCATTTCAACACTGTTTATAATTAACTGCATGCATAGGGCTTCTTGTACTTTGAAAGGCTGAGGTTATGCTTGTGTTGCAGAGCCAGGAGAGATAAGCTTGTTGTCCTGATATACTTAAACCATCAAGCTGCTTTTCAAGGAAGAACTGAAAAAGAGTTTTAATTAGTAATACTGTAATGCTTTGATGTGTGCAATGTGATGGTCAATTAACTGACCTGGCTAAATTTTTTTAAGTAGCCCATCAGATTCAGTCTGTTTGTGGCTCTCATTTACTTTGATCCTTACAGCCAGAGATGGTTGAGCAACTGCCAGAGGAGAGTGCCACCAAATAAAAATTCCCAACAAGTTTCTCTTTCCAGATTCTTTTACACCAAGCTTTTAGAAATTATGAATATGCAAGGAGAGGTGGAAGCCAATGGAACATCAGTCCCAATACTGGTTGATTCAGACATATTCACAGTCTCCTCTGGATTCGTAAATAAATTTCCATGAATGTTTTAGTGACACATTTCCCTCAAAGATCAGTTTTAATTTCTGGGAAACAAAGCAGCAGCACTGCAGCTTTCCATACTAGGCACATTTGAAGTACAAGGATCTGACTGCTCCTCTCCCTGTTGGGCCAGGAGGAGGAGATAACTCCAACAATAGTTGCAGTTGAACAGCTCAATTACAGTAGCAGCAATTTTCCAACCTGATTACTTGTGTCAGGTGGTAATCTGTGAGCCCTCATGCACAGTGTCACTTGGAAGCAGCCCGTCCTGCAAGACTGGTTTGTCACACAGCAGGAATGTGATGCTTTGCTTCAGTATTTTTTAGCACCATGAAGTCACTCTTCAAATATTAGTGGAATGTGTATGCATTGATAGAATTTGGCCTCGAAAACTGGCTCCAGTGAGCTTCGTAACAGAGTCCCCACCGAAATTAGGAGACAACACATTTTGTCTGGATCAGGTGTTAGAGCAGGTGGGAGAGCTCTAAGGTAAGCAAGACTGGTAAAAAATACTAAATTTGCTAATTTTTTTTTCACATAATCTGTGAAATTTCATTTAAATACTCAGAGAAAAGCAAGGAGAAATTGTTGAAAGAATAGTTTTGCATTTGCAGAATTACTTCAAAATATTTTTACAATGTAATTTGGATTAATTTTCTAAAGGTTAAGAAGCTATTTCATCTGTCATGAAGAATATCTTTCTGTTCTTTCAACTTCACATTTTAGGGGGATTTTATCTGTTAGTTAGTTGTTATCTAAGATCCAGTGCAATATAGTGGAAAAAGAATTGACTGAAGGAGCAAAAGCATTTGACTCTCCACTCAGTTATTCAGTTGTATGTTCTACAAATGCTTTAATTTGTGGGATTTGATTTTGGGGTGGCCCAATCTGTCAGACTGTCTGAATTTGGGGGTACATACACAGTCAAAGAGATTCCTTGCCCTTGCAGAAGACTGTAGCAAAGGTACTCCCTTCAAGCAGCCACCCTGCCAAAGCTGACATAAATTGCAAGAGTCATTCAGTAATCTTTCACTCTGTTCCTCAGCAGAGGAAAATACCCTTTTAGCTTCATTTTGGAGAGGAGCCATTTCAAGGCTTTTCAGCACTGCAGGCAGGAATGAGATAAACTGCCTTAGGATGATATCCAAAGGATGACAAAACTCACTTTTGCTGTGGCAGCAGACTTGGTTTAGGAAGAAAAGAAGGGCTTGCTGCAAGTTTGGGGAAAGGACAAGAGTACAGATCTGAGTGACATCAGCAAGTTCAGTGTGGATTTAGGGTGCTGCAAAGGTTTAGTGAGGTCTGAGACAGTTTAGGTGGGGAGCAGAGCCTTCCCTTGCTTTGGGCAGCTGCCGAGGAGGCAGCAAAGCATCGCCTGCACTGCGGGTGAGAGCAGCCAGTCCTTCCACCCTGCTGCTCCTGCTGCTGAACATTGATCTATTGATCTGTGCTCCCTGGAGTTCTTCACGCTGTCCTGGTGCCTTTCACGTGGTTTATGAGTGGCAGGATGCTCGTTCCCTGGAGGTCACAAGTGAGAGCTACTGTGGGTGAGCAGAACTGTGGAATGTCACAGCTCCAGAGCCTAAAACCCACAATTCCTCATCCCTGTTGCATGTTCCAGCACAGCCAGTCCTACACTTCACCTACAACTTTTCCACAGGGGAAGGAGACTCTTAGTGTGGGTGGAGAAGCATAGAAGGGCTGGTATTTGTGACTCCATCACTGTTTCATGGTGTGGGGACATTTCCTTGGCTGCACTGTCACCCTTGGCTGTGGTCTCTGTTCTGGCACTGGGGTGTTCTTTAATGACACTGACCCTCCTGGCTGTTTTGTTATATATACTCCAATTCCCTGTTACTGGTTTCTGCTGACCTAATTGGATATTTGTACACTAAATTCAGTGTGCACAGTATCGCCCTGATTTTTCAGCCTTCTGATGTTTTACATTTCTACTGGAGCTTTCTCATGCTTGTAACATAAACAAAGACTGATGTTTGGTAAATAGTACATTCCTTCCAGGGGGAAGGACAAACTAATGGACTTCTAGGTTGACCACCGGGGTCAGAGAGGTGTTACTCTTGTCCCCCAATCCCTGATCAAATTCCAAACCCTATTTAAACCCCAAACCAAAATAAAATTTCTCTTTCTTTCCCATCTCACAACCTGACGGGTGAGTGTGGTTCTTTCGTGTCCTCTGATGACATGCATAGTATATAACTTATAAGCCATGCAAACAGCATAAGACCTTTTTAGAGTGGCCAACTGTTTTTTGAAAAAAATTCAAGGGAGAGAATAATAGAATTGGCCAGGTGTAAAATTCAGAGCAATTTAATATCTGGCATGACAGAAGTTCATTCAATCTAAAGAGAAGTTGGAGAAGGACTGAGAGCATGTGCCAGTGAGTAACTCCTGCTCTTCCCTCTCATTAAACCACTCTGCTGAGCAGTGATGCCAAGAAACTGCACATCAAGGGGTTGACAGAACTTAGCAGACATATTTCTGGGAAGATGTAAAACAATCAGCATCACCTGAAATCAGCATCACCAGAAAATGGAAACAACCCCCTATGATTCTCTGAGGAATCAGAGGAGGCTGGAGAACAACTATATCTCTCTTGCAACAAAGAATTTGAATTAATAAAAAAAATATTTCCTCCTGGAGTCAAATGTTTTCAGCATCGAGAAATGTAATTTGTTTCTTTGGTATTTAACACAAAGACTGTCACTGCTTTGCTAGGAAGGTTTGCCAATTCCAGTTCTTTCCCTGTGTTAGCACCTGGCATCAGCACTGCTAATTCTACAATATCCTGCATTCCCATCATCTGCAATTGGTTCCTGTGAAAGCTATGGATGGGAGGTTCTTCCTGCCACAGTCTTTGAGTGGTGGAGAAGCTCAGAGCACATGCAGTGATTTAGATCCTCAGGGATCTGGGCACAGGGAGGAGGCTTCTGAGTTTTATTTCTCCCTGGATGTCCCATTGGGCTGCCTGTGCTATGGGAGGAAGTTGGAGGAAAGGCTGCAGAAAGACTTTTAAACAGCCGCCAGGGAACTGGGAGGGACTGGTGCTCTGGTGGAGGAACTGAGGTTTTCTGCAGCCTGGTGATTTCATGGCTCTGGAGGAGTCAAGGGGAGCAGCAGAGATGTGATGGATGTGCAGCTTTGTGGATGGCTGCCCAGCCAAGCTGTATTTATCCATCCCACACCTGAGCATCCAGGGCAAATTTTTCCACACGCACTCCAATGTTGACTGAATCTCCCTGCTGAGTCAGGTAATGTGACATTTGCCCCTTTGTGGTTCAGGTGCCCCAACTTTCTTATTTGTGACATGCTGGCAGGTTCTCTGCCCTGCGAGTATCTACAATGCAGTATGAGAGAAGAAACCACACATCTCCTCCAAAACAAAAGCCTTTTGGCCATGGAGGTCGGGCTGTTGTGCTGGCAGAGATTAACACTTGCCTTGTTTTTGGCAGTTATCACATAGAGGAGATCTTAGACGGTGGGGAAGCAATAAAGCTGGCTCCCAGGTGTTTATGGGGATACTTAGCATGGCAGACCAAGCTGAAGGTGTCTGAAAACTTAACATGCTGCTGATACCAAGAGTAGCCCTGATGCACTTGTTCTGCATTGAATGAAAGAGCCCTGGCAGGTCTGTCATAAACTGTCCATGCCTGAGGTTTGATTTGTAAGGAAGCAGGAACTGAAAGAGAATCTTAAACATGATGACACATGACAGGGATGTTTCTCGAACTGTGGGTCTCCATCTCTGAGGCTGGTGTTAAAATGGGACAGAAGACATTAAGAGAGATGGTTCACATAAATCCTGGCAGTGCTCAGGGAACAGGACAGCAACTCCCTCTGAGCCAGGGAGCGAGGATGGCTGCAGCTCATGGCTGTGAGCACACGCTGGAGAGTGAGAAATGAACTTCAGACCTGATCCTGGATGGGGATTTTGCTCTGGAGGCAGAAGGGAGATTGATAAACCTATTTCCAATGGGAAATAAAAGCAGAGCTGTTTGGAAGGTGGGCAGAAATCGAGACAGGATAACAAGGATCTGACTGAATTTTCTGCTCTGTGAACAATCAGGAAAAGAGACTGTGCAGAAATAATCAGAGATGTTTCACTAGTTCTCACCATCCAGACCTAAAGATTGCCTTGCTAACTGCAGAGTCTGCCAACTGATGAATTTGCAAGTTGCCTTAGGAAACTGTCTCAATAACTTTCCCTTGTAATAGAAATACATTTTCTTAACCATTATGGCGCAGTATTATTTTTTTTTGTTACATTAATGCCACGGAGCTCCAGGCACACAATAAAGTTTATCTGCATGAGTGCCCTATGAGTCTGTATGTCTGGAGACTGTAAAATAGAAGACAAGCCAGCAGGTGGAATGCTGTGCTGGAGATACCACAGAATATCTCTGTACCCAGAATATTCTGGGTACCACAGAATAACCAAAAAGCATGCCAGGAAAGCTGTTAAAAATAAATATAATGAGGAGAATCACAGTCAAAAGAATTCAGGGAGAAAGAAAATTAACAAATTTCACAGAAAAGAGGAGAAATAANTAAAATAAAATAAAATAAAATGGTAATAATTTCTCCAACCTGAAAAAGGTCAAGGGGGAACTGACTGTCAGTCTTGGTTCTTGCCAGTGTGATTGCTGGAGAAAGTCTCCAAGGAAGCTGTTTCCATGTGCATGAAGGACACGAAGGTGACCGGGAATAGCTCAGTTGGATTTACCAGCGTTAAATCTTGCTGTACTGACCCAATGGCTTTCTGTGAGGAGAAGATGGGCTCTGAGAATGACAGGACAGAAATGGTTGGTTTTTCCCCTTGTCTTTAGCAAGTCCTTTCACAGTCTCCCATAGTGTCCTTGCACCAGAACAAGGGGGTGTGGCTGGATGGTTGAATAGAAAAATTGAAGATAAACTGTGTTATAAGTGAAAAGCGAAATCAAAATTATCAAATNAAATTGCAAATAATTGGGGGAATAACTGATCACCTGTAGGACAGAGTTGCTACTCCAACACTGGAAAGCAGCTTTGCAAGAAAGGTCCTAGAGGAAAGTAAACAGAACAGAATTCAGCAGTGTGCTTTGTAGTGATCTGGAGCACTTAGCTTATAGGGAGAGGCTGAAAGTGTTTGGTTTATTCAGCCAGGAAACAGAAGGTAACNGAACAATCAGGAAAAGAGACTGTGCAGAAATAATCAGAGATGTTTCACTAGTTCTCACCATCCAGACCTAAAGATTGCCTTGCTAACTGCAGAGTCTGCCAACTGATGAATTTGCAAGTTGCCTTAGGAAACTGTCTCAATAACTTTCCCTTGTAATAGAAATACATTTTCTTAACCATTATGGCGCAGTATTATTTTTTTTTGTTACATTAATGCCACGGAGCTCCAGGCACACAATAAAGTTTATCTGCATGAGTGCCCTATGAGTCTGTATGTCTGGAGACTGTAAAATAGAAGACAAGCCAGCAGGTGGAATGCTGTGCTGGAGATACCAAAGAATATCTCTGTACCCAGAATTTTCTGGGTACCACAGAATAACCAAAAAGCATGCCAGGAAATCTGTTAAAAATAAATATAATGAGGAGAATCACAGTCAAAAGAATTCAGGGAGAAAGAAAATTAACAAATTTCACAGAAAAGAGGAGAAATAAAATAGGAATGGTTAGAAGATGGGAAAAAAAAAGTGATTTTTTTTAAAAAATCTGGTTTTAATCTGAACTCTATGCAGCATGGAGACTTAAGACCACTTGTCTGCTGCACCATTGGCAGCTGTACAAAAGGAACAACAACAAGGGCAGCTCATGTATTCTTCTCTTACTTCTCTAATGAAGAGAGACACTGCCTGCTGGAGGCCAACAGGAGCTCATGGATCACTTTATTTTGCTGCTCACTTTCAGTTTGGCTTCTGAATGTTTCCCACGAGAACCTTATTCTTGCCCTCTCCAAAGCTTTTTCTACTTTGCACACTCCAATGTATTTCTGAAATTCTGATTATTTTTTAAAATTAAACCCTTTTGGTTCTATTTTTAGCCCTTCTATCCTCCCTTATTTCTTAGTAATAGCTAGAAAATAATACTTCAAGAATTGTGATATGGAAAAGGAGAGGGGAGAGCTTTCCTGCTCTGAATCTGCTGACTTAATTCTATACAAGCTCTAGCTAAGGGGCAAGATATTTCTGAGCTCCTTTAGAAAATGTAATTATAGATTAAATTCTATAGTAGATGTTTTGTGTGGTGCTATTGGAGTTGGCCAGCTTTATTCTGAGGCCACTTTCTATTACCTTTAAAAGGTTGTGCCCATCGGGGTTTCCCCATGGATTTATTAAAATAAAATAAAATAAAATAAAATAAAATAAAATAAAATAAAATGGTAATAACTTCTCCAACCTGAAAANAGAAAATTGCAAATAATTGGGGGAATAACTGATCACCTGTAGGACAGAGTTGCTACTCCAACACTGGAAAGCAGCTTTGCAAGAAAGGTCCTAGAGGAAAGTAAACAGAACAGAATTCAGCAGTGTGCTTTGTAGTGATCTGGAGCACTTAGCTTATAGGGAGAGGCTGAAAGTGTTTGGTTTATTCAGCCAGGAAACAGAAGGTAACGAGGGAATTCACTGAAGTCTCCCATATCCTAATGAGAGACTGACAGGAGAAACAGGCTCTTTGCAGAGACACACAGTGAAAATGGACAGCACGAAGCAGTTACAATGTATTTTTTATTCAATATGTTCTTCATAATGAAAATGTTAAACACTGGAACAGCTTGACAAGAAATGGCCTCAAGTTGTGCCAGGTGAGGTTTAAATTGGATAGCAGGAAAAACTTCTTCACTGAAAGGTTGGTCAGACATTGTAATAGCCTGCCCAGGGAAGTGGTGAAATCACCAGCCTGGAAGTGTTCAGAAGGTGTGTGGATCTATCACTTGGGCATAGGGTTTAGTGATGAACATGGTGGTTAACACTTGGACTTGATCTTAGAGGTCTTTTCTGACCTTATTAACTTTATGATTCTGTGATGATAAGGTTGGTAATTTTCAAGATCTGAATAACCTTGAGCAATCTGAGCTTACTTTGAAGATAGCTCTTTGTGAAGGAGTTCAGACTAGACCTCCAGTAGCTTTTCCTATGATTCCATTGTATGAAGGACTTTTATGGCATGCTGACCACAAAATAAAACTCTACCAGCATTACCTAACACAGCCACCAGAAAGAGATTGGAAAAAGAAATGTTCTTGGTTAGCATTTGCTATATCTGTGTGGTCAATGCACCTTTGGGGAACAAATCATAGAAACCTTGGCTGGAACAGACCTCTAGAGGGACTTAATCCAACATCCAAACTCAAGCAGAGCTGTTGCTGACACCAAATCATGTCAACCATACATTGTTTGATTGGATTTTGAGAACCTCAGAAACTGGAAATTCAACAGCTTCTCTCAACAAGCTATTCCAGGCCTGCACCACCCACCTAGTGCAAATGGGTTTCCTACTCACCTACCTCAGCCACTTCATGGCTATCGCTGAATGTTTTACCACCAGCCACTATTACTGAGCCGAATTTGGCTCCATCCCTTTTAAAGTCCTTCAAGTGGTCTGTAATTAGATTCTTCTTTGGATTCCTTTCTCCAGATTAAACAAACTCAACTCCCCCATCCTCTTCTTGAGAGTTGTATCCTCTAAGTCCCAGACAAGTTTCTTAGCACTCTGCAAGTGTTTTTCCAATCACTTCTTGAATAGGAGACCCAAAGTAGATTACAGCATTGCGGGTGTGAATTTCCTATAAACAAGCAAGAGGAGTTTACTGCTGTTGCAGCCAATTATGCAGTGTGAAAGACCCATGTGCAGAGTTTTGTGTTTCATTTCTGAACATTGGGAGATTTCTGTTGTTCCCAGGCTCAAGTTTATCAAGTTCCTCCCAACTTGAAGTTTCACTGTCGTTTGACATATTTCCACACACTGCATCTTCACCTGCAAATTTGCTGAAGATGCATTCTGTCTGATCATTCAGGCCAGTGATCAAGATGTGGAATAATATTGTTCCAGAATCACTCCCTATTGTACTCCACTTAGCAGTTGCCAGCTGGGTGCTGAACTATTCATTACTGCCCTTTAAGCCTGGTAATCCAACTAATATCCAGCCCATTTAAGCCCATTCATCCAGGCTGTATTTTTCTCAATCACAGAAAATGCTGTGCAATCACAATTCAAAAGCTTTACTCTAGATATTTTACCACCATTGCTTTTTACTAGAGCACTCACCCAGGGTGATGGGATTCAGCTGTAAGCAGTGGCTGGATGGGGCCTGGATAATGCAGAATAAATTACTGATATCAGCCATCAGGATGGAAGTTTTCAAAAGGCAGTTGAAATCTCACTCCACAATCACATAGGATGTATTCCCAGACAATGTGACACAAACTGCCTCGGCCTGGG
>VXBB01019564.1:42661-58797 GCA_013399915.1 Illadopsis cleaveri | reverse complement strand
ATTTTATTTCGCAAAATGCGATATCGGGAACAGCCACAATAAAAGAAAAAACAACTTCCCTGCCTGGGATCGAACGTTGGGTGAAACGGACAGAGTCGGCCTCTCTGGCATGAACTCCATGGTCTGAGGGGCAGCTCTTACAGGGTTTATTTTCCTTGAGGCTAAGTTCTTTGTTAGTCTNTATTTCATATTATTTACCACAGGAGTCAGGTTCCTCAGCTGGCACAGTGCTGTGACAAGCACACTTCACACTCTCTGCAGTACACTTTGACAAGCCCCTTCCTTACGCTGGGGCTACAGCTGGAAATTTTCATCTCACAGATATGTTCACCCACCTACTTAAGAAAAAGACTCTGCTTCCTTTGGGTGAAGAGTAAGTAATGTGTCCTGAGCTGCTGAGTCTATAAAACTGAAACTGGCTGAAGCTGAATGATGCTCATTTCAAAGCAAGACTCCCTCAAATTAATGTTATGTCCCAAAAGAGTGCATCCCTAATCCTACTTCTGCACTTGTACAGAGAAAATGCAGCAAGGTCACTACTCAGCCCTCTTAATTAAAAAGCAGACCTCATGATAGGCAATTGTCCCTCAGGCCCAAGGATTTGCTTATCTCTTGCAAGCTCAGTAGCCAAAACTGAGTTTATCCAGAAGTGGGATGAACAGAACTGAAGAGCAAGATTCCCCAGCCCTGGCAAGCCTTGTACTAAGCCTCACAGAAGTGAAAAGACGTCTGCAAGATGATTTTTAACATACGGCAGGAAGCACAACAGCGTGTGGCATCTTAAGAGCACTGCAGCAGCCCATCATGAGTTGCCTGAGCTCCAAGTGAGGCCAGAGACTCCCGTCAGCTTTTCAATTTGCTAATGCTTGCAGAAATATTAAGTGAGCAGCAGGTAGAGTCAGCTGAGCCCAGAAACTAATAAACTTGCCCAAACAAGTGGAGGTCTCTGTGTATTTTACTGCCAGCTGCACCGTGCTTCAGCTATGTGAAACATAATGCAGTCCACTGGGATCCATGAAATTGTGTTAGCACATCAGTAACATACTCGAGGATACACTTGTATCCTCTCTCGTGTACACTTTTACACTTGTAAATAGTTCCCGTGGTACTACAACTCCTTGCCTGGCCTGCCAAAAAATGCACATCAGTACTGCAGAAAAAATCTGATCACAGTAAAGAAGTCTGAGAAAAGCAAGTTAAAACTCTCTACAGCCCCTGCTTCTAGTTTAGCTGCCATCCTTCAGTCAATACTGACTCTCTTTGGGATGCTAATGACATTGTCTTTTCATTTGTCTTTGTGTACAGAGAATGTTAATAGAGAGATCACTATCTGTATTTATTTCTACAATAATAGATATTCAAATTCATTATGTACTTGCATACCAAAGTTATGACGGTGTGCAGCTACTTCTTTCTCTCTCAAGATGGCAAAGAGAGCTGTTTAATGAGGTTATATGGCAGGGAAGGAGCAAAGAAAATGTGATGAAATTATATGGGGACTGGACCAATTAATCCATAGCTCTCACTAATGTGATTTGCATGGTCAGGGAATATATGGTTTTCCCTGTAATATTTTCCTGAGACACCTAGGATCGCTTATATCCTCCTTTTCTATTCAAAACAAAGGGAATAACTGCACATTTTCAAGGAGAAAGCTTAACACATAAGTCTCCTTTGCAATATCTTCCTGTGAACCAAATGTAAAATGGCTGCCAGATGCTCTGGTTATGGCTGTTAGAGATTTATGGCTTCAGCCCACAGGCAGTGAATAGAATAAGCAGCTAAATTTAAAGACAATTTTATCAGTATAAACACAGAGACATGAAAAAAGGAAGACTTATTATATGCAAGGAATAAACTTCAAGGGGAAAAGACCACTGGGAACTCAAGCAGGAAACTATGAGAGCAAATAGCCTCTTTCAACATCTTTTAAGTACAACAATCAAAATTATAGTATTAAAATTCAAAGCCAGAGATGTAGTTTAAGGTGATGTGGCTGTCACCCTTTATGGAAGAGCTTTCACAGCCAGCTTGGCAAACAGCCTGGACAATCGTCCCTGTTTGCCTCGAGTGTCAGAGCACACAGGGACCATGGATAAAACACACAAGCTGGAGGTCAGTGTGCCCCAAATCCATCATATTAAGAGGAAAGATGACCATAAGCCATATGAAACATTAATTAGTGAGTTATAAAAGGATTTCTGAAGTGAAGAGTCATCCCAAATAGAACTAAAGGAGTGGCATGAAAATTTTGTATTGTAGTAGAGACATCTTAAAGGGAGAGAAGTAGCAGAGAAAGCCTGGTTTGGGTCTGCCAGAAGTTGCCCTGTGGCATCACCAGCCTGCCCAGGCTGGGCCAAACCTGGGATGCTGCAGGGATCTGGTACCCAGCCAGTGGGAGACAGCATAGTCAGAAATCTGTAGGAGTTAAAATCTGTAAATATCCAGTCCTGTGATCATCTGTCACACAACTGGTCCTGACTCTGAGCAGACAGTTCACCATTCGTCAGTTAATCATGCGTTGATAAAAAATGAATAAATTGCTTCTATTCTGACTGAGTTTAAACACCTGTATAGGTTTTCCCCCTGCACCATCCTCTCTCATAATCTGTGACTTCTGTCACCTTAGAGTACCTTCATACAAGCCCAAGTCATCTATCTCCTGCCAAGTTTTAGGTTCTGTGTTCTGGTAGATAAATAATGCATAGAATCCACATTTCTTGAGCTAAATTGGCCTCCTGTGGAGAAAATTATTTGCCTATAGCATGTGTTTACAGACTAAGTTTGTTATGTTTTCCACAAACTCTTCCTTTTGCAAGCTATACTCCCCTTTCCCAAAACCAAAGTCACAAGGGCTGCAAGAAGGATGATCTCTCAGGAAAAAAAAACACAAAAGCAGCCAAACCTCTTGTCACCATTGTCTCACAAAAGTCTTGGATTTCCTATTCTTCCTCCTCCTGTGATATATTATTTCAACTTGTATTTAAGTATAGCACTCTGAAAGTTTCTCATACTTTCTGCATTGAATTTTATCCCTTCAAGGTTCTATTCAGTGGGAAACAGTTGTTTTTAGGAGTGGGGATCTTTGGTTTTTCAGAACTTACTTTTGATGACCTTGGCAAGCTGGAACAGAGCAATGTTAAAACCAATGCACCACTGCAAGAAATATTGTATTGTAATTTTAGCACAACAGTAGCACTGATTTACACTTTTAATTGAATGCCACAAATAGACCTGCCTGGATGAAGAAATATGGCCAATAGAAGCTCTTGTTTTATTTGCTTTCCTCTTTTAATTATGACTTTATCTCTCTATATGTAGAGACAATTGTTAATTTCCTGGATCACTGTCACTCAGAAACATTAGGGACAAGCTGTCTCCTCTGATCACACATTAACAGGTATGATTCTTCCCTGATTAGCCTTCTGGTCTGTGCATAATTAAAACTGGAAATATTAACAAAGCCAGATTGAGAATTGTGATTGATTATATTTTTCCCTAGAAAAACCATTTGGGAGAAATCATCCCATATTTTTGTGTTCTTCTCATAAATTTTAGTTTTCTAGTCTTTGTCTGTAACTGCCATACTCCCATTCCTCCATTTTTTTTCAATAAAAATTATAAATATGGCAATTCTGGGTGATAAGTTGTCATGAATAAAGTTGAAGTTAGGAAAGCAAACTACTTTGAGTCTAAATTTTTTGAGATGTTCTCACTATGATAAACAATTGTGTGTTCTTGGGCTGTTTTTCCCTATAAAACATTAGCTACGAAGCTAAGTTTACTGAAAGCTGGCTTGGAGACAGCACAAAGTCAAACTATCCAAAATCAAGGTGTGTCCTTGACTGCTCTGTTACAGTGGTTGAATTTAAGGCCAGATTGGATTATCTTTCCTAGGATACAGAAATTGCCTTTCATTTCCCCAGGGGAGTTTTGCATTAGATAACAGGAAAAAAAAATCTTCATGGGAAGAGTTGACAAACACTGGAACAGACTGCCCAGGAGAGAGGTGGAGTTACCACCCCCAGAAGTGTTCAGAAAATGTGGAAATGGTGCTTGGGGACTTGGTTCAGTAGTGAATATGGTGGTGGTGGTAGATTCACAGTTGGATTTGGTAATCTTAGAGGTCTTTTCCAGCATTAATGATTCTATGTTTCTATGATAATAAGTGTGGATACCCTTAGAGTCAGTAAAGGCTCAGAAACCAGTTAGAAGAGCCCAAGTACTGCATTTTCTCTTTGCTTTCAACTTGGGTAAGACAATTAGGCTAGGAAAGTTTATTTTATCATTTATAATTACCTCTCAAGGCAAAATGACCAGGTACGGGCTACAAGCTTAGTAATATTCTTGTTTATCTTCTGTGTTGCTTACTGTTGAGAAAATTTAACTTTTCAACCAACTTCTTAAAACTTGACTTCCTCTCTCCTAGCTGTGCAGCACAGAGGGACACTCTGGTGCAAATGTGCTTGTTCAGGGTGACAGAGCCAAGGAAGATGGGTCTCACACTCTGTTAGGGATGCTCACACTCTGTTAGGATGTTAGTAACAGGAGATGCCTCTGCTGGTCTTGGAGTGTCATCAAAATGAATGGCACCAGCAACTTCCCAACTGAACAAAAATATTCATAAACAAACTTCAGGTTTCTAAGTCAAAAAGTTCTTTAATTCTCCCTTTTTCCTTGGGATTAAGTGGAGATTTCCCCATCTGCCTGCTAACCCATAGAGTAAAGCCCTTGTTTAGGACTTAAATGGTCTCAATTATCCTAAATATTATTGAATGCATAAAACATCTGAACATAAGCAGAAATTATACTGAAGAAGGAAGTGTGTTTTAACATGAATACAAGCTCTTGCTGGAGCGTAACAAGCATGGGTCATGAGGCTTTAGGGGTACAGTAAACACTTTATGAGGCTCTTCATCAAGTTGTGTTTTTTAATACAATCCTCCTATTCAACTCAGCCAGCCTTAACTTTGCCAAACCCACTTTGCCTCTTTCTAATGGTGTTGTCTGGAACTTCACAAAGCTAAGGAACNGCTCTGTTACAGTGGTTGAATTTAAGGCCAGATTGGATTATCTTTCCTAGGATACAGAAATTGCCTTTCATTTCCCCAGGGGAGTTTTGCATTAGATAACAGGAAAAAAAAATCTTCATGGGAAGAGTTGACAAACACTGGAACAGACTGCCCAGGGGAGAGGTGGAGTTACCACCCCCAGAAGTGTTCAGAAAATGTGGAAATGGTGCTTGGGGACTTGGTTCAGTAGTGAATATGGTGGTGGTGGTAGATTCACAGTTGGATTTGGTAATCTTAGAGGTCTTTTCCAGCATTAATGATTCTATGTTTCTATGATAATAATGTGGATACCCTTAGAGTCAGTAAAGGCTCAGAGACCAGTAAGAAGAGCCCAAGTACTGCATTTTCTCTTTGCTTTCAACTTGGGTAAGAAAATTAGGCTAGGAAAGTTTATTTTACCACNAGGGGAGAGGTGGAGTTACCACCCCCAGAAGTGTTCAGAAAATGTGGAAATGGTGCTTGGGGACTTGGTTCAGTAGTGAATATGGTGGTGGTGGTAGATTCACAGTTGGATTTGGTAATCTTAGAGGTCTTTTCCAGCATTAATGATTCTATGTTTCTATGATAATAATGTGGATACCCTTAGAGTCAGTAAAGGCTCAGAGACCAGTAAGAAGAGCCCAAGTACTGCATTTTCTCTTTGCTTTCAACTTGGGTAAGACAATTAGGCTAGGAAAGTTTATTTTATCATTTATAATTACCTCTCAAGGCAAAATGACCAGGTACGGGCTACAAGCTTAGTAATATTCTTGTTTATCTTCTGTGTTGCTTACTGTTGAGAAAATTTAACTTTTCAACCAACTTCTTAAAACTTGACTTCCTCTCTCCTAGCTGTGCAGCACAGAGGGACACTCTGGTGCAAATGTGCTTGTTCAGGGTGACAGAGCCAAGGAAGATGGGTCTCACACTCTGTTAGGGATGCTCACACTCTGTTAGGATGTTAGTAACAGGAGATGCCTCTGCTGGTCTTGGAGTGTCATCAAAATGAATGGCACCAGCAACTTCCCAACTGAACAAAAATATTCATAAACAAACTTCAGGTTTCTAAGTCAAAAAGTTCTTTAACTCTCCCTTTTTCCTTGGGATTAAGTGGAGATTTCCCCATCTGCCTGCTAACCTATAGAGTAAANTCTCCATCTTTCTTGTTGGCTCCCTTCAGGTACTGGAAGGCCACAGTCAGGTCTCTCTGAAGCTTCTCTTCTCCAGGCTCAACAATCCCAATTCTCCCAGTCTTTCCTCATAGCAGAGCTGTTCCATCTCTCTGATAATCCTGATGCCCCACCTCTGGCCTCACTCCAACACCTCCACATCCTCCCTGTGCCGGGACCCCAGTGCTGGATACAATTATCAGATACTGCACAGAAGGAATGCCTCTGAATTTAACCAATAAGTCAATTACAAAGGAACTGAAGCTATTCAGACTCACTTTGCTATGCCCACAAAATGTTAAAAAGGAGAGGAGAATGGAAACAGAAAACAACACTGGAAGTTTGCTAGACAAATATTTTCCCTTACAGGTGGCTTAATACTTGGGAAAGATCACAAATAGAATTGAGCAGGAAACAAAGTAGATTAACTTCCACAAGGAAGTTCAGTTGCTGAGTTGTTGTTCTGGTTAGGAAAAAAAGCCTAATTTTTTTTTTTTTTTCTGCATAAGATCCATGTAGAGTTTGTTAAAGTTCATCATCATGTCTTTATTATATGGTTTTATGTTACAAATGATTTTAAAATAAATTGAATAAATGGGAAATTTAAAATATTTTTGCACTATTTTACCTCTAAAATACCAAAATAGATAGTTTTAAGGGTATTATAGATGCTTCCCTTTATATAGAATGGATGCAACACTTGTTTTCACTGAAGCTTAATTTCTTAACCAAATATGAACAGATTCTCCAGAGAAGTTGTGGATGCCCCATCCCTGGAAGTGTTCAAGCCCAAGCTGAACCTGGATTAGTGGAAGGTGTCCCTGCCCATGGCAGGGGATTGGAATTGAATAATCTTTAAAGTCTCTTGCAACCCAAGCCCTTCTATGATTCTATGATTACCTTCCCTCCAAATTGTTGGGTGTATAATGCCAACCCTACGTACACAATTAAGCTGTGAGAACTGAGGTAAATTCAGATGATTTCTGGAGTTATTACAAAGTAGTTACTGGCTCTGCAAAAGCAAGTTTAACCAATCTACAGATACACTGAGATTCGTGAAAGCAATGGTGCAATGGACAGTCCCCAGATGTGAATACGCTGATTAGGGCATGAATAGTTCTGGACTTCACAGTAAATTTTACTGGATGAAATGAAACTTTTTGAAAGGAAACTAAAAAAAGGATCAGATCAGCTGGAATGTAATCTTTTTGGATTGCTAAATGTCAATATAGATTTCACACTTGATATTAGTAGAGTCAAGTGTTAAAACAGTGTCACCTTCACTGTTGGACTCTGTGGTTTTGGAACACAGGTGAGTCTCAGAAACACACAGAGACTGAGAATGATAAAGTGGAGAAAAATGCACCATGAGCTCATTGAGCACTGCTCATTTTTAATGGGTATCTAATATTATTCTCCTCCATCCATCGGTCTAATTTGGTCTTAATAGAAACAGCCATAGCTCCTGCTAAATTTGACCTTTAAGTGAAATGATAAGGGGAGAGAAAGGCCAGACTTAGAAGGTTAGAGAATCTAGTGATGCCCAGTTACACTCCAATTAAAAAGTGCTAAAAGTGACACTTGTAATCATTTGAAAATGAATGAAAACAGGGCTGAGTGCATGTTTTTGAATATTGATTCCCTGGCTATGAAAAAGGATGCGTTTGAAAAAAAATGCTTATTTGAGGATACTAAAAATTAGATTCCATAATAGGTTTTGTGGTTGTTTGTTTGGTTTTTTGCCTGTGGAATGAAAGAGGGGAGAGAAGAAGCCCCCTATAATTGGTGAGTTGAAAAACTGGACTGCTGCACAAACTGCAAGACAATCTAGTTGATTTTATAATCTAATATAGCAATTCACAAGCCACAGAATCCCCCAAAAGATGTTTAAAATGCAAATTGCACTGATTTTATTTAATCTGATACTTTGGATACTTGAGGGCTTTTCTTCATCCCTTTCCACTCTTTCCACTCTTTGATTATGCACTGTGCTCAGGCAGGACCGCAAAAATTCTCCGACCAACACCAAGGAAAAGTCACATGTAAGGTCTGGCTTGTATTTTTCCATACAATCCCTCTCAGCCCCTGTTTCTCATGTGTTTCTGAGTGTCTACCTCCACAGTCTCCAAGCTGTGGACTGTGGCCTTCCAGTACTTTTCCTTGGGTCCTAAAACCCCCAAATTATCAAAGCCACAGCTCCACACATGACATTGGCAGGAGAGCTAATTTGTTAACCTTTACATGCTGACAAACATAAATCAAAGGACATCAAAGAGCTCATATTAAGCTACAATTAAATAATTTGTTTGATCTATCATTTCTTCTTAATTTTACAGTTATGTAGCCCTCAGCTCTGTGGCCCAGACCTCAAGTAACACCTCCCATCCCCTTGCTGTCATGGTTCAGCTACAAAACCCCCCAAGTTGCTGCCATCCCATAGCTGATCCTGGAGCTGAGCTACTCCTGGGATCTGCCACTCCTTCCACACACAGGGAGAAGTTTGCTCAGCTGCATCGGCAGCAGTGGCAGCTGAACAAGGTGGTTTTATGATTGTGAACTCTCCCTTCCCCCCTGTGAACAGCAAAGCAGGAACTGCTGTCAGCACACGGGAGGGAAAGCAAGGTGCAGATCAGAGAATTTTCCAGCTTTGGAGGATGAGTGTGACTGTTCCCAGAGGCAGATCCTGGGGCACTGGCAGTCCCTCACTCCCTCTGCAGCCACCTTGCTGCAGAGTCCTTCCCAGGGTTGCCAGTCTCAGGCGAATGTGGCTTTACTGACTATTTCTAACAAAGGAAGCCCTACTTATTAAACCTGAGCCAGACCAGGAGTATATTCTCTGCAGCACAAAAGGAAGGCCAAGCAAAATATTTCAGCTGAACAACCTGATGCTCTTAACTCCTCAAGGTTCATCTTCTGGGTCTGCTTCCCAGTCCTGGAGTCCAAGATAAGTCCTTCTTTTACTTTGAGAATTAATAGGGCTGAATTAAGTCATTATTGAAAATTCTCTCCCTCAGGAGATCAAAGTGCTCTAGTAATTTGTAATTGGCTTGAGGAGGGACATCAGTATTAAATGCAAGCTCATCTCCACAGTGCTAAAGACTTCCTCTAGCCAAGACACTCGATGGAAAAAGAAAAACACAGAGGAATGGAAATTTAAAACCTAAACCCATCTTTGGAGACTATTGACTCACAGAGGCTCAGAATGAGGACAGTTAAGAGATGATAAAGTCCAGCTCAAGGGATGGACAGGTCAACTGCAACTGGGAATAAGATGCTGGTAAACTGGGAGCCAAAAGAGAACTAACTATTTTCTAAAAGAATCTCAGTCTTTTCTATGAATATGTATGGATGTTTTGATTATTGTACTCTCACTATAGTGAGAAATAATGTCAGCCCAGTACTGAATTTGCACAAATATTACTTTGTTTCACAAGTTTAAGAATATTGTAGGACCAACAGGACCTTGGTATGGGAAAACTCAGCCCCCGTCAACAATGATAATTTCAAGACATATCTAATTCTGCAATAACATCTCATTGCTGGATTTTGGCCGTAATTGTTTGTTTTCCATAAAGTGAGAGAGACATAGAGCATTGCACCATGCTCACAATTTCCCTGGGTTTCTAACAGGAAAGGTTGGGAATAGAACTATTGGAAAGAAAAACAACTCAGCTGAGCAGGAGGGTGACCACTGGTTTGAAGGGAAATTACGGAGAACAAATTGGGAAGGTGCTCCCTGGGGACATTGCACAATGTTGTAGAAAGAAAAATAAGGTATGAATGGGATGACATGGAGAACAAAAAAATTAGGAAGACTCACATCTTCAAAAAAGGCAAGGGAATGAAGGAAATACCTACAGCTGTTAGTCTGTGAAAAACAGGAGCACTGCTGCATATCCAGCCTCAGGCCAAGTCAATATGGTTGAAGCATGGTTGTTTGAGATCATCTCAGCCATATGATGCATTGCTGAAAAAATCTTATATATAAATATATATATATATGTATATAATACAAAACAAGCCAATACCTCATAACATCAAATCATAAAATCATAGAATGTTTTGGGTTGAGAGAGACCTTCAACAACATCTAATTTCCAACCCCCTGCCATGGGCAAGGACACCTTCCACTATCCTAGGTTGCTCCAAGCCTCTTCCAACCTGGCCTTGAGCACTTCCAGGAACTGGGAGTCCACAGTTTCTCTGGGCAACGTGTGCCATTGCCTAACCATGCTCAAAATTAAAAATTCTTATTATTAGTGGGACTTAGATTATAGTGGGAAACTGTGCAATATCCTCCAAGAGAACTTTCCAAAGTGAGAGCAGCACAGTTACTTGTGGCAACTGAGGAGGAGAAGGATTGTCATGTAGTCAAAGCTGAGATATGGTGCTTATAATTGCCTAATTTTAATATAGACTTCCTTAGGTGCCCACAGTGCAGCTCCACTGAGCACAGGTGTCTGAGATGTTTGAGGTTACCCTCCCTGGCCTGAGAGTGACATCCCAAAATGCATAGGGCTCCTGTAGGTTCAATGCTGCATCTGCCAAATGTGTCAGGTTATATTTGGACACCCCAGTGCATCTCAAAGGTCATGAGATTCCTTTGTGTGTGACTGATGTGAGCCCTGATGTGCCACTTCATTCCTGGCTTCTGAAACATGTCTAGGATTTGAAAGGCTTTCTTTTCTGGAATGAGATATTTAGTGAGTTTGATGGGCTCTGTGGGGAGGGTTCAGTCTCAAGTTCAGACAACACAATTCAAGAGTCTGCATGGAAATATCTACATGGAAACCAAATATCTAAGTAAGCAGAGAGGGTAGGAGATCTGCAGAGCTTGGAGTGTAATTCAACCAATCAGTCACCAGGTTTGGGGGGATCTGAGTCACTGTTCCCAAAATGAGGAGTGGTAGAGATGTGTTTATATATTACATCTTTGGTTTTGGTAAAGTTGTTTCCCCTAGAGAATCCTTCTGCTTTTCTTTCTTATTAGGCAAATGGTGTTTTTCTATCCAACACCTATACAGCAAGAGTTGCTTGTTTGTGTTTGTTGTTTTTTGGGGTTTTTTTAATAGAACAGATGTTGGTGGGAATGTCTCAAATATACACTTGAAGATGAAGTCTGAAAAGGCCTAACATTTTTAATGATTTAGGAAAAAAGAAAAGACCTAGCTTCACAAGGAAAGCTTCACAAGATGCTGTCAGGACAAATACTGCTGCAAAGCTGGAAGGAGGCCAGGAGAATACAGTAAGTCAGAAAGAAGAGAAAGTAAATGAGGGAGTGAAAAAATAAGGCACCAGAGAAGACAGCTGATAGAAACACAGAAAAACAGGCAAAGTACAAACACAGACTTGAGGAAAGATGTAGAAACTGTAGAAGACACATACAAGGATGGTGAGAAAAAGAGCAAACCCCAAATCTGGTGTACTGTAGCACCAGCTGGTTGAATGGGATGCTGAAGGAGAGGGCAGATTAAACAAAATTCTACTTTTGATAGTAAAACTGTCTTAAAAATACATGCCTTCTCCTTCTGCTCCCACACATATCACACATATTCCCACCTCCTCGGCTACACTGTTTGGAGAACTTCATTCTGTTTCCCTGCTCATTTTAAAGGGCTGTATTTCACTTCTATGCACCTTGTATTTCTGTGCTTCTGGTTACAGAGCAGCCTCATGAGGAGTAATAGTGTGACAACCTTGACCTGCAGAGCAGGAGAGGAAGAAAACCATTGTCTGTGCAGAAGGCCAGGGGCTATGGTAGTTGCTATGGCTTTGGCATCACAGCCAACAGATCCAAAAATTCTCCCTGACACAGCAATCCTTTGGTTACCCTCTTCTGTTTCTCTTTTCCCAAAGCTGTTCCCCCTGGAGAAAAGCTTGTGGTCCCAAAATCTGGGCTAATTCTGGTTCCTCACTGCAGCCCATTTTGTTGTATAATTGTCATGCATGCCAGGTCAGTAGGCATGGTCATCCCAGAAAAATAAAATCATAGAATTTAATTTTAAGTGTTTGTGTTTCTTTTTTTTTATGCCGTCCTTACCAGGTAAACTGTTGGTAAGAATGCTACAGAGAAAACAGGAGTACATTTGGAACTGCTGCTGTTTGAAGGGATGTGATTTCAGCCACTGTGTGTTCTTCTCAGATGTGGCCAAAGACACACTAAAAAAAGGCTTTATCATGGTACTTTACATGCTGAAATCTCAATGCTGCAGCCACAGTCTGGCAGAACCCAGCCCTGGGGAGTTCTTAGTATGGGTTGTTCTCCAGAGGATGATGTCCAGTGCCATCAGTGTCACCAGTAAAAGGATAAAAAGAGGACAGATGCTCCCCTTGTAATTGCAGCCATTACTCTATATCCTGCAGCTCAGAAACCACTGGTACATGACATTCCCATGAATTTAGTGAGGCACAATTCAGAACAGGGTTAATTCAAGTGCTGCCCACCAGCAGAAGCTTGGCAATGACCATGTTTTGGGAAAGCTGTTGGTTGTGTACTCTCACGTGGATCACTGAGAAAATGAAGGCAGCAGCATAAGGGACAACACCTTGAGAAGGGGCTGTGACAAGGTGAATGATTAAATAAGGTGCTATCAGTTTTGATCATGTTTTGATACTGATTTTCTTCATGAAACAGGATGAATGCTCAAGGTTCTGTTGAAATGTGAGGATGCTAATGATGTCAAAGTTCCAGAAGTGTCCAGATAGTGCTTTTAGTGACATGGTTTAGTTTTAGGTAGTCCTGCATGGAGCAGGGGTTTGGACTTGATCATCCTTGGGTCCTCTCCGACTTGACATACCCCAAATTCTTGCACTCTTACTAATGATGCCAATGAGCAGAATGTACTGAGAGGTTCTCTCCCCTGAGACAGTAAATTTTTAATGTCTTTGTGTCTTCCTAGTGTCAAGGCTTTTACAGGGCTTGGCCTCTGCAAAATGCCCCATCAAAGAGCAATCCAGGATAAGTGATGAAACACGAGGCGAAGGGTAAATATTGCACTGAGAAGCAGTGTATGTGTTTTACAGAAACAGATGGCATGTAGAAGTATCTGTCAGGTCATTTTAAACCAGATGAGTGTGATTCCTCACAAGGCAAATAAACTGAAAGTATTACTTGCTTCTTATTGCCTACACTTANTTTGTTTTTGTTTTTGTTTTTTTTTTTTTTGGTTTTTTTTTTTGTTTGTTTTGTTTGTTTTTTGTTTTGTTTGTTTGTTTGCTTGTTTGGTTTGGTTTTTTGTTTTAAGCAGCTGCTGTGAATTGGAGGACAAAGCAGGATTTTTGATGTTTCTGGAATTCTTTCTTAAATCAGTGATTTGAAATATTTGATGTGACTCAGAAAACACTCAAAGCAGAATGTTTGGGCACGGATCTTAGTGGCACCAAGTGTCCCAGTACTGAAGGGAAATTACACACTCTTGTAAATGTCTTGGATGGTTTATTTCTTTGGGACACACCACGTCTGCCAAATAAAAAAAACAAAAGCCTCACAGGCTATGCACAGCCAAGAGGATTGAGTCCTGGTGGCCTTTGGGATAATCCTGTAACAAAATTATTCAGAGAACCTTGACAAACACTGGGAACAAGACTCTCCTTGCCTCATGGGTAAGCAGATGTGCTCCTGTATTCACATACTGTCCTGAATATGGTGAGTCCAAGGTAGAGTTGTCTATGTTTAGAGCAAATCATAAAACCCTATTTGAATCTAGTGCATGATCATAACACTGGAACAATTGGAAATTCAATTGTGAAAGTGCTGGATGACAATTGAGTCTAAAACTCTTCTGATTTTCCACCAAAAGCTTGGTTTTGTTTGCTCTTCTTATGAAATAGCAAATCTGGTCCTACTTTTTTTGTCCTCTGTCCTTTATTAAGACTGTCCCTGAACAGTGTGCTTTTTTTAATGAAGCTGTTGTGACATATGCAAACCTGTCCCATGGTGCAAACCCCACATAAGAACCTGCATGAGAAAAGGGACTATGCAGGAACAAATCACAGGCAGCAAAGTAAAGTAAGGTTTAATCTGGCAGCAAATTGGGAAGTTCATGCATTTTGCTCATTAAAACACCTTTAATGCATCAGGTGGGATCTCTTGTGGAGAATCCTGCTCCTGTACATTACTTATAAGTGCCTTGTGGGAGCTGTAAGAGCAGCTTTGTTCAGTGTTACCTCAGTGCCTGACACTTGCTGACACCACCAATCTGTTACGAGGGCTTTGCTGTGGAACTCTAAGGCACTCTCTGCTCTAAGTGGGGTGTGATCAGAGCTGTAAGGTAAACTACACTGCTGTAGTAAATAAAAATCTTCACTCCTCCCAAACCCTGCTAACCTCAAAATTTGTTGACTTCACTGACTTTTAGAAATTCCTGAGTCTTCTGCTGTGATTCACTGTGGTTTGGCTTTAAGGGATGAAGCACCACACACTCCAACAGACTCCAGGTTTAGTGGCTTTAACAACCACTGAACTTAATTAGAATTATCATTTATGAGAAATATTATATTTTTTAAATAATTTGGACTCTTTTCAACCTCTGCAGTGGGGTGAGGTGAATCCCAGTTTCTATTTCTCTCCACTGACTACAATAAAAATGGCTGACTCTTGAAAAGAGGCATGTAAAATATGAAACACATACAATTAAATTAATCCCTTCTATTGTAGTGGAATATTTTATTTCTATTTAAACATTCTTACTTTGGGAGGCTTAGCAGTTTATTAATCATTCATCATTTGGGAGGTTCAACAAATAGAAATTCCACCTAAATTTTCTCCTTACATAGAGTGTAAAAGACTATTACCACTCTTTTAGGTTTAGAGGGAAGCTTTTAGGGCATTTAAAATAAATATGTAAACATTGCACAGTGGTTATCTTGTTCTTTATAGAGATCTTCCCCTGTAATGATAGATAAATATTTACAGTTATTTTTATATTTTAGACTTTTAGCTGACAGAAAGAATCATTAGGGTGTTATTTAGCAGCAAGGACTTCAGCAGTGTATCCTTGAGCAGTGGAAAAGCACTGCAGAGCTGAATATTCACTGAGAGTCACCCATTTTATTTCAATTCATTTTATTTGGATGAATGTGGTCTAGTTTTATATGGAGTCCCTTCTAAAGCTCATAAAACCCTATGGATTAAAAGAACCATAATAAACTATGTTCTATTCAAAACATTTACATGTCTCCCTTGATCTCCAATGTGTACAATTGTAAGTGCCACAGTTCTGATGATAAAATTCCCAGCAATTTATATAAATAGCAGGACTGTTTATATATTTTAGTGGTGAATTTTTTAAGGATTACGTTTGATCTCCACGGATGCACACATTCATATCTCATGAATTCTGAATGAGAGCAAATTCTGATAGTGGCCATATCAAACTGTACTTGGGATCAGCTTACAGTACAAGAGCTGCATGTCTAAAAGTTCTTTTACATTTTATGCTCAAATTACAGTTTGGAAAGTTTTATTCTCTTTCTTGTTTTATTCTATACTTTATTCTGTGACCTTCCCAAAGTCCATTAACTTCCTGAGCTAAACTTTTGTATAGCATTGTTTTACTTTCCTTGTTTCTGGCAACATTTCCAACCATAAATAATAAACTACAGAGTAAAAAACCAGAAAAATTCTTTTTATATGTAGATATTTAAGAAAGCTCACTATAAACAGGGGTGTTTTTTGCAAAGAGAAGTGCTAACACGAATGAAAATAATACATTAATAGAGGTCTAGGGAACCTTAAATCTCTTCCCACTTGTATGTATATGTCTTACAGTGAAGGGTGAATACAGTTCAACCTCATCTCACACCCTTGAAATTCATTTCACCCCTCAGAGAGGAATTGTGTCTCTCTCCTCAGCTGTCTTTGCAGCTCAGTTTTCAAAGTTTTCAAATGTTTCCCTACCTGATTTTTTTTTATTAT
>VXBB01019564.1:0-26481 GCA_013399915.1 Illadopsis cleaveri | reverse complement strand
GTGTTCCTGTTTTCCCATGTGGCCTTATGCCAGTTGGGATGGATCAGAGATTTGACACTGGGAACTGCAGCATGGGAAGCTGACCATAAATGAAAGAAACTGAGAGGGAGTTGTAGCTGCCAGGGAGGGCTGCAACAGAACTTCATTTACATTGTGTTTCACAAAAGGTGAAAATTATGGTAACCAACAACTTTTAGTTGTTTAATTTAGTTGTTTAGTTGTTTAGTTGTTTTGTTTAGTTGTTTAGTCATAGAGTAGGGAGGCTGGAGACACTCCTATCTTGGAGCACCCCTTGTCATAGATGGTGGGCAAAAAAATAAAAAAGGAATTTAAACGTCTTCCAAGTATATGTTATTTATGAAGAATTTGAATGCCAACATTCAAATTTAAATGGTTTTTTCCATGATGAGTATTTTTTTAATGTCACAGACAAATGTAGGAGTCATTTCCAGCCTATTCGAGAGCTAAACTTCAGCAGGATGAAACCTGGCAAAGAGGTGTGTGCTTATACCAGAGACCTGCACCCCTTCCAAACGGCAGCAATAGCTTCAGTGGATCACAATAAATGCAGTGAAAATAGGGAACTGGTTGAGAACAGCAAGCACAAGTACTCCAAAGCAACTTAGCGGGGCCTTTTGATCTTTTTTGTTAGCAAACAATGACATTTACTGTTAAAGAGTTGTAGAGGTCATCAGCTGTCCATCTCCTCCATTAGGTGTCCCCTGGCTATTTTTGGTTGGATTCCCTTTCATCAAGAACTACAGACCTGTGCTGTCCTCCAGAGTTTAGCTATTGCATCACTTTCCCTTGTGCAGCCTTCGTTACACAACTGTTTTTCCAGCCTAGATTTATTTGTGAAGGTCATAGAGGACTGGCTGTGATAAGAGCCCAGAAGCCTTCACTTTGCTTCTGAATTGTTCTTGTTAATTCAGTGCTGATTGAAGATTGATACAGCCCTGGAGATCAAAGTCTTCTATTCCCCATGACAGCTCAAGCTTCTCCTCAGGGCACTTTTGGCTTGACCCAGAGGTAGTACAGGTTCCAAATCCATTAAGTCCTTCACCCTTTTCAGATGAATCTCACTGCTCTAAGTTTTGGTAATGGTTTTGTGCTGTGAATGCCTGTTCTCCTGAAATTAAACTGTCATCTAACTCCTTCTGGTCACTTGGCTGAACTCAAATCACAACTGAGAGTGCTCTGGAAGCCAGTTCTATTATTTTTTCATAATCATTCAGTTGCTGAACTACCTTTTGAATCTTCAGGCACAGTCACTGTCAAATTTAACACCTATGAGAAAAGTGGCAATACCTTTCAGTTCATTTCTGTGCAAGTAATATCATTTGCTTAAAATTACTCAGAGCCTGAGATTCTTCAAAATCTATATAAAGGAATTTAGATGAATAACACATTTGAAGTAGAAAGACCAGGCCACCTCAGATAAATAGCTTTTTCACATGTACAGATCAAGCACAGTAATAGAGCAACAAAATGGCCACAGAAAGTCTTGTTGGGTCACTTTACCACAGAAACATGAAACAGAAACAGAAACATTAAGAAACAGGGCTTCTAATTATGGAAGGTTTTTGGGGCTATTTTTCTTTTGTTATTAAAATGTATTTCTTTTATATATATGCAGATGGACACACAAGTACACAACTTAATAAGAACATTCCCATCTATTATAGACTTATGCACGCAATGAAATTTCTGTGTATTTAAGCCTCTCTTCTATGTTTGCATAGGTGACCGAAAGTTATTTGTGTAACTTTCTTGTGTTTTCATTTTGAAAGAATGATACTACTCTTATTATTAGTCCCAGATTTCTAATTTTTAAAAATATATATTTATCCATAGAGAAATTTGTCATTTTACAATTTGAAATAAATTTCTTCCAGTCTTTTTCTGATGCTCCAAAATCCATGAAGCACTTTTGTGTCTCTGGTTTTCAATTGGTTTTGGACATCGGAAAAGGTAACATTTCTTTGGTTTTGCTGGAATTCAGGGACTGTAGGGCTACTTGACACTTGTGAAAGAAGTGTTAATGAAAATAGCTCCCCACACTTTTCTATGTAGGCGTGGGATCATCCTAACCTGGCTGTGAGGAGCAAGAGCACAGTTTATAGGGCTTGCAATGTGCACATATTCAATGGGTTTGTCATCTTCACAGAATCACAGAATCATGCAATCACAGGTTGGAAGGGATCTTGAAGGTAATTTTCTTCCAACTCTCTGCCATAGGCAGGGACAACTTCCACTAGGCCAAATCATTCAAAGTCCCATCCAACCTGGCCTTGAACACTTCCAGGGATGGGGCAGCCACAGCTTTTCTGGGCAACCTGTGCCAGAGCCTCACCAGCCGCACAAGTAATTGATTTTATTTTCCTAATACCTGATCTAAACCTGCCCTCCTTTAGTCTGAAGTTACTGTCTCTTATCCTGTCACTCAAGGCTCCCGTAAAATATCTCTCTCCATCTTTCTTGTTGGCTCTCTTCAGAGACTGGAAGGCCACAATTAAGTCACCTGAAGCTTCTCTTTCCCAGGCTGAACAACCACAGTTCTCACAGCCTTTCCATGTGGGAGACGTTCTCCACCCCTCTGATCATCTTGGTGGCCTCCTCTGGCCTCACCCCAAGAGGTCCTACATCCTCCCTGTGCTGGGGACCCCAGAGTTGGATGCAGAATTCGAGGTGGGGCCTCACAAGTCTTGGATGACACAAGAACAGCACAAATAACAAAAAGAGTCTGAAGGTTAAATCTGAGGACAGGAACGGGAGCTCACCAGGATCTTGTTATTGATACAACAAAGGAATGGGGCCAGATGAATTACACAAATGTTCCCTCAGGGACTTCCCTCTCTTTTTGATTTACAAGTAATAGTGATACAATTATTTGATAAACATCTGATGATTAAGAATATTATTATTTTATTTATTTTTGGACTCAACCTCCTGGCAACTTTTCTGTCCTTCAAAGAAAGTTGTTGAATGTTCCTATGACCAGAATGGACACTCTGTCCTCACATTTGTAAAACTCACATTTTAAAAAGAAAATATTCCTGTCAGCCAGTTCTGATTCTTGAGATCTCAGTTATGGAAATTTACAACAGAGAAAAAAAGTGTATTTTATATTTGTACAGTCATAGCAAAAGCACATTTTTTTCTTATTTCCTAAGTTGTCATGAGCCTGCTTATGCAGCTGTGAAGAAAGAGACTATGCTTGTCACTTTTTCTCTTAAATCTTAGAACAGAAATAAGTTAGAAATCGTTGGGCTGAGGCTGGGGTAGTGCAGGAGACACAGCACCTTATAATTCTCCCCACAGAGGACCAAACCAGGGACAGAGCAGGCAGAAATAAAACCCTATGCACATTAATACTCTTGTTCCCAATTTGTCTTTTCCACCACTAACAGAGCATTTATCTTAATTTTCTGTGGTTTTAGATTCATGTCTGCAACACAGGTTTATGATGAAGGCTGTGAGGAGATCCCGGCAGAACAAACGTCTGAGAGAACATCCTTAATTTTAACAATGTGCTTGTGCCTGCCCCTGTTCAGCAGCCTGAGGTGCCCGCCCATGTCCAGCTGTCTTGAGGCCTTGTTAACAAATGTACAGACTGATATGAAGGCTTTTTAATGAAGGTTTATGCACTTGGATTTCTGCATTCCTATCCAATCTACTGAGCTTTTTGTGTGATGAGGAGTAAAAGGCTTCCTAGTCATCCCTTACCTGAATTAACGTTGCTCCAGCTTTCACTAGAATATATGGTTTCATGACTGTTCCAAGTTCATAGTTTTCCCTGACATCTGCTTTTTGATTTCTTTTCTGGAAATATAGAATCATTTCCTTCTTTAAAAAAAAAAAAAAAAAAAAGAAAATTGAAGAGTNATGACTGTTCCAAGTTCATAGTTTTCCCTGACATCTGCTTTTTGATTTCTTTTCTGGAAATATAGAATCATTTCCTTCTTTAAAAAAAAAAAAAAAGAAAGAAAATTGAAGAGTGTCCTGACATTCTGGTATTTGCCTACTGATTATAGAGACATGGTTTCTGTTGAGGAATATTAAGATATTTGCATTCAAAGTTGAAACATAAAAATATGTTGGAACTGTCCTGTAACAGCACTTAATTTCCTACCCACACAGCATTTTCCTCTTTTCTCTAGCTATGAAGATAGTACAGGGAGAAGCTCTGCACAAGGACTAGAAACTGTCATTGTGTTTTTCAGTCTATTTGCAGTGTCAGCTGGGAGTGCTGAAAGATAAATTTTACTCTTTTATGGTTAACTGATGTCCAAGCTGCTTGGTACAGCACAGTGGAAGCTGTCTGTTAGAGGTGTATTTGCATCCTTGTGTACATCTAGCTATGAACATTAGCAGTCTGACACCTTCTGTGTTGCAAACCTAATGCTATTTCACACTTAGTAGGATCTGAAAATTGAAATGAGAACAGTTAAGTAAATAGTTTACTGTTGGGCCCTGCTCATGGCAGGTGGACATCCAGACACTCAGTGCCAGGTAGAGAGCCAGACCTGCTGCTGACAGCTCTCCAGATCCTGCCATCAAAGGTCCCTCCTTCTCCTGGCAGCTTTCTCAGGCAATGAAATCGTTTCTTTGCCCGCAATTTTTCACCACAACCAATTCCCCTCTCTCTGGGAAGCATATGTGGCTCCTGTATCAAGAGGCCATAGATGGGCAGAGATGCCTCACCATACAGTGTCAATTCTGTATCTGAACCATACTGAGCATTCCTGAACAATTAGAGGCATGGCAATTCCAAAGACAAGCCTGGAGAAGCACAATGTTCTTTTCTGACTGCTTTCTCAACTACCTTTATTGAATATGGGCTGTTGTAACAGATGCTGGCATTCTGATTGGCATTTAATTTATCCTCTGAATTAAAATAGGATGATAGAGTTTAGTTCCAGTTAAAAAATTGCCAGCACTCTGTCACCAAGCCTTACTTCTATCAAAGTCAAATTAGTATTCAGCTGTTTACAATTAGCTGAGCCTCCCATGCACACTACCTCAATAAATAGTTTAATAGCAATGAAAAGACCATGTGGTAAGAAGGACCTGCCCTTCTTGGGGAAGAATAATTAATTATGTAGAGAAATTAGCCTGCAAACAGTTTACTTGAAGATTATATTTCTCCTGATTTTAAGTAATGAGCTGTAAAATCTAATCAATGTGCCTCCAAGGGAGAAGTACCCTTGGGCAAGGGCTGACACCACTTGATCCATCTACCTGGGAGATTTCTGGCTGATATGGCATTGGCTTTGCTTAATTAGAGATATTACAGCTACACAGAGTCTACTGAGCACAAAGGACATGCAGAAATAAAGACCTTGCAATAAAGACATGTCAATCATGAAATGGAGAAGGAAACAGATATGAAATTAAATTGTTTATATTGCTATTTCACAATCTGTTCCTGGCTTATAGTTTGCTTCATTAAAAAACAAACCAAAAAAACCCAACACATGAAAAATATCCAACAGCAGAAACTCATGAAAACAACTAAAAAGCATATCCTAGAGTTAATAGAGAGTTTGTAGAATTTAGGGGAGAAATACAGTGTTCAGTTAACTGCTATGAGGCTACTACAGAGGGCTGTTTGCTGAAATTCTGAAAAAATATTCAGTATCTGAAGTTATTGGGACTTTTTTTGTCAGAGGTTGTGTTTGTATGTACTATGAAGAAGATAAGACTAATTTTCACCTAAGATTCTTAGTCCAAAGAGATATCAAAAGCACTAAAGATAAGGAGTTCAATGCAAACCATGATATAACGTAGTTGGTGTTATGACAGGTGAAGTCCAGGGAATCCATGTGATGACAATGAGGCAAGAAGGACATAAGATATTTTCATATTTTAATCAATAGGAAACTGTCTATTACAGTGATGATGGTGATAAATTCATTAAATAAATTGTCCTCTGATTTCCTCAGGGGAGTCTCACAGGACAGTGCATGGTCCATATTAAACTCTTAAGCACTCAGACCCAAAACAAGAATGAGGAAATGACTGATGTATGAGTTGGGGATCAAAATTTGACTTAGTCACTAAAATGGAGAATGTCTAAATTGAAGAGCATGACATTTTCTCTGCATTTCACACCTGTGTTTCAAACTGCTGTCCAAAGAAAGCTTATTTATTGGTCAGGAAATTGTCTTGTCAGGAGCAAATCCAGTGGTGGCTGAGAAGACAGAGAAAGAATGTGCCAAAGGAATATCTATCCTTTGGTGTTGCAAGCTGTAAAGGAGTTAATGGAGGGAAATGAAATGAGGAAGTCCAAGGGAAAAATCACAACCCTATTGCTCTCTCCATGCATATTAAATATGCACAATGAAGACAGATTGCTCATAGCAGAGTTCTGGTACTAGAATATTTCCGTATAATATGTCCAAATGAAAACATATAACTCAAAGCTGCAGTTTCATAATAAAATTTATCTTTGCTTATTCTTCCTCCTCCCCCAAGAACACTTTATTTTTCATACTGCCAATCTGAAAGATATACAAGAGATCAGGTTTCCAGAAAAACTCTCCTGTCTTTGCAGGCATCCTTAATAAACTGGAAGTAATGACATTTGTGGCAGCACAAATGCACCAAGGGTAGAGCACATATTAATTAAGGGAGGTTCACAGAGCAGAGGTTTTTGCTGAAGCTGGCCATTTTTGTATGCTTTTATCCCTTATAACTGCTTGTTTTCCCAGGAGACATCTTATCAGGCAAACATTGTTCTGGCATCCCAGAACATGACAGACTGTCATTAGATAAAGGAGAAGGTTAATAAAATAGAAATCCAGGTTACAAGCAATGTTTTAGCCAGAGGCATCCCATGGGTTGTGGGGAAGCAAATAGCAGACTAGTCAAAAGCAGCAAATTACAGTGAGCAGAAGAGTGTAAGTATCCAGCTCCTATTCTATAATTTGCACATGCCAGCAGAATCTCAAATAATTCTTCTTTTTGAAATATTTGGAATGAGTTTCCTGTGGTCTGCATATTCCCCTTTCAATATCCTGATAGTCTGAGAGCACAGTGCATCAGGAATGGCTCCCTCAGAAGTTATTATGACAGGATAGAATAAGGAGGGAGGGCTTTTTTTCCTATTTCTTTCATTTCTTTTCTTGAAGAATTTCTGAAAATGCCTGGTAGGGCCTGTGGATGTTAAGTGGAATCAGACTACAGACTGGGGCAGAGCAAGATTGTTTCTCTGGCTCATCTTTGATTGAAGAGTTTTCTATTTTATTAGTTTGAAAAGTGATGCTGGCAACTGCAAAAGACCCTGCAAAGGAAATATGTTTTTCTGCTAAACAGTGTTGAGAGATACATAAGTTACCATTGACCCCAGGCTTTTGTGTGAGATGAAAATCAAACATTTCAATGAATCAGTACGATGACGAAAGGATGCTGCTTAATTAGTGGGTTGGAAGGTAGGATTCACCTTTTTTTTTTTTTTTTAAAGGGATAATGGAAAAAGATTAGGATGGGGACAGAGAAATAATTCCAGATGTCATCTGCATGACCTGAGCAATGCACTGTGTTTTCTGGTGTTTGTAGCAACATCAAGATTCAAATTGTACTTGAAGGTCTTGTTTTGAGGAAGAAAGAGAGGAATTAATGTCATGAGCATTTACAGCTGAAGTTCTGTAAGGGAAAATAATGCGAAGTTTATTGCAGAGGTGGAGGAAGATACTGGAGTGGATGATAAATATATTTACTGTCAATGCTGATTTACACTAACTCAGGATTTGGCCTTACATCTCCATCCTGGCAGATTTAACTCTTCTGAATGAGATTTTGTGTTTCTCTACCTTGGTTGTTGCATTTGTGGATGTGATTTCAAAAGAGGTAATACAGCTTAGCTTTGTCCCCTTCAAACTCCCTGACTAAACCTGCCTTGAGTTTTGTAAAAGCAGACTTAGCTTCACCTGGACTTGGCCTGAAAATTCTGTTTTCCTTCTGAGGTGCACAGGTCAGAAGAAAAAGTGAAAAGCAGCCAAAGTAGATGCTGGAAAGAGCTACTCTACATACAAGGCATACCTTTATTTCTTAAAATAAGAAGTACAGGTGTGATTCTGGTGCATGATTGGTAAGGGAAGACAGGAGGTGAATGGTTACAAGGAGGAGAGAGGCTGAAATGACAAGGAGACAACAAGGTTTTAAAAAATTGCTATTGTGTGTGTCAGAACATTTTCTGGTCTCCCCAGGATGACAAAGAAAAAATAAATCAAAAACCTTCTGCTGTCACCTGACTTTGATATAACTATTCCATACAGAAAAACATGCTACACTTCTCTCTCAAGAGACTGATCCTGAAGACTTTCTGCCAAAATTAATAGACTGTATGCATGTTTTAACTCATCCTATCTCAAATTTTACACCTGTATTCAGGGTCATCATATCTTAGTTAAAATTGGAGAATTTGATGTCTAAACTTTTCGTATGCATGGAGTTCTCCCTCTTACCTTTTATTATAATTAATTATTCTTACCAACCCAAACCATTCCATGATTCTAAAGGACAGAAAACAAGACACTCCTCCCAAGTCTACCTTTTATAAAAGTGTCAAAGTTGAAGTTTTCATGGAAATCTCCTCAGCAGAGTGTTCAGGGAAGCATTAGCCTTCTGGGTATACTTACAGCTCCTGATTAAACCCCTTTATCTCAAAAAAGGAATCAAGTAAAGCTTAAGTGTTTCTCTTAATCAGCACTTCAGCACATTCTGGAAAGTCTGTGTAAAGACTTTGTTGTCTTGCCATAGTTTGCCTTATTCCCCCTATTATTTCCTGGCATTGGTTCTTTTCAGAAGAAAGAAAACAATCCTCTGTATTTTGCTACTGTAAAATCATTTTGATCAGATATGCTGGTAGGAACTGGGTATAAACAATGAGATATATAGAATCTTTCACAAAGGCAGTGAGGATCCATCTATGTGGGATTTTCTGCTCTCAGTGGAAGTGCTAATGACATTTCCTTGCTGCTGCTGCATTATCAGCACTCTGCAAGAAGAGAAGAATTTCCATCATGTAGATTTGCTGCAGAGAGCAGATTTGCTGTGGGATGGGGAGGCTGCCCTGTCATTTTTGCTTTATTTTTCTTTTATCATTGATTGTGTATTAGACATGGAATAGCTCCTGGACAAGGCAAGCACTTCTTTGTAATAAAAGCCCAGTGCTTTCAGTAGAGACTTTAAAAACCTCCTGCAATGTGTGTGCAGAGGAACAGGTGACTGGTGGGGAACCTGTAGTTCAGTGCCTCCTCCAGAGTCACTGTCCTTTCAGAGATCCTTACAATCAGCAACCCAGTGTAGAGGTGAGGTAACTTAGTCTGTGTGCATAATTCTACTTTGAATTCCTAGTTTGAAGTAAAAGAAGTCACAAAGCCAGTTCTGGTAGCTATCACAGTGGAGGTTCCTTCCATGGCTTGTATTTTTATCTGTCTGCATCTCAGGTGTGAGGCTTAGATTGAAAAAACACTTTCTTAAGCAAAAGCAATAAAGAAACTTTGAATCATATGCATCACAGAATTAAAAAACCTACCCATAAAATGGGTACTGAATGCTACAGATGTGTGAGCTTGGCGTCCCTGGGAGAAACACAAGTTTTTCTATTAGCTAATTTCCAAGGAGTCAAGCAGTGATTGGATCACCATCTCTTATTCCTACAAATAGAGAATATTTTTCATGGCTATAGATAAATCATCACAATGGAAAAATGTTTAAGGGGATGCAACACCTACATCTGAAGCTAGACAAGTAGAAATAACAGATTTTGCTCCCATTAAGGAGAAAAGCCCAGAGCATTCTTTACGAGTGAAAATCTTTCACAAACCAAAAGCTTTGAAGGACTGAAATAAAAGCATTAGTCTCCACTACATCATAGAACTACAGAAGGATTTGGGTTGTAAGGGACCTTAAAGATCATTTATTTCCAAACTTCTTGACAGGGGCAAGGACATTTTCCACTAGACCAGGTTGTGAAATATATTACTTTATGCAGAAAAGATAATCAGGTCCTAAGATCCTGTGTCCAATGTTAAATGAGAAGTCAGAGATCACAATTGTGATTATTATTTTTGTCTTTTCCTGTCTCTGCATATGTTTTATTGAAATTACTTCATGAACACGGTTTAGAAATATTTTATATTCCTAGCAACCGTTTCTGAATAATTCCTCAAATACTGAATGAATTTCACTTGGAGTTCAAGTACTTAAGGACATGGTTTTTAAACAGATATATTTGTCCAGTATGAAACAGATGCCCTTCAAAGACACTTTATTTTAACAAGAATGCAATAATTTAAAAATAAGATGCCAGTCTTAAGATTTTAGCCATTTTCCATCTGTCTCTTGCACCAGTATCTCCCCTTTAATTCCTTACAAATGCTTTTCAACTCCAATGTAAGGAAATGCTTTTAATCTTCTGAGGCTATTGGGGCATATTTACAGTTGTACACACGACAATTTGACAAACAAAAGGCTTCTCAAGTTCTGAAATGTCTTCTAACATTACTTTGGAAAATTAGATCTAAAAAAGAATTTCACCTAGAAAGATCCAGAAAAACAAAAATCTCCTNGGAAAAATGTTTAAGGGGATGCAACACCTACATCTGAAGCTAGACAAGTAGAAATAACAGATTTTGCTCCCATTAAGGAGAAAAGCCCAGAGCATTCTTTACGAGTGAAAATCTTTCACAAACCAAAAGCTTTGAAGGACTGAAATAAAAGCATTAGTCTCCACTACATCATAGAACTACAGAAGGATTTGGGTTGTAAGGGACCTTAAAGATCATTTATTTCCAAACCTCTTGACAGGGGCAAGGACATTTTCCACTAGACCAGGTCGTGAAATATATTACTTCATGCAGAAAAGATAATCAGATCCTAAGATCCTGTGTCCAATGCTAAATGAGAAGTCAGAGATCACAATTGTGATTATTATTTTTGTCTTTTCCTGTCTCTGCATATGTTTTATTGAAATTACTTCATGAACACGGTTTAGAAATATTTTATATTCCTAGCAACCGTTTCTGAATAATTCCTCAAATACTGAATGAATTTCACTTGGAGTTCAAGTACTTAAGGACATGGTTTTTAAACAGATATATTTGTCCAGTATGAAACAGATGCCCTTCAAAGACACTTTATTTTAACAAGAATGCAATAATTTAAAAATAAGATGCCAGTCTTAAGATTTTAGCCATTTTCCATCTGTCTCTTGCACCAGTATCTCCCCTTTAATTGCTTACAAATGCTTTTCAACTCCAGTGTAAGGAAATGCTTTTAATCTTTTGAGGCTATTGGGACATATTTACAGTTGTACACATGACAATTTGACAAACAAAAGACTTTTCAAGTTCTGAAATGTCTTCTAACATTGCTTTGGAAAATTAGATCTAAAAAAGTATTTCACCTAGAAAGATCCAGAAAAACAAAAAATCTCCTGGTTGCATTGCTCGCAAAATCAGTTTCTGTATTGCCAGGGAAGGGCTTAGATTGAAAAAACACTTTCTTAAGTTGGTGTTGCTACAAAATACAGTGCTATGTAGATATATTCAAACTAGCTCCAAGGAAATTAACTTGTGAAGCAGCAAAGCCACCTCAGCTAAGGAGGATGTTTTAGCACAGCAGAGAACTGAGCAAACATGTGTTGTTTTATTCCTCTGGTACCCAGTCTAGTCCACTGACAGTTTTTAAGACTGCTCAAGAATCACATCATTTGAATAATATATTACACAGAAAGTGTAGAACCTGCTCCAACTTAGATCACCCATTTCTGTTCCACGGTAATAGCTGTCAGAGGGTCAATAACCACAAGTACAGCATATTGTAAAATCTGGGCTTTGTACAGAGGGCCAACAAAATTTTGATGGAGACCATCAGTCATTGTATTCCCTTCTGGGACAAAATATATTATATATTTTTTCTAAAGAAGAAAACATGGCAATACAAATTAGTAAACAGTTGAATTAATGAGAATTTTATCAAATTCTTTTTGCTCATGCTCTTTGCCAGACAGTTTTCCATTGGAAAATGTAATTTGAATTAAACCTTCTTTTTTTTTTTTGCTGATTTGTAATTTAAGAGGGTAGAATAACTCATGAATGTGTAAGTATTTTTTCACAAAGTTCCCATAAAAATGAGAAATCTTTTAAAACAATGTTATTAGAATAAAATAAAAGGATACTTCAGATGAGATGCTACTCATTTCCAAGATTCTCTTTTATCTGTAAGTGCAGCCTGCAGGCTTAAAATCCTTGCAGAAAAGAATTTGTAATGGAGTAGCTTTCTATGTGAATCCTATCACAGGCTATGCTATTCTATGTACTTAAACTGTTTGGGCAAGAAGCCTTTTGAAAATCCTCAGCATTGGCATGACACTGATAAAAATGAACGATTTACAAAATCATATTAACATTCATAAAGAGGAAGTGAAGAAACTTCTTGATTAAAACCCTGGTTTTAATTAACTAAGGTCTAAATATCAGCTTAAAACATGCTGATATATTTGTGAACTTTGTCAGAGTACTAATGTAGATAAAACTGACATTTAGGGTGGGAATGAAATTTGGAGAAACAGGGCTTGATTCAGTTCCCTAAATAGAAGCATTTCATGTCATGTGAGACTTCCTGGAATGGCATAGTGTCTCTATATGGGTGTTCTGAATAGGATAGGACATACCAGGTGGCTCTATGTTTAGGCAAATGAGCTGCTTTCCTAAATGCAGGGGCCAGATTCAGCTGATAGAACGTGGGTGTGGTGTTATTGCCTGAATGGAGGTGCTGACAGGTGGAGGCCAACACCTGAGGCAAGGTAAGAGCTGCTGCTGCAGTCAGTGAGATCAGGTTCAGCTCAGTTCAGAACAAGAGGACACAGTCTTAAGCTGTGCCAAGGGAAATACAGGTTGGATATCAGGAAAAAGTTTTTTACAGACAGGGTAATAAAGTATTGGAATGGTCTACCTGGGGACGTGGGGGATTCACCATCTCTGGATGTGTTTAAGAAAAGACTAGGTGTGGCACTTGGTGCCATGGTTTAGTTGAGGTTAGGGTTGGGTTGGACTTGAGGATCCTGGAGGTCTCTTCTAACCAAATGATTCTGATTCAGTTGTCCACATCAAGTCATTGACCAGTGTTCAAGAGGACCAAGGGGTAGCAGTAGCTGACACAGGACCTACAGAAGGTGTGTGTCCTTCTGAAGGGGCAGCTGGAGAGCTGCTGTGGTGACCATAATGCATGAAGTCACACCAGACCTCTAATTAATGTGGGGCCTAGAGGGCTACTGAGTTTTGTTGGAATAAAATGCCTTAAATGTGGGCAAAACTCACCTACATAAGAATAGACATCTCATGCCCCTGTGATGCCTTGAAGTGTCCTGCTCACCTTCACTGACTGCTCCATTAGGGCACAAGTTTTCCAGAAGGCCTGTTCACATCTGCTTTTCGGAAAAACTCTAACTTTCCTTGCATGTAGCTAAAAACATTTCCCAACTTTTCCTATAGTCTTTTAGCAAAATGTCAGCTCGGGCTGGACAAAAAATATGCCCCCATGGACAAGGATGCCCCTTCCAGAACTGGCAGGTTTGTTTCCTTGGTAAGATTAACATTATGGCTCAAAGCAGAGCAGGTAAATGTGCCAGGAGCTGCTCTATGAGGCATATCCTTGGGATGTCTTTAAAGGTGCATTTCCTTAGTTCAGGAAGACTGAGGCTGACCTGGGCTATTCTGGCATACATCGTTACTTACAGCTAATGTTACCAAAATAAAACAATTTCATTTAAATGTTGTCATCCTTCAGTGTGCCACATTAAAGCTCTCATTCAGCATCCTTAACATCAGCAATTCTGGATGCAAGTTGTACTTTCTCAATGCAAGCCCTTTCAGAACACAGGTCTGTATTTTGCTGAGTTGTATAAACATAGACAATTTCCTTAGGAGACCTGAGCAGATAGTTGTTTCCTTTCCTGTTCTATTAAGAAATTATAAGCATAAACCAAAGATTCAATGAAATTAAATTAAGAATTTATTTAAATGCTCTATTGAACTGCAGCACATTTTAATTTCTCAGGCTCTATTGATGATCTCTCATGATGCACTGGCTTTTTGATCCGTAACAAAGGTTCCAATATAAAATACATTATATACCAGAATGCACATACAATAATGCCTAGGAAAGATTAGCGGAATACACTAAAAAAAAAAAAAAAAAAAAAAGATTCTTTAGTATATTCCCAGGTTTTAATACTTCCCAAGAATTGTACATTTTCTGTGCATTTAGTAATTTTGGTATAATATTGTTTTGATCAGTTTTCATTTGAGCATGTGTAAAACTTTTTGTATTCACAACATCCATTGGGATGGTCAAGCTCTCCATAGCTAAATGTGTTTGCTGAGAAAAATCACTTTTGCCCTTGATTTGAACTTTTCTCCCAACAGCTTTAATAGGTGACTCTTAGCTCTTCCTATGCTGAGGAGGTAGGAAGAAATAATCTTGTATTGACTCTATCCTTGTCATGCATTAATTTTCATTTCCTTCAGGAGTAACCTTTTCCAGGCTGAAAAGTCAAAGCTGTCTTAGTCCTGCATGTCTTAGTTGCTTTTAGAAAGAAAGCCAGTCCACACCAGGAATCATCCATTTCAGCATTCTCTGTGTTTTCCTGGCCTTATTACAAAGTGTCTCTCTGACAGTCAGCTAAAGACGAATTATAAATATCTTACTTTCTCTTCCTGATTATTTTTCAGCACTTCGCCAAAATAAAGCCAAGAAAAAATTCAAATCCATCCTGGAAACTTGTTTTCAATGTGATGAAAAAACTAATGGTTAGGGATACTGTTCCTTACTAGGTTTCTTCCAGACCACAGTATTAACTAGGACTTAGTAGGATATTGAATAGCTATCACACCAAGAGAGCAGGAACTGCATCCTAGGGAAAGACAAAGACTGGAAATTATGTAGGGTCACAAGAGAGGAGTGATAGAATCTGACCTCCCATTAGAGTTATATGGAAAAACCAGTCAGAGAATCTCTAAAATATGTTGTCAAAGTAAGAACAGAAAGATCATTTTCACTAGGGTCATGGCACTGGTGAGACTAGTAATGGAACATAATATAAAGTACTAATATGGGTTTTAAACTAACACTGAAATCCTCTGCAAGATGATGCAGAGACACTTTTTTTTTCAAGGCTGAAAAATTTTTTTTTTTGGTAAAATTTTTTTCTCTGATGAACTTAAAATGCTGTGGTTACATCTAATTTATCTGCTGGGAGAAGATGCTCTGGATTTTTTGGTAGAACTGACCCATGGTTTCCATGCTGCTTGGAAGCCAGGATTTTGTTTACAAAGAAGTCAGAGTGTGGGTGATGGGAGGGGAATGACATATGCCTTCGTCTCACTCTGATAAGGAGCTGGGACGGTGCCAGAGTGCCATATAGACAGAGCTTAAACACTGGCTTCGTTGCAGAATACATAAACCTCTACTGGGAGGAAATACCAGATATAAAACGGGTCTTTAATCTTGCAGACAAATTCCAATTAGGAAAGCACCACACGCTTTTTACACCAGGCATGATTAATCACTGGAACAAACTACCAGTGGAATTGATGAATTCACCCTTTCTTAACGCCTTTAAGTCAAGACTGCATGCACTCCTGGAATTTATGTGATAGCCAAACACATGTTATAGTCAAGTACAATACCTATTATTGAGGTTAATATTGTGGGTAATTTTTTTTTTTTTTTTTTAATACAGTGGAGGTAAAGCTAGAGGTCTTTTCAGCCTTGCAATTCTTTAAAGCTGATAAAGGCTCTTATTATGGAGGACACTGCTCTGTTCTATACATGATCATCCTCCCTATATTCTTATCTTGCCTTTTCCCTGTGTGGTCTATGACAGTTTTCATTTCAAATCTGAGCTCCTTAAATCTTTTAAAGTGCCTTCATTCCCAAATAAACAAATTATTGAATCTAGTAAGAACTTAGTAGATTAATAAGAGACCCTAAACACTTAATTGGATTTGAGTCCAAACACATTCCAACAAGGAACAAACAAGCAAAACGGAGGTAAAATACCTGATATTCACCAGCAAGACTCATTCTATGCAACCTTTGTTTTGTAGCAGCTAGTTTCTCATAAGAGCACAAAACTGGGAAGTTCCTGGGTCACCGAATCAAATATCTTGATATCATCAAGGGGTATTTGAATAGATCTTTCCATAAATTAATCAAAATCCTTTTTCAGAAAGCAAATTCAATTGTCCTAACTCTAATATTCCACCCTCCACATTATCCATGGTCACATCTCTATTTTCTCTTATTCCAAAATCTAATGACTTTATACTCGCCTTGCAATTTTCAGTCCCCAAAATCTTTAAATAACTGATTGTTCCTTACCCACATTTAGTACTTGTATCTTTCTGGAGTGTAGGTGCCAATATATTTAGGCCAAGTAACCATACAAGATCCAGTCTTTGTTTTCCTAAGCCAAACCCTTTCACTTACTCCACTTAAAGACAAGTTCTCTATTCATAACATCACTGTGTTGACCTTCATTTTTCTTTCAGTTAAAATTGGTCTTTCTTAATTGTGGATGACAACGATGCTGTAACTGAGGTCTCTGGAGGACTGTAAAAAGACAAGCTTTGCATTAGCCTTTTTCACAGCTACATCACATCAGTGGCTTGCAGCCATCCAGTCACTGTGCAAGACATCCAAATCCCTTTACTTTTCATTAGTTGTGACTGATAAATTTTCTCCTAAAAGTAGAAATTCTTGTTATTGGTCCCTAAGAGCACAAGCCTGTACTTGGTGCTATTGGATTTTATTCCTTTTCTGCTACTCCAGCCCTCACAATCTGACACTTCTCCCAATAGTGTATCTGGCTTCTCCTTGGCATGGCCAGCGCTGCCTACCTAGTTTGTATTGACAGATTTCAGTGGTGGACTTTTTTTTGTTCTTAACTTATTCGTGCTCACTGCTCTGTTTTATTTGTTCCGAGTCTTCATTCGAGGGAATGAATGGTGATCAGTGTCAATAAAAATATTGCCTGAAAGAATGCTCTTGGAATGATCTCTACTGTAATAGTAACAGTTGACTGATAGACTTTGAGCAATACTTACATGAACATTTCCGCTTGTTCCTTAAAAGGGGTGAGAAATGAGGGCAAGGGGCTTTCAATCCTGTTGTAACAGGGACAGTGAATGTGGCCCATTCCCGTGGGGAACACACAGGGGTTTTTCTGGCCAGGTGTCAGCACATCCTCCAGGACAGGTGGCTGGTCCTCCATCTTAACAAGATAAAAACAAACCTGCAAAGAAATTGTAATCTCCTCAAATTGGCATGTCTGCAAAAAGATGTAATTTACTCTTAAATATGCACAGGGATTTGCAGATTACCTTCCAGCCCCACCTGTGGGTAGCTCATCATACTGATTGCATGTCTGCTTGGGGGGTTATTTTCAGGTTAAATTTCCTCTTTAAAATCTGGTAATATATGTTGATTTTGTGTTTAATCTTATAACTTATTTGGATAATTATTAAAATGTTGAGTAAATATTGTTGACACAGGACAGTGCATATAAATTACAATACAGTTCTGTCTTTGTTGGATATAAATACTGTGAGTTCACTCATCTTGGGCAGAAAATATAAAGTACACAAATACTCACTAAGAAGCAAAGATTATATAATCCCCACTTATCACAAAAAGGATGCCTTTATAATGTCCATCTGAAGGCAAATTTTGCCTGCATTCCATCTCAGAGCATATAGATAAGTGCATTTCTCAAATTCTTTGCTGATTATAGAACTTAAATATGAAGACATATTAATGATTTCAATAGATGCATGAAAATATTTTATTTCAGAGACTGGATCTTTGTCACAAGGTAAATTATTAATGTTATTTGGCATGTAATTATTTCCAATTGTTTTTATTGCTATATATTAAATTAAGGGAGACTAGAAAGAAAAGAGTACAGTTTGAAATTGACTGCCAACCTTTAAATGAGATTGTTTCTGCTGAGACTATGGTGATTGGAACTTGCATTAGCAGCTCATTGAAGCACATATATTTCTTCTGACATATATCATAGTTAGATCTTTTTATTGATGCCAAAATGCTTTTCTGTTTTAAAGTATCGCCACACAAGGCTCCTTCCTAGAAAGGAATCAAGCATTTTGCAACACTTCAAATATATATTACTGTTGCATTTCATGGATATAACACCAGCTAGTAATATTGTGGGGTTTTTTATCCATTGCTATTTGTTCTGCAAATATAGAACTGTATTATTTGTGATTTTCTTTATACTTACAAAATATTTCATTAGTTATCAGAATAATGAATCTCTTTCAGTACTTTTGTTGTGATACAAAACTGTACTCATATGGTAATATTGTCCTCCACAGGATGAAGCTCCAAATATTTGACCTTGACTTATAGATTTGGGAGGAATAAATACAAACTACTGCCTGAATAAAAAGTAGATTATATCTAAAAAGGCTGAGGTCCAAATCTTCAAAGGCTTTAAAATACCTCATTAACATTTTGATTTGTTTTCAAGAAAAACAAAAAAAAAAAACAAACAAAAAAACCCCAACAACAACAACAAAAAAACCCCCCACTGTATATTGTAACATCCTTATTTGTGTTGATAGTACCTCTAAAAACTTAAAAGTTAGAAGGATCAAGAGAGAACCTCAGGTTCTAAGACTATAACCTTGAGAAGAACTTCGTCCAGTATTTTTGGATCAAACCTAAGGTTGGAGTTTGAACATATTGCTTTGCGGTTTTTGGTACATCTGGATAATCTGTTTTAATCTGAAGTGAACTGATAAAGGACTTGGATGCAAACCACCTCAAAAAGCGAGTCCTGCGGAGTCTTTTAGCACAGTGAAACATCCTCCTTCCTTGCCAATCAGCAGAGATTATTAGTTTTAAATTAATTCTGCAGAAAAAGATGTTTTCTCAGTTTCTTATTTGAAGTTAGTTTAGACCAGGCTACCTTGAAGCAAAAAAATGAGCTCCTATCTGTCTGGAAAACTTTTGGCTTTGTGTCTTTACAACGTAACCTTGGCTTGAAAGTATGACTTGAAAATGAGATACAGATTAACATGACTCAAACTGTGGAATCCATCTCACCTGACCCCAGTCACCCATTCTGTATGTCTACGCCTTTGAAGTATTCTTATAGGCTCTTGACATGGACAGGGGTAACAAAAAACATTTCTAGGTTGCAAACAATCTATCCAAAAATAGTCATCTGAAATAGGTTAGATGAATTCTAGAGCTGCTGATTTTTCTTCATTGACTATAAAGAGAGGAAGGAGAACATCCCTTAGAAGAATACTTTATGATGCCCAGTGTCTGTGGGCAAATGTCCAAATTGAACATCTCCTAACTATACAGCTGAATTATTCTTTAGGCTCCACAAAGTGGACAAGAGCTTTTGATAGGTGTTTATGCTCTTAATGTCCACAAACCCAACTAGTTTAGTCACTTAAATTTAGGTATCTAAATCTTGCACTCAGCTCAGTTGAAAGGATTTGTCACAATTGCTCATAAAATAGGCACCTACCATTTGAGACATGCTGGAATATCCCAAAAATCACAGCATCATAGAATCTCCTGCTTTGGAAGGGACCCACAAAGATCATCAATCCCAACCCCTAGCTGTGTGAAATACAGCCCCCAAAAAATTACACCACATGTCTGAATCTGCATGGGGCTTAGCAGGAGAGATAGGAGGCCTACAGATGGACCCGTGTTCTCTGTTCCATCAGGCTGTGGACTTGACACAACAGACCACAACATTTCAAGTGACAGTAGATGCTCCAGGTTAAGGCACACTCTGGGTGTCAGAATCTAAGCTACCTGTGGCTAGTGAGTCATCGCATGGGCTTTCTTTATATAAAAAGACAGAAAGTTTCTAATATTGGGAAAGAAAGAGTGAAAGACCAAATTCTGGAATACAAGAGAACTGCTAGTTTGTTGTGGAGCCACCTCAGGTTGTTCACCCAGGAGGGGAGATTTGGGAGAACTTTCTGTGGAAGAATGGCTCAACGTTAGAGTTTAAGTACAGCAGTTCAGGGAAGAAAACTTTAATGATAAAGGACTGGACAAGAAAAGGCACAGTCAGAACAGCCTTGATGATTTGCAAGTCACTGTTCAGGTCCCAGTGGTCCTAATATTTAAGAAGCAACATTATAATAGAGTTGGTCATGTATGGGTGCTGCTTGTTTTTAATGTCTTTGCTGAATGCAGCTTGTTCATCCTTTATTTCTCACCTGTAAGATTAGAAGCATGTATCTTGAATAAAACAACATCTAATGGCATGTCTCCAGAAAATGGCACTTTGGGAAAAATGCACCCTGGAGTTTCCTAAAAAAATCAAAACATCAAGATTAACTTGTGCTTCACAAGTTTAATTTCCATTACAATTACTGCAATGGCTGTTTCCATTTGGTCAAGTCAAGCACAGACAGGAGTCTTTCCAAGATGCCACCTCCTAGTTCACACACACCTGATTTTGATAAAGAGCTCTGTATTTTCCAGTGTCAAACCAGGACAGCCTGCCCTGCTGTCAGCCACGCTCCCCTCAGAACAGGCAATCAATAGCTGCCGTGTAGGGCTTTCACTGCCTCTCTCCTTGCACAGCCTGTGTGAGCTTCTGCTGGGGATGTGCAGCCTGATATAAAACTTTCCATTCAGATGAGCAGATTTGACAGATTTGTCTACTTATTAATAGACTAAGTTGAGCAGAATTTAAGATGCAAATTTATTCTTGGCCTATTTTTCTTTTTTCACTTTCCGTCTCTGTTTTCTCCCCTGTGCTTTTTCCCTGGCTGTTTACGTTGCCTCATCTCCTTTGGTGCATATCAATAACATTAAGAATTGTAATCTTTTAATCTCCCACAGCCCACTAGATTACCTTTGCAGAGAGGGAAGGTGCCAGTGAGGCTGGGAGCCTGTGATCTTTCCTCTTCACATTGTCCTTGTGGGAGGATTACTAATGGCACCCCAAAGCAAAGTGCCAGGCCTGCCTCCCCTTCAGCAGGCAGAGACCACATTTGCAACAGCAGAGAGAATAAAATCCTGGTATGGGGAAGGACAAAATTATAAGAAGCCAGCTGAACTTTTGTAGCGTCTGTACTGGCAGTGATTTTGCTGTGGGGGCAGGTCACCATGGTGGACATTTTGTGAGGAACAGTGGCCGCACCAGCAGCCATCTTGTCCTTGCTGAGGGGAGGATGGCTCTGTGCTTGGTGGATCCAGGGCTTCTTTTCCACTAGGGCCAAGCACAGCAAATACACCAGTTCTGTCTACATTTAGTCATCTTTTTGGATACGGTGAGAGAGCCTGAGGCACAGAGGAATGTACTTCAGCCTGGTGAGGGAGTGACATGGGCTGCTGCAGGCCTCCAAGGGTAGCAAGAGAGTCACAGAACTGTAGAATCATTAAGGCTGGAAAGGACCTCCAAGGTCACCAAGTCCAAACTTCAATCTAGTACCACCATGCTCACTAAACAACGTTGCAAAATGGTTTTGTTTCAATACCTCCTCAATGCATTTAACACTTCCAGGGATGGTGACTCCACCGCTTCCCTAGGGACTCTGTTTTGATGCTTAACCACTCTTTCAGTGAAGAAATTATTTCTAATACCCAACCTGAACCTCCCCTGATGCAACTTGAGGCCATTTCCCATTGTCCCATCACCAGTTGCCTGGGAGAAGAGGCTGATCTCCAAAGGTGCACCCTGCCAGCCCCTCCTGCTCCCTGAGCTCCAGTGCAGGAGTCTGGAAGTCTCTTCCATGCCAAAGGATCTGAAGGCTGATGGATGCTGCAGGTGTGTGCTGTGCAGAACCTCTGCTGCTGGACTCCTCCAGAGATAGCAGCTGGATAATTGCTTTGGCAGGACACAGGGGCTGAGTCCTTCCCCTGCCTTTTTCCCATCAGCTGTGGGAGGAACAAAGCAGGCTGAGCCTGCTCTCCCCTCTCAGCAGGATGGGAGATGCTAAGCTGATCAGGACGTACCTCACAGGTCTGAAACTGAGCTAGCCAGGTTGATTTTGCAGACACATGGATCAGAAGGACACAGGGAGCTGTCATGGACATTCAGCCTTACCTACCAAGGAGCACTGACCGAGGCACTTCCCACTCTCCTCATCAGCTTTTAAATGAGATGGAACATGCACAGTTTTAGGCATTAATAAAACACCCAAGTTCAGTTAAAATAACTAATTACTCTTTGGGGAGTCGTGAGAAACTGCTGATGCCACAAGGCCTGGACAGTGTGCTGGCAGGGAGCTGCCAGGATGCTTGATCCACCCAGGTAGATGCACTCCTGGGAGCCAGGAGGATTCTCCACCCAGAGTTCTCTGAGCACAGGAGCAGGATTGAGTCCTGTGGTATAGTCAGGAGGAGGGATTTTGTTTATTGCCTTTGCAACTTTTGGGATATTAAGACAAGGCAACACTGAAACCGGGCTGCAGTCTGAAATATTACAACAAAACCCTCTGATTAGGAGGAGCCATTGCCATCAACCTTCTGCAAAAGACTCTTTATGCTTATCTGTTTTCTTCCTTCCTGTGACTCAGACACCTTCTGTTTTCAGTGCTCAGTATCCATCTTCAGCCAATAAAGGCAATAGGATGTGGTGCAAAAAATACATTATCATAATTCAGAATTACGAGGTTTTCCTATGTTTCCCTTTTTAGTTACTTGCATGCTCCTACTGATTTTACAAGAACATATTGTATCTTGTGAGAGTTTTTGAGACAAATAAAACTCTTGTGGCAAAATATTGTCAAAATATCTAGAGATGTAAATGTTCTCCACCACCATGATATGGCAGCAACACGATATAAAGTTGGTTTCTATTTTTGTCAGGGAGTTGACAATTACAGGTTCACTTCTGTGGTTCCCTATTTGAAATGCAATTTTCCAACAGCTTCTCCAGTCTTCTTCTGAAAGTTTCCTGATGCCCTAAGGTGCTTCAGCTGCTTGCCTGACACAGAGCTAGCCAGGTTCAGTCTGCTATGGGGTTTGTCCCCTCCTGGATGGAGATGCCAGCTTGGCTGAGTGTAGTTTCCATGCTGGCAGCAGGACTCTGGTATAGAAGAGTATGTGCCACCCTAGTATGCAGCTAAAATAATTTTCAATATGTTTTTCCACACTTTCAAGCTATTTCCTGAAGAATAGTGAAAAAACAATGGTTGTAAGAAGACAAATAAACCAGCATTTGCTGAAGTTCTGCAAGTCAGGGTAGTTGTCTGACAATGCTTTGGGTGTCAGGGATACCCATTGACTCACTGTGACTGTTGTAGGACTTGAGGGTCTCCTAAACTACTCCTCAAAGGTTTTTAACCACCCAGAGTTTTTGAACAATGCAAATGTTCCCTAATAAATAGTGTATTTTAGCTCCAAAGTTCTTTCTCTGCCAAATAATGAGATCATGGAAGCTTTGTTCGTAATGGATAGATTCTTCATGCCTCTTTTATGCTTTGAGATGGATCAACCAAAACAGAGCATAAATATTGTAACTGTCCTTTGTTCACTTGTTTGTAATCACTCTTTAGCTCTCTTAAGGGCTTGAGGTATATTTTGGAGAAGGGGTTTAATTGCTCACGCTTTGTTTGATGCCTGTTGGGTCATGCAGTTACTATTAAATAGAAATACTGTGTAGGCACTCATATAAATAAATAACACTTTTTAAAATCTCCTGACTCTCAGTTTTTTTAATCAACCACTGAGGAGCAGAAGAGCTTGAGAGGCTTTTAAAATATTTCTTAACTTTGTATTTTAATTTTTGTCCTGTAAAAATTTTGAAAAATTGCATTGAAAAGAAATGGAATATCATCTCAAAACCTTTTGTTTTCCCATCAAACATAGAAGCCATTATTTTTTTCTATATGCAAGTCAAAGACAAACTTTGAATTTTGAAAAAACTGAGTTTTGAAAATGTCTTAGCTTTTGGAATTTCTTAAAATTATTTTTCACTTTCCATAAAAATCCTACTTTTTCTCCCTGAATGTTTGCTATTTAAACATGATCACAGACATTTTTTCTGACTCTTTTTTTTGATGTTACGCAAGCTATTTGCATAAGAAGGAAATTCTATGTTGTCTCATTAAGTACCTACAAGTCCTAAATAATTTTCCTTTCATTTTAAACTTTAGGTGTGCATTAACTCTCAATTGTTCTCATTCTGAGGAAAATAAAGCATATTTCTGGAATTCAAACATTGGTCTACCAGAGGAAGAAATTTGCCTTCAGGTGAGTAGAAATGTTATGGTGGCTCATAGTTCTCATTTTTATTTTATGATTCGTGATAAAATACAAGTCAATCAAAGCAAGATCTTTTATTCTTGATGGAGTGTTTTAAGTCAAGCAAAGTGGGAATAGTCAAAATATAAATGTCTGTACCATTTACAGGCTGACAAAGGAATTTCTTTTCCATGCAATAACTAGAGTTCTTCAGAAAGAGGGAAGTCCAATAACAGAAGGGGAGCTCTTTTCTCACTGGAACAGACTGGTGCCCCTGCCTCTGGAAGGGAGTTTCCTAAGTTTCTCTGGGATGAGGTGCAGGAAGGGCTGAAAGAAGAAGTGAAAGCGCCTGAGAATGCTTTTTACCTACTTTGAGGGACTTTTTTCCTCACAGAAATGGTTCAAGGGGAAAAGCACTATACCTCCTCCTCTGACTCCACCTCTGACTTCTTGCTTCTTTTGAGTAAAAAATTTTAATATTTTCAAATTAAATTGGCAACAAAACCAGTATTCATTTGCCATAAATAATGATAAAAGGTATTGCTTGGACAACTCTGTCCCTTTGTTTGTTTGTAGAGTCTTTTATTTTCTCCTCCTGAAAATTTGGGGGAACTTGTTTTTCAATCATTCTAAGAGATTTATCTCTGGGCTGATCTGAAAATAAAGTTTGAAAATTCATCTTGGTTCCTAGTCTTGCAAGTAAACAGCTGAAATAGCCTGACTATAAAGCTGTGGTGTCCTCACTATCAGTTGAACTGAACTATGATGGGGCAAATTTGTATTCCAACAGACAGTGAAAACAGACAAGCTTTTGTAAAAAGAATGGAAAGATTTTGACTTACCTGTCTCCTTTACTAAAAAAATAATGAAAGCACTGAGACAAGGAATTTGGACTGCTGAGACTAAGAAGAAAAGAAGACAGGGACTCTATGGTGTGCCGTGGTTTCCAAACCCACAATAGTCCGAATAGCTATCTCAAAGATCATACCTAGGGACCAATCTGCGAAATTGAAGGTGTTATTTGCAGGGAAAATAAATTTTTGAATGAAAAAAATACCCAGAACTGTTGTTCATTAATTTCATGAGCAGAGCACTCCCAGGAGAAAATAAATAGATCCTGTCATACCTGAAATAGGAAAAGGGAGGAGGTGATGGTGGGATGGAAGAGGCAAAGTGATATATAAGATGTGACATGAAAGTCAAAGTCAGATAAAGTGAAAGACCAAAATAAGAAAGAACAGTGACACAAAGTCATGGTACAGTGTTTAACAAGCCAATGTCAGGATAAAGGATCATGGATGTTTTCAAGCTGTCTGCAATTTTCTTCAATAAATTGGCTTTAAAGATTTGATAGCATTTCCCACAGGAAGGTCTGCGGCCCTATTAAGATGTATGATATTGTTAACCACAGGTTCCAAGGTAATGTTGTTTCCAGTTCAGAGAAAAGGATCTGTTCTATTAGAAATTATCAATAATAGTAAGATGCTTGTCAGCTGACCTTTCCCAGTGAAAGTATCACTTGTAAAATCTTTCTCAAAAATCTGATATACGTCTCAAATATATAATTTGAATCTCCATTCTGGGGCCAAAACTGTTCTTAATCCTTGCTGTAGTGGAGAGAACTCTAGGGTTCATTTCCAGTGTAGGCACGTAGTTGCCCAGGATATTTGGGATGCCCAGGAGATGCCTGAGCTGTTTACATGGAGTGGGAAGGTATAAATACCGATATCCTTCTGATCTGGCAGATGGAAATCAGGTGGAATATCCAAGGGCATCTAATATAAGCAGAAGCCTGCTGATTTTGGTGAGATGCAGGAAGTGAGGAGGAAGACGTTGGTGTTAGACAGACGTGCTGAAATCTTGTCAGTAGCCAGCTCTTGTCACTGCCTCTGTATCATATAAACAGTTGACAGAACATATTGACACTTTCCAGTGTAAAAATTGTCTCAGTGTTACTGTTTCCCAACAGTTTAAAGTGTTGACACCCTAAATGGTGGATCCCAAAGAGAGAGAGAGAGAGAAAGAGGAGTCTGCGAAGGAAGGGGGGGTGCAAAATGAATAGGGAATGAAGATTTGTGGGCATAGCCTTTGGCACATCTGGGAATGGCAAATGATCCCATCAGAATGAACTGTGGATGGCAGAGAGCAGGGACAGGGTTGGGAAGGTGTTTCTCTGAGCCCAGAGGCTCTGGGGAACAGAATCACACAGAATCACAG
>VXBB01019562.1:106334-122693 GCA_013399915.1 Illadopsis cleaveri | reverse complement strand
CTCAGTACAGGTCCAGTTTCAGAAGCACAAACTCTCTATAATTTCTTTCTGTGAGATCTTTTTTGGGTCACTTTGATGTGAGTCTTTTTATTTTGTTATTGAGGGGAAAAAAAAAAAGTTGTTTGTACAGGAACCATTATAAGTATTAAGTTATCCTATAAAAAATAGAAGAGCAGGTAGACTTGATGATGGCAAAATCTCTTCAGTCACAGAAGGTGACTTCTGCTTTTTCAAGTTCATATCACAGAATTTCAGGATCATGTAGGTTGGGAAAGATCTCCAAGATGAATCCCAGCTCTGCCCAGTCCTCACCTTGTCCCCAGCTCAGAGCACTGTGTGCCACCTCCAGGCCTTCCTTGGACACCTCCATTTAAAAACTCAATTATTAGTCCAGTAATACTCATGGAAAACATACCTGGAACAAGCTTTTCTCCAATGGAATTGCCTAAACTCACCCAGAGGGTTTCTGTCCTGTACCTGGAGGGGAGCAACCCCAGGCAGCAGCTCAGGCTGGGGGTGACCTTCTNGGGGAGTCTCTCCCTGGGGATATTCCAGAGCCACCTGTGTAAGGAGATGGAAAGAGGAGCAGGCTGAGGGACCAGCCACTCCCCAAAGTCCCCGTCAGACTCCGGCTGGATGGGACAGAATTCCCAGAGCTTGTCTGGCAGTGCTGGACACAGCCTTTGGAGATGGTTTGACTCTTGGTAGTCCTTGGATTTTGTTTTTATTTGGAATTTAATGCAGCTGAATGTGGTGAGCTGGCCCAGTCCTCCAGCAGTCCCTGTGAACTTCCAAAGGAACTTCCTGTGAACTTCCTTTGGATCTGTACCTTAAATATGGTGACAGTTCATGTGTCAGTCCCCTGAGGGGGAGGAGTGATGGAGGAGAGTCTTTGTTGTCAAGGTTGTAGTGGGAGAAGAGGTAGGAATCTTTGAATTTACTCCTTTTTGAAAAATTCTTAATATATTCAGAATTATAAATATATTAAAAATTACCTAAACTGCGTGTGGGTTTTTTTTAACTGTCAGTTAAAAAAAACCTGTTGCATTTAAACAGTTCATTTCTGTGAGGAATTTCACAATTTTATGTAGTAACTATACCATTAAATTCCTATTTTTGTTCTAATTTCTGCCATTTTCCCATTCCAGAGGCGGATGCCCCAAACTTTTCGTGATCCAGCCACTGCTCCATTGAGGAAACTCTCCGTAGATTTGATCAAAACATACAAGCATATTAATGAGGTAATGGCTGCAGCTGTCTTTAGTGTGCACTGATGTTTGTTACAATACATGACTTAAATGCATTTTCTACGAATAATCTCATCAAGAGATCCAAAAAAATCGAGTTTTCTCTCAGTTGTTCACATCTTGTTTGAGGTCATGGCTGTCATGGTCCTGCTTTCTGTCCAGCACACAGGAAATCTTTTATCCTGGGGTTTATTTTCTGTTGTTTTATAAACAAATGTTGAGTTTGCAGGACAAGGAGACACGAGTGTGGCACAAGCACACTTTGAGCTCAATAAAACTTTATTAATATTTCCAAGAGTTTCCAAGGAAAATGTTGAAGTGTTTTCCCTAAATTATTGAATTAAATGTTATTGACAAATGGAAAATATAAAGTTCTTCGGGTTAATACAGGAAAGCATCAGTTAGTTTCAAACTTTGACAATTAAAGGGAATGTGAAGGGATTTTTATGGTGATTAATGACTTCCTTGGAATTCTTTCCCAGTCTTGTGGGAAGATCAAGTAATAATTCTCGTTTCCAAGCTAGTTAGCATTTTGAATTTTACTGTGGGCACAGTGTGCTGGGATATTTTTGTTCCTTTGGTACCTGTGAACTCCTGAGATCAGTGTGACTACATTCATCAGTGTTACTATTATTATTTACTAGTGTTTGTACATTTATCAGTGTTATTACTATTACTTATTAGTGTTAGTACATTTCTTTAGCTCCGCTTTCCCAGTTCTTCAATTATTGAAGACTTTCCTTTGGAATTCAAACAAAGCAGTGATCACAATCAAGATTTTATTGTGCCAAAAAGGGCAGTGTGTTGCTTCCTCTCTGAAAAGTTTCTGCTATTTCAATTTTCTTCAAACACAGTACTAGGAGGAGAGGGCTGCTTGATTTTCCACTTGGAGAAGTTGCACTTTAAAACCCACAGGATGCTGAAAAAAAGTTGATTTTCCTCTTTTCTCAAGCTGCACTTTTAAGCAGGGCTCTTAAGGAAGCTCCTTTTCCCCTCCAGGTTTACTATGCAAAAAAAAAACGGCGGCATCAGCAGGGCCAGGGAGATGATTCCAGTCACAAAAAGGAGAGGAAAGTTTACAATGATGGGTATGATGATGACAACTACGACTACATCGTGAAAAATGGGGAGAAGTGGATGGACCGCTATGAAATCGACTCTTTAATAGGCAAAGGATCCTTTGGACAGGTAATGGCTCATTATGTGTTTGTATAATTTCTGTGGATCACAGCTGGATTTAATTTGAAGTGCTATTGCTGCTTCATTTTGAAATTAAAACTCGTTTTTTCCTCGCTGCTGTTATCCTGAGTGCCTGTTCATACACTCACATTTTGTGTTATTTCGTGTTACTTCAGAAAACATTTGAATGTATTTTGTTGTCTGTTGCATTTTACCATGGGAAATCCTCCACATTTTGCCATCAGTTCACATTTTTAACTTGAGTTTGGTTTTGGTTTGAGTTAGGTTTTTAGGTTGTGTTAGGTTTTTAGTTTTAATTGGGTTTTTAAGTTAAAACAATCATTAGTGCTGGATCTTACCTCTTATAAATGTCATTAGCAAATGTCATTAGAAATGTCATTTCTTTTGACCAGTTGCAGCTTTAGCCAAAGCTGGAAGAAGGATGGAGCTTTTATTTGGTTGTTTTTAGTTTTTCTCAGATTTACCAGTCCTTTTACAGTGTTGGTTTAGATAATTTTATTTGTATATGAAGTGACATCACTGCAATAAACGTCACCAAATTAGTTGTAGCTTTATTGTTGTACCATCAGAAGGAGTAGAATTAAAAAGCAGAATTCTGGATTCAGAAAGGTGAAAAAGGGAATTTGGGTGGGTTTTGAAAATTGGATTTTGCTGATGGATTTGGCTTCTCTTGCAGGTTGTGAAGGCTTATGACCGAGTGGAGCAGGAGTGGGTGGCCATCAAAATCATCAAAAACAAGAAGGCTTTCCTAAACCAGGCCCAGATTGAAGTGAGGCTGCTCGAGCTGATGAACAAACATGACACTGAGATGAAGTACTACATAGGTATTGAATTAATTACTCCTCTTTTTTATTATAATATGAATGGTTGAGAGCTTGCTGTAGAGCTCAGGCTGCTTTCAGCTGATTTCCAAATCTGTTTTGGAATATTTGTGATGATATTTCATGGTTTCTGCCAAGCTGGTGGGTCCAGTGAGCTCAGGAAGTGTGGGGAGGAGTTGGAATCAAATGTAGGAAGCCCAGCAGGACATGGAATGGTGGGAGGAGAATTCTAAAGATGAGAAAACAGGAATTTGGAGAAGGATGTGGGGCAGGAAATGACATCAGGGTGAGAGCAAAATGTGCCATCTTAGGTGAGTTGTAAAGGACACAGAGGGAACTGCTCTGGGATAATGAAGAAAACAAATCCATGGACACCAAGCTGACCAAAAATCCACCATAACTGAAAGTCTGAATTCTCATTGTGCTCATATCCAAGGTTTCATTATGCCAGAAAAGGGAGTATGTTGCTTTTTTCTATTTCAGTTTTGTGGCAACCCGAAGGTTTGACAATGGCAAACCCTGCTGGCCTCTGAACAGAGGAATATGATGAATATTTCACTTATTTAATGAAAAAAAAAAAAAGGCTTGGATTGGTTCCTTTCATAAACTGAGATTGTGCCTGAAGGAAATTAATACAATTCCTTGGGGATATTGATCAGTTTTATTAATTGAAGTAATCAGCTTATAAATTGCCATGATGTCATTGTGTATTTTAAATTATTCTCACAATTAAATATTTCCTCTGTAAATGTAAGGGAGTGATAACTTACTTTGATAATATATCCCTTCAGAAGTCTTTGGTTAATTCAGCTTTACTGAGGTGCACTTGAGGATATGAAAATGTCCTCTTGTCCTCTGAGAATGGCAGAAATATTTTGTAAATAACACAGAGGAAAAACCCAATGCTCTTATTCATCTCAATGCTCAGCTTCCTACACATTGATTAAAGTATTTAACAGATTTCACAAAATTTTCCAGTTTTACTCAGGTGCACCTGAGGATGCGAAAATGTTCTCTTGTCCTCCAGACTTGGCAGAAATATTTTGTAAATTTGCAAAACCAGGGAAGAAAAACTCTGCTCTGTTATTTTATTGATGCTCCTCCTTCCTACATGCTGTGTCGTAATTAACCCATAATTCTCAGTGTGTATTAATGACATTTCCCCTTTTCCCCCAGTGCATTTGAAGCGCCACTTCATGTTCAGGAACCACCTGTGCTTGGTGTTTGAGATGCTGTCCTACAACCTGTACGACCTGCTGAGGAACACCAACTTCCGCGGCGTGTCCCTCAACCTGACGCGCAAGTTCGCGCAGCAGATGTGCACGGCCCTGCTCTTCCTGGCCACCCCCGAGCTCAGCATCATTCACTGTGACCTAAAACCAGAGAACATCCTGCTCTGCAACCCCAAAAGGAGCGCCATCAAGATTGTGGATTTTGGCAGTTCGTGTCAGCTTGGGCAGAGGGTGAGTTTGGGGCAAAATCGGCGGAAATTCTGTTTACGCTGCTGAAAAAGGCAAGATTTTTAAGTCATAATACTCATCCAGCTCATTGAAACTTCCTTCATGATGGTTTTGAAACAGTAACTCCATTTTAAATAGAGATCCAGACTCCACAAGAGCTGTAAGTATGAGTGTCAGAATCCCAGAATTGTCAAGGTTGGAAAAGACCAACCATGAACCAGCAACATCACATTCACCACTAAGCCAAGTCCAAAAGTGTCACATCCACACTTTATTTTGAACAATTTGACAATCCACCAGTTCCTTTAGTGCCCCAGTAGATAAAAAGCCACCATATGAGAAATTTTCCATGTTTTTTTATTTCTCCGTGGCTGTGTTTTTGTGCTGTGTCAGTGGAGAATGTATCAGCACTTGGTTGTAGAAATGTGCTGTGCTAATAAATAAAACAAAAAATTAGGTAAAAAAGAAATAAGTAAATAAAATATGCTTTTATTATTATCTTATTCCATCTTTATTCCTCTTTCCATAAGCATTCCTTTAGCATGTCCTCTCTTTATGATTAGTGAACACTGCACATTGGATCTTTAGGAAAAGAATTGAGGAATTCATGGACTAACTTCACCAAAAATGCCCCAATTGTTTTTGAGGAGTTGGCAGTGGCCAGTAGCACCCCATTTTTCTTTCCTAGATTAAATTTAGGAAGAGTGGATCAGAATATGGAATATTGTATTGAAAGCAGCAATGAGACAAAGATTTAGATTAATAAAAGAGCTTTTTGCTATAAACTAAAAGAAAGGGCTGAAGGAAGACACCAGGAGATGAAATGGCATCTGGATTATTTATCCAAATCCATTATTTATCAGTAATAAGATAATTTTGAAATGTTAAGAATCACAATTACAAAAACATGACATGACTCCTGCTTTTTTTTTTGTAAGCGTCATATTTTCCTAAAAATTAACACTTAGATACTTTTATTACTGTAATGAATGTATAGATCTTATTACCCCTGATACTTCACCTTTCCCAGCACCAAAATGGGATTTCATGGCAGTTATGTTTTGTCACTTGGAATTTTCATTCCCTTTGGATGCTGGGTGTGAGTGTGACTTTGAGATGTTTTATTGCAGATATACCAATATATCCAGAGTCGTTTTTATCGATCACCAGAGGTGCTACTGGGAATGCCTTATGACCTTGCAATTGATATGTGGTCCCTTGGGTGTATTTTAGTCGAGATGCACACTGGAGAGCCTCTCTTTAGTGGGGCAAATGAGGTAAGTTGTGTACCAGGAATTGGGTTTTTTTGTTGTTAATCCCCTTCATGATTTTCATCTGTTTGTTGGAATGTATAAATTAGGGAAGTCTGGGAATTCTGAAAGCATTAAACATGAATAACATAATTTTTGTCAGGATACAAAGTTGCCTGTTCATAATTTTCGGTGTCTCCCTCTTATTCCTTAATTTGTTGTGTCCATATTAAATTTTTCTGAAATTAATTAATTTAGAACTTGTGTGAGTAGCTGAAATTTGTGCCACATCTGGGCTGGCTGTCACTTGTCCTTCACAAACCCATTTTATTTGGGACAGGTGGATCAGATGAATAAAATAGTGGAAGTTTTGGGGATACCACCAACCCACATCCTCGACCAAGCACCCAAAGCAAGAAAGTTCTTTGAGAAGTTGCCAGATAGCACTTGGAACTTGAAGAAGACCAAAGATGGAAAAAGGGTAGGTGAAACAATTGGGATAATAATACATATATAAAAATACAGAAAATGGTGAGTTGTTACTTTGTTTTGCATCGACAGCTTTGTTGTTTCTTTTGTTCTGTCTTGCCAATTAAATAACATTTCCTGTTGTGTTGAATAGTATCTTGATTTGACTTTTGATGTGGAACCTGTGCACACACCCCCAAGGCCTCCCACACTGATTCCACCCCATTCCTCCCTCCCCACAGGAATACAAACCACCGGCAACTCGCAAACTCCACAATATCCTGGGAGTTGAGACAGGAGGGCCGGGTGGGCGCCGTGCTGGGGAGTCAGGTCATACTGTAGCTGACTACTTGAAGTTCAAAGACCTCATCTTAAGGATGCTTGACTATGACCCCAAGACACGGATCCAGCCCTACTACGCCCTACAGCACAGTTTCTTCAAGAAGACGGCGGACGAAGGTACCAACACGAGTAACAGCGTGTCCACGAGTCCTGCCATGGAGCAGTCACAGTCTTCAGGAACCACCTCTAGTACATCTTCAAGCTCAGGTGAGTTTTGGTCATGAACAGGTGAGAAAATTCTGCTTCTTCACGTTGGGCACTGAACGGGCTCCCCAGGGAATGGGCACTGCCAGAGCTCCAGGAGTGTTTGGACAGCGCTGACAGGGATGCCCAGGCTGGGATTGTTGAGGGTTGGATGATCCTTGTGGGTCCCTTCCAACTCAGAATATTCCATGATTCTGTGAAATGTTAATTTTTTTTCCATACTGTTAAAAATTATCAGTCATGATCACTAAACAATTATTTTAATCAGCTGGAACAGGTAAACAGAAAAACCCCCCAAAAAACCCAACTAGATGAGCAAAAATGTGAGTGATCAACATCGACCTCATACTTCTCCCTTAAAGCACTTGATAAATCTTTATGCTTGCCATTGTTTCATAGCTGTGAAATGTGTGTCCCTGTAGTTATTGAGCACATTGGGGTTTTCCAGGTGGATCTTCTGGCACGAGCAACAGTGGAAGGGCGCGGTCAGACCCCACACACCAGCATCGACACAGCGGTGGGCACTTCACTGCTGCTGTTCAAGCTATGGACTGTGAAACACACAGCCCACAGGTAATGCACAACATCTTAGGGCAGAACAGATAAGGCTATAAATTCTCCCCCATGTAGACAATTAATTGGTGTGTAGATAGACCTTGCTCTTTCAGTAGCCTTTAATCAGCTGTGTTGTTCCAGAGGTTCCTCTAATGCTGTTGGCACCCTTCAAAGGTATGAGCTACAACATTTTAATTCCATTTGCTTTGCTTATTGTCTCCAGGCTTCTCAGCCAGAGGTCAGGGGTTTATTTTTCTAAGTGTTGTACAAATGCTGTTATTCTTACTATGATATAAAGCTGCTCCTATAGTTTAGACAGCAAAGTCACTTATCAGACTGTTGGAAAATAACATCCAGGGCGTGCATTCATTTTTCCTAAGGTATATATAGCAAAGTATTGGAAATTATTCTTAAGTACATGCCTGCATTTCTAGAATAATTATGCAACTGCGAGGCTTGGGTAATGTTTTAAAATATTGGCATAAATACGAATAACCTGATCTCTCATACATTGTTCAAGATATAAAAGTATTGGAAATTGTTCTTAAGTACATGGCCTGCTTTTCCAGAATAATTGTGCAGCTACAAGGCTTGGTTAAAGAGGGAGGGAGAAGAGGGAGATGGTATTGCCATACTGGTCTGCCAGAATCTGCACCTCCGGGTGCCTGGACTGCTTGGCCAGCCTCATCCCAAAGATGGGAGAGCCTGGGACTTCAGTTTGAACCTACAGGAGGGACAGAATGAACAGGCAGAGCACCTTGTGTGAGATAGACCTTCAGTAGTGAGGTCTCACAGACACCCAGCCTGGCAGCTGGGTGACAAGGCAGCACAGATCAGAGGGAAAAGTTGGTTAACGTTTTAAAAATCGGCATAAATATGAATAACCGAATCTTGTGTTGTTCAAGAACGGACTGGATGTGACAGTGAGTCCACAAGGTGCTCAGAGGTTGGATGGTCTTGGATGTCTTTTCCAAGCTTTATGATCCTGTGATTGGGTGAAATGGCAGCTCTGAGTCAGCACTTGAATTTGGGTTTTGCAGGTTCGACAGCAGTTCCCTCCTCCCATCGGTTGGACGGCCACGGAAGCTCCCGCCCAGGTCACGGTGGAGAACCACCCGGTTCAGGAAACCACCTTCCATGTCAACCCTCAGCAACAGAACGCATTACACCATCACCACGGCAACAGCTCCCACCACCACCACCATCACCACCACCACCACCACCACCATGGACAGCAAGCCTTGGGCAGCCGGACCAGGCCGAGAGTCTACAATTCTCCAACAAACAGCTCCTCCACCCAGGATTCTATGGAGGTGGGCCACAGTCACCACTCCATGACATCCCTGTCTTCCTCAACTACTTCTTCCTCTACATCTTCCTCCTCTACTGGTAACCAAGGCAATCAGGCCTATCAGAACCGCCCAGTGGCTGCTAATACCTTGGACTTTGGACAGAACGGAGCTATGGACATGAATTTAACAGTCTACTCTAATCCGCGCCAAGAAACTGGCATAGCTGGACATCCCACGTACCAGTTTTCTGCTAATACAGGTCCTGCTCATTACATGACTGAAGGACACCTTGCCATGAGGCAAGGCATTGATAGAGAAGAGTCTCCCATGACAGGAGTTTGTGTTCAGCAAAGTCCTGTGGCTAGCTCGTGACTAAACTGAAACTAAGTTTGTTTCTTGTGTGTTTTTATAGAAGTGGTGTTTTTTCCAAAAAAAAAAAAAAACAAAGTGCAAAGCTGCTTGAATCAGAAGGAGATAAACTCACTGAACCGCTACAGGAGGGCAAAGTTGACTATTTTTTTAAACTTGAAAAGATTGCAAAGGGACAATGAAGTTTTTTTTGTTGTTGTTGTTGGTTTTTTTGCTGGGGGGAGGTTTTTTTGGTTGGTTTTTATTTTTTAAGAGCCATGTCTGGACCCACCTTAACGGATAGCTTAGTGGTGTTCACCTTTTGCTTCCCCCATTTTAACTTGCCACAACCTAGTCATAGTTTGGTTTTTTGGGGGAGGGGTTTTGATTTTTTAAATTTTAAATTTTTAATTTTTTTTTTTTTTGCTCTCATTTGACAGGGGTTATTGTTCAAATATTAGTCATAGTTGCAAACTAGTTTCTTTTTAAAAAGCATTGCACATGATTTCTAAAAAAAGGCCCTTTGAAGTTTTTTGGGTGGGAGGGGGAGTGAGTAATATATATATTTTTTTTAGTTCCCCAAAACAACCATGGGCACAGAAATGCAGTACTGTAAGAAAGAGGGACCTTCAGATTACACAAATATATTATTCTTCAGCTGTAAAAAGGGACGGTTGTGACGGAGTTTGTGAGGCACATTGAGCATGCGAAGTGGCGGTGAGCAGAACTCTCCTTTTCTGAATCTACTGAGGATCAAAGCAGCAATTGTGATGGGAATCCTGTGGGTGCCACCTTTTGGAGCCCACGGGCAGTTAGGATGGAAATCTGACTGGTTTCATAACTGAGGTGCACTGAGAAGCAATCAACGGGTCGGTCCTGGCCAGTCCTGGGGAGGTCTAAGTGGTGGTCTTTGGGATAACCTTTGGCCTTATGGATTTGGACTCTTAAGTTAGAAGAGCCTACCATTTCAGATGCAATCACTTTTGGACATGCTTTTGCAGACAGTCCTTAATGCTGAAAACACAGAGAATGGGTAATTCAAGAGGCCTTTCTTTTAAAAATAGACTTTTGTGACCCACTTATTGTAAGGTATTGCAAGGTCACTTTGCGTGTGTCATAAAGTTGACTTTCCTTATTGGTTGAAGGTCACAGGAGTAGTGGTTTGCGTTTGATGGAAATAGCTACAACTGTGTCCCTTCCTGCTTTTTACTTTTTTCTTTTGCTTTTTTCTCGGCACGTGGTTTTCTCCACCATTACTTCTGCACAAAGACGTCTTCTGTTCATCCTGAACATTTTTAAAAAAAAAAAAAATGCAGAATTTTATGTGACTGCTTTTTTGCCTCACAATTATGCTGTGAATTTTACAAAAATTTATTTTCTTTTTTGATAATTTATTGTACCAAAGCTGTTTTTATAGCACATAGATGTCTGTAACCAATAATGTAGCAGTTCTGCACTTTGACACAAGGTGTAACTAGACCATTTTTAAATGTCAGTTGAAAAATTATGGCTGTACTATTGCTTAAACAAAACTGGAACTGTTGTTGAATTCATAGCCAATACATTTACAGCAATCTGTGTACTGAAGATAATAGATTGACATCTACTTGGAGACTATAACATCTGTTACATTATCAATGTGTTCAGGCTTCTGAAGGTTAAAAGGGACACTAGATCCAGAAGCTATGAAACCAGCAGTTGATTCTTGTATTCCTTATTAACATAATTGTAAACTTGAAGGCAAAGACCTTGATTGCATGAACAGGTCCAAAAAAAAAAAAAAATAATAGGCTGAGTAAAGCAAAACCCTCACGGGAGACCTGAGGTTAGCAGGCTGTATTTAACAGGTGCCTAATTTTTGGGTAACGCTGCCTTAATATAACACAGTCAGCTTGGCAGTTGCAAAATTTATGGGCCCATCTAAGAGATTTTATTTTGTTTTTTTTTTTTTGTGGAAAAAGGGAAAAAAAAAAAAAAAAGCTGCGTGAAAAAACCACAAAAACCTTGGTGAAAGAATGAAGGTGAGTTCCTTGCTTGCCCATCCCAGGTGAACAGTGTTGCCCATCTTCTCTTACAGAAGCAGTGATCTACCTCTGCCAGTAAGCCCTTGGAAAAAGTTAATTTTAGCAGCAAATGGTCAATTCCATGCGGCCAAGTCGTTTTTTTCAGTCGAAAAGGTGGAATTTTTTATACTCACAGTGGCAACACAGCAGCTGACTACCATGTAAACGAATGGGAACGAATCCTTGGGATCAGCATTTCTTTGTAAATCATGGTTTTCTTAATCAAATATTTCTTTTTGTACCAACACATAAACCCTGTGGATGAAAGCGGATTTTTTTCCCCCCATTTTTTTTTTAAATTTTATTTTGGTTTTCTTTTGAAGCTCAGTAATTCAGAGAAGTTTACAGGATTTGGAAGGCTGTCACCTTAGAAAAGGATATGCTGAGTTTAGCAATATTTAAAAAAAAGGAATCCAGTTCTTACTGCTGTCTAGGAAAATAAGGGTACCATGGAATCTGGGTAACACCACATGCGCCAAAAAAACAAACAAAAAACAACCCCTCACCAAACCTAAAGCAGTTCAAAGAAATAACCTCTACATCAAGAAGAGAAACAAAAAAAATCATAAAATCCAGTGCTTCTGCATACTGTGTTATGTTACAGTCCAGTTTTGTGTGCTTTACTACACAGTTTGGTTACAGGACTTCTGTGCATTGTAAACATAAACAGCATGGAAAAGGTTAAATACCTGTGTTCAGATTGTAAGATCTAGTCCGGACTTGCTGTGTATATTGTAACGTTAAATGAAAAGACAAGCCCTTTGTATTATAGTCATGCAGTCTTATGTATGATAAACAGTTGAATAATTTGTCCTCAGACTCTTTACTGTGCTTTTTAAAAAGGTTTAAAAAAAAAAAAAAAAAAAAAAAAAAAACAAAAAAAAAAAAAAAAGAAAGAGAAATTAAAGAAAAAAAAAAAAAAAAGAGAGAGTAATTTAAGAAAAAAACCCAACAAACAGAAAAAATGTAAACGTAGTAAGTCTTCCTATGCAATTAACCTACTCCAAGCCATGGTATGGTAGGTATAATTATACTATAATATGTAAATATCAGATACATTGAAACAGACTTAAAAATATGAAAGTAAAAGTTGGAGGCGTAACAGCTAATTTGGAGTTTTTAATTGAAAACCAGCGAGGTCTGCAAATCACTGACGTGTGAACACAGCTCTGCTTGATTCTCATGGATTGTGCTTGTAGTTTGAGTTCTTTAATCCTCATCTCTTAGTCTGGATGTTCTGATGTGCTCTGCAGCTTCCTCCCTATCCCAGACGAGCTGGTTTTGAGGCCATGGAATGGGATTTTGGGACTGTCCTGCTGTTATCCCCAGAACCCAGCCCAGTTCCTCCTGCATCACCAACTGCCTGGCTTTGGGTGCAGTGGGAGCTAGTTTGGAAAAAGCTGATTTTCCTGTAGCTTCGGCCAAGTGGGAGGAGTTTCTCAGTGATTCAGCCAGGTTATTTCCAGGCTCCCAGTCCTCCCTCAGTTCTGGGATTGCTGAGTGGCCACCAGAGCCTGGCAGAACGACGAGTAACAGCTCCAGTTTGAAACTATTCCATGTAAAAACATGTTAACTTGATTAACCTCCTTAAATCCTTTAACTGTAAAGCTCTTACTGAGACCTCAGATGTTTTCAAACCCGTTGTAAAAGCTGGAAGTGCTGCACACAGCCCCTGGGAGTGGTGCCAGTCCTGCAGGAGGTGCAGCTACATCCTTGAACCTCTCACTCGGGTTCCTTGTCTGTTTATCCCTCCCAGGATTGCAGTTTTCAACCTCTCAGCCTCAGTTCTTTGCATTAAAAGGTTGTAAATTTAGATGATTACTCCATCCTGATTGCTCAGTCCTTTGGGAATGGCTGCTGTGCCAGGATTTAGGCTCCCATCCTTTAAGTACAGTGGTGTCCAGAGGGGCCTGGATGCCACAAGGGTTGGATTCACCTGGAAATGTGACTTCATCTCCATTATTTGTCACTCTGCCATCCTCGTTTTCATCACACCATCCATGTGCTGATATTTTATCCTGGACAAATGAAAAAAAAAATACTTCTGAAGATCCTCTGTGGAAGAATTGCTGTTGAAGCCCATCAGGAACATCCTTTCTAATGAGGGAGTGAGTGAAAACTCCAGCCTGGTGACACAGAACGTGTTCTGTTGGTTTATAGGACAAATTCATCCCAGTAAGATCAGCCTGGAACTTCTGGATAGAAAGGAATTGTCTTTCTGGCCAAAAATACCCAAGGAAGTGACTGCAGAGTAGAATTACTGCTGAGAGTTGATCTCCTGAGGGTATTTGGTGTTTAGTCTTGAGATTTGGATAATTTATTTATTGGAATTTTCTCACGGGGGACCTTGTGGCTGTGCACAAGTCCCTGCCAGGAGGGGACAGCCAGGGGGGTCGGGCTGTGCTCCCAGGGAACAGGGACAGGAGGAGAGGGAAGGGCCTCAGGCTGGGCCAGGGGAGGCTCAGCTTGGACAGCAGCAGGAATTTCCTCATGGAAAGGGTGCTCAGGCCTTGGCAGGGGCTGCCCAGGGAGCTTTGGAGTGCCCATCCCTGGAGGTGTCACCTGGAGGTGGCACTCAGAGCTCTGGGCTGGGGACAAGGTGGGGATTAGTCACCCCTTGGATTCTGTAGGCTGGGAGGGCTTTTCCAGCCTCAGGGATTCCAGAATTCTGTGACACTTCACTTGGAATGCTTCGTGTTAAAATGCACGATTCCTGCCCAGCAAAGGAAGGCACCTGGTCACACAGTGGGTTTCTCTTCCATATCCCTGTTTTTGTGGTGTTCTACAGAAACAGCTTCATGTTGGAAATCTGCAGTTGACTTTTAGTTTTCCACCTCATGACGACTGTGGAGCTGTTCCTTCCTCACTGATGAAGATGCTTTGATTTGATTTCAGCAGTTCTCCATAGGAGCCCTGTCAGATTTATGGGATCTGAGGGGGTTTGGAGTTGCTGTTCATTATGTTTTATGGTTGATGTTCTGGAGCATCAGAATTAATCACAGCTGGGGTCGTGCAGCCTGGAGAAGGCTCCAGAGAGATCTCAGAGCCCCTTCTGGTACCTAAAGGGGTTCCAGGAGAGCTGGAGAGGGACTTGGAACATGGGATGGAGGGACAGGATACAGGGAATGGCTTTCAGCATTAAGGAGCTGGATTTAGGTTAAATATTAGGAAGACATATTTTACCACGAGTGGTAAAACACTGGCCAAAGTTGTGGCTGTCCCTGGATCCCTGGCAGTGCCCAAGGCCAGGTTGGACACTGGGGCTTGGAGCAGCCTGGGACAGTGGAAGGTGTTCCTGCCCTCGTCAGGGGTGGAANGCAGTGCCCAAGGCCAGGTTGGACACTGGGGCTTGGAGCAGCCTGGGACAGTGGAAGGTGTCCCTGCCCTCATCAGGGGTGGAAATGGATTTTTAAGGTCCCTTCCAACCCAAAGCTTTCCTTGATTCTGTTAAAAATGGGTTAAAAACTTCTCAGATCCATTGTTGTGTGATCACTGAGTCCTGCTGAGCACTGACTTATGAATCTCTTGCAAAAGCACAGGAATTTTAACAATTTCTTGAAACCTCAGGTTTAATGGGTATTGCTTGTAGTGTTGAGTAATAAAAGAGGAGCGTGGCTAAGGTAGGAGAAATTAATAACCAAATCCCCCTCCTGTAGGCCTCCCCTTGAGCAAGGAGATGGATTTGATGGATGTCCAAAATCAGTGAGTTAATGATTGGAAAATGATCTATGGAAAACTAAATACGGAATTTGTTTGTTCTGAAGAAACTTACGGAAGAGCTCAAGCAGAAAATGAAAAAAAACCCAAAACTTTCTTCATGATCTCTCTTCCCCATCCCCAGCTGGGGATGTCTTTACCACTTCCTGTTGTTGTTCAAAACTCTCTTTCCCTTCAGATTTTCCTGCCAGCCAGCTCAGGCAGGAATCCAGGACTCCTTCCCATCAATATCAGCAGCTGGTAGATGGAATTAGAAATTCTGAGACTGCAGGGATGATTGATGATGATGATGATGATGATGATGATGATGATGATGATGATGATGGAGTTCCCTTTACCCAAGACAGCAAGAAAGGCTCATCCTGAACGGAGCACATTGAGCTGAACCCAACAAAGCCTTTCCTAATTTGTACTCTTAAGGAAAGTCCCATTTTGGAGACCTTTGGAGTCAAGAATAAACTGAGGAAATTCAACCATAGAATTATGGAATGTCCTGAGTGGGAAGGACTCACAGGGATCATCCAAATCCAGCTCCTGGCCCTGCCCAGAGCCCCAAAATTCCCACCCTGGGCATCCTTGGCAGCTCCTGGAGCTCTGGCAGCCTCGGGGCCGTGCCCATTCCCTGGGAATTGAGTTCTCAAAGCTTTTGAGTGTCACAACCTCAGTGACCTGGGAGGAGAAATTGGGGAATCTCAGGAGCCAGGGCTTGGAAAAGCAGAGATGTCACAGAATTCCTTCATGGGAACAGTGGCCGAGTTTTGTCAGAAGTCCAACATTGTAACTTTGGCTAAAAGGATTTCAATGCCCTTTTCATTTGCTTTTAAGTTGAAGCTGTAGTTCATTTCCCTCTTCAGGAACACTTCAAAGTCTTTTCTCCTCCCCTCCCAAATTCCTGTCCTTTCTCAGTGCTTCTCCTTCCCCTTCCCTGCTTTCCACTCCGACCTTTCTCCCTTTTCCTACACTTTTTCTCCCTTTTCACATTTCCCTCCTCCTTTTCCCATCCTTCAGCTTTGAATTTTCCCTCTGCTTTTCTTTTTCCCCTTCTTTTTCCGTGTCTGTCTTTCCCTTCTTTCCCCACTGCTTTTCCCTGCTTTGTCTCCCCTGTTGTTTTCTCAGTCTTTCTGCTTTTTCCTTCTCTCTGTATTTCTTTCTTTCTTATTTTCTTCATCTCTTTCCACAGTTTTTCCTGTGTCTTTATTGCGGGGCCTTTCCTGTCATTCTTTCCCTGTTGCTCTTTCCTTTTGTTGCTCTCCCTCCCCTGCTCTTCCTCTTCCTTCTTCCCCTTTTGGTTTCCTCCCAAGTCTTTCCTTTTTCCTCTTTTTCTTCTTGTTGCTTTCAGATTTTTTCCCTGCTTTGACTTTTCCTCCCTTCTTTGAGTTCTCCTCCATTATT
>VXBB01019562.1:91511-106329 GCA_013399915.1 Illadopsis cleaveri | reverse complement strand
AATTTTTTCCCTGCTTTGACTTTTCCTCCCTTCTTTGAATTCTCCCCCATTATTTTTTCAGGATCTTTCAACACCCTCCCCCTGCCCTTTATTTTCTTTATTATTCCCTATATTTTCTTTTCACTTCCCATCTTTCCTGCTTGGTTTTTTCCTGCCTGTCTGTCCCACTTCCTTTGCCACCCTTGGTTTGCATTTCCTTTCCCCCCACTTTGCTTTCCCTTCAGGTCTTTTCCCCCCTCTTCTTTCCAATCTTTTCTCTTTTCCCCTTCTTTTTTCCCCATTATTTCAATACTTTTTGGGTGCTTCTGTCCTTCTTTTCCTCACTTCAGTGCTTCTCAAATTTCTTCCCCCTTCCTCCTCTACTTTTTTCCAGATGTTTTCCAGGTGCATTTTTTCTTCTCTTTGCTCATTGTCCCAGCCCCTCCCTGCTTTTCCCTGCTTTGACTTATTTTCCATTTTTTCCCCATCTCTTCCATGCTTTTTCTGGGTAATTTCTTTTTCCCTCCCTCTTTATTCCTTGCCTTTTCTTTGCTTTTCTATTCTTATATTTTCCTTTCTTTTCATGCTGTTATTTCCACTCCCTATCCTTTTCAATACTTAAAAGTCTTTTCTCTGCTTTTCAAGTCCTTTTCTTGCTTTTCCCTTCCCTTTTTCCAACTTTTCCTTTCCCATTGCCACTGCCTGCAGTGCTTTAATTTTCACTGATTTTTCAGGTATTTTCTTTCTTCTCCCCTCCATGAAGAGATTCCTTTTCATAACCCTCGATTCCCTTTTTGATCTTTTCCTTTTCCTTTTTGATCTTTTTCTTCTCCTTCTCCTTCTCCTTCTCCTCCTCCTCCTCCTCCTTCTCCTTCTCCTTCTCCTTTCTGTTTTCAATCCTTGTAACTTTTCCTACTTATTTTCACTCCTTTGCAGGTCTTTTTTCTCCCCCCATCCTTTTCTTTGTTCTCACTTCTGAGGAAGGAAAGAACATCCCTTCTTTGTGCTTTTTTCCCCTATATAATTCTGATTAGATTCTTCTGGGCCTGTAAATTCTCCATTAATACTTTTTAGTTCTCTTTCAACTATTTTCCCCATTTTCTGTTTAGTTTCTTGTCTTCATAACCTTTTGTTTTACAGGTGTGAAAATGGTTGAGAGAACTTTCCTCCCTAAATTGGAAATTTCCTGAGAAAAAAGGGTTGCCCCCAAAAAAACTTGGGAATCACAACCTCTCCTGGTGCAAAGCAGAGCTGTAAATTTTCCCTCCTGGGAAATGCTGAAATCCAGAGTTTTCTCATTTTCTGTATCCTCAGCCAACATTTGGGAAGAGGGTGAGGGCAAATCCCATCAGTGATGTGGCAAACTGGGACAAAGTTCATGAAAGCTGTGAGAAACCTGAGAAACCTCCCCAAGGCTGGAATCCAGGGAATGGCACGTGGGACATCTGCAGCTCCATGGAAAGGCCCAGGGGGAAAGGAGTCAGAGAAAAAAGGATGAAAGGAATGGAGACTGGAAAGACTCAGGCTGATTATTTAATCAGAAAAGACAAAAAAACCCCATAAAAATTAAAAATACACCTGGTGTGGTGTCTTCAGACCTTCTATACAACTTCATCTTTGTGAGGTGAAATTGTTTTGCTTGAAAAGTTGAAACCAAGTCATATTTGCTCAAAAAGTTGAAATTGGAATCAAATTTGAGAGTGGGAAAATCCAGAGTTTTCCATGTGATGTAACTCGCTGCCACGAGTGCCAGTGGATCCACTGGAAAAGCATCAGAGAGCTGATGGATAATGGTTAATGACAATTAACACAATTAACCCTCAGCCCTAGGGGCATCAATCCTAATTATTGAAGGTTAGGAAGAACTTCCTGGCTACTTCCAGGCACAGGAAGTTCACAAAGAGCTGCTGAAACCATCCTTGCTCCCTTTGGAATTCGGGTCCTGCTGTCCTAGGGAGAAGATCCCGCAGGAGATCCTGTTCTGTGGCCATGGAAGGGCTTCCCAAGGGCTCCCTCATCCCAAATCCAGCTCCAGCCTCAGCTGCATCACAGGAAAAGCTCCTTTTCCCTCTTTTTTTTTTTAATATTGGCCAAAATCTCCCAGCTGGAGCTGGAGCAGGCGTGTTTTAAAATCCAACCAAGGATTTAGGAAGGGCAATAGGAGAAGGAGGAAATGAGCAGGCCCATTTCTCCTGACTTGTTTTTCCTCGGAGTTTGGAAAAATTCTGTCCAGTAACTCTCCATCATCATCTGAAATAAACTTCACTCTGGCTGGGTGGAAGGGCCTGCTTGAAAAACGTGACAAATATTTAAGTTGCAGTGGGTTCTTGACACATCTGACAAGGTCTGTCCGGGTCTAATTTTAGCTGTTGCTCTGCCATCCCTCATCACTCCCAAGTTCTGAGCCTATGTTTAGAAGCAGCAGCCTTCCAAATTCTAATGGACTGCAGAAGTTCAAGCCAATTAAAGCAAGTGCCTCAGCATTCAGTTCTCACTTTTAGTTGGTTTAACTTCACTTTAAGGTGTTCTCTTTAAGGGAAAATCTTAATGAAATCTGGTTTGGCCTGGGACACTGACGGTGCATTTATTAACTGGGATGATGTTTAATCCCACACACACCTCGTGGGATTTCCCCTCAAGTATTCATTTAGGAGAAGGGGAGAATATTTCTTACCTGTGCCTTCATCCAGAGCAGTGTGAGCAGCAGGAACGGAATGGGGATCAGGAAAGGGATTGGGATTGTGTCCCTGTGCCCCCTCAGGTGAGGCCCCACCTGCAGAGCTGCCCCAGCCCTGGATCCCAGCACAGGGAGGACGTGGAGCTGCTGGAGAGAGTCCAGAGGAGGCTCCAGGATGAGCAGAGGGATGGAGCAGCTCTGCTGGGAGGAAAGGCTGGCACAGCTGGGATTGTTCAGCCTGGACAGGAGAAGCTTTGGGCTGAGCTCAGGGTGGCCTTGCAGGGCCTGAAGGAGCCCCAGGAAACCTGGAGAGAGACAATTGCCAAGGGCTGCAGGGACAGGACACAGGGAATGGCTTCAAACTGAGAAATGACAAGTTTAGGTGGGATGTTGGGAAAAAATCCTTCCCTGGGAGGGTGGGCAGGGGCTGGGATAGAATTCCCAGATTTGCTGTGGCTGCCCCTGGATCCCTGGCAGTGCCCAAGGCCAGGTTGGACACTGGGGCTTGGAGCAGCCTGGGACAGTGGAAGGTGTCCCTGCCATGGCAGGGGTGGCTTTAAGGTCCCTTCCAACCCAAACCATTCCATGATTCCATGAAAGGAAATGTCTTTGGACACATCCCCTCATTGTGGGGAGAGTAAATTCAGTGTGTGCAGCCCTCGGGAGTGATGGTGGCCTCTGATTTTTATTTGTGTGTGTGGGAGAAGGTTCAAGGCTCTGAGTTGATTCTTGACAGTGAAGCTTCAGACAAACTCCTTCTTTTTCTGACTTATAAACCATGCTGCAAAAATCTGTGGTAAGGGAGCTTTTTATAAAATATTGTTTCAGTCTTTCATCTTTTTAGTTCTCTTGGAATAATTTCTCTTTTGGGCACACACTGACCCAGCAAATAAGGCAAATTATTATCATTCTGCTGGATGGGTGTCCCTGCTCCTTCCCTGTGGAAACAGGGAATGTAGTGAGGAGTTTGTGACTTATCTCAAGTAAAGAGACAAAGGAAAAGCTCACAAGACTCTGCTGAAGAAACAAAAAACCCAGAGTGCAGCAGTTCTGGACTTCATCTGGATGTACCATAGGCAGAGAAACTTCACAAGGCTGAATTCCACAACTTGGGAAAACCAAAAAGAAGTTTTGATGCCCATTAGGGAATTTTAAAAGCTCCAGTGCAGCAGAGGTGGAATTTGTGCTGTTTCTGGAGGCAGGAAGGCAAAAGCTCCAACTCAGACCACGATGCATCAGCAGAACATAATTCCAGAAGGGGAAGAAGCCACATTTGATGGATCAGATAAAGTGCAGAGGCTGCAACTGTCAACACAGAAATAACTGAGAGTGGATTTGAGGTAAGGGATCCAAAGGAGGAGCAGCTATTAATAATGAGGAGACATCAAAAAAATCCCAGGGAGGGGAAACCTGAGAGCACAAACGCTGCTGGAAGGATTTGCAAAAATAGCAAAGGCATCTTTGCAGGGGATGCTTCTCAGTCGTGCCACTGCAGGAATGGGATACAAAATGCAACTTTCTAGAGCTGGAAGGTCCCTGAAAAGATTTCTGGAGCTGACCAAGCCCACAGCAGAGGGAAAACCTCGGGGAAACAGCTGAGCTGCTGTATCAGGTGACTGGATTTGGTCCAGGGTGGAGAGCAGGAGCACTTGGGCACATCAGTCAAGAGTGGAACGTGATGGGAAGAGAGTGGAGGGGGATAAAGCTCAAAGAAAATGAAGAATTCAAGGGAGCCACAAAAAAGAAACGAATAAAACCCTTCTGAAATCCGTCCATCCTTCTCATGCAATTCTGATTTTTAGTAGGCAAGGACAGGGGTTTGCCCAGTCTTTGAGACAGGATGAGAATATGGAGGGAAAAGAAAAAAGTGGAAAAGGGAACACCTGGCTGGCCTGGGTGGTAACAGGGATTTTTCCATGAAGTGCAGCAGAAGGAAGGGTCTGACTGTGAATTCCCTCTTTTCTTCTCAGTCACAATTAAATCTCTTTGCATGATTTGAGCCTCTCTGACTGATTTGCACTTTATGGGAGAAAACAGGTACCAAAAAACCCCCACTTCCTTCTCCTTTTCAGTATTAATGTGAAAAATCCAAGATGTCATGGAGGTGGTGAAGTCCCTGTCTGTGGGAGTGTTCAGGAGGAGTCTGGAGGTGGCCCTTGGGGACAGGGTTTGGGCTGATGCTGGTGGGGCCGGGGTGGCACTGGCTGATCCTGAAGATCTTTTCCCTCCTGGATGATTCCATGTGAAAATGGTAAATTGTGAACCAGTGGTAGCACGGACACTTCCAAGTACTCCAAATCTTAAGGCATTTACAGGAAAACATCAATTTTCATGGACCAGAACAAGACCAAATGTAAAAAATCCCCCTAGAAATGAATTGTTCCACAGAAGATCTCCTTGTATGTCCTGCTGTTCACTGAGAACTCTCCAAACCAGCAAATTTTTCTTTATTTTTTTTTTGTTGGTGCTCCAAATAAACCAAATTTACCCGGAATGATTTCAGCCAGCTCTGCTGGTGGCTCCTGCCCCTTGCAAAACTTCCTCCCTCATGGGCTGATCCCGTGGGCACAGGGAGCAGCCTGGCCCTGGAATGAGGCTGGAATTGCTCAGAAGGGAACAAACTGGCAGCTCTGCAGCCCACCCAGCTCCATGGAATCCAGGGATGTGTCACTCACCAAACCAGATGGGTTTGAGGCCATCCCACAACGTGCTGAGCAGCTCTGGTGCCACTCCCAGGCTCTAATTTGGGAAAGGAATCTCTGCACCCCCCTGACCTCAACGCACGACTCCGCTCCTGAGCCTGAGCACCAAATTTCCTGATTTGGTGTCGCAACAACTTCAATTCCCAGAGAAGAAAAACAAACAACAAAAAACCCCAAACAAACAAACAAACCAAAAAAACACAAAAAACCCCNGGGAACAAACTGGCAGCTCTGCAGCCCACCCAGCTCCATGGAATCCAGGGATGTGTCACTCACCAAACCAGATGGGTTTGAGGCCATCCCACAACGTGCTGAGCAGCTCTGGTGCCACTCCCAGGCTCTAATTTGGGAAAGGAATCTCTGCACCCCCCTGACCTCAACGCACGACTCCGCTCCTGAGCCTGAGCACCAAATTTCCTGATTTGGTGTCGCAACAACTTCAATTCCCAGTTAAGAAAAAAAAACAAAAAACAAAAAAACCCAACAAAAAAACCAACAAAAAACCCCACAACCCTCTCCCAAAAAACCCACAAAAACAAACAAAACCCCCAAACTCCCCAAAAAACAAACAAAAAAACCAAAACCCAAAAACAACCAAACAAACAGAATTCAAATACTGATAAAAATGTTCCTTTCTTATTCTTCTTCCAGCACATTTTAGCAAACCATTTTAACAGCAACATCACTGTGTTAATGCAAATAACACATTCCTGTTGTTTGGAGAGTGTGAGTTCATGATCTCTTTGTATAAAGGCAACTTCTCCCTGAGTTATGTGCAAGATGATGATTTTCCATGAAAAGTTACTGATTCTTTTTTGCCCTTTGTCCCTTTTCCAGGAGTTAATTTATGTGATGTAAAATTTGGTGTGAGGGGATTAATAATCTGTTGACATCATATAAGACTGTGTCTGAATGCACTCAGTTCTTTAATACCAGCAGGGGACTGAATAATAGAAAATGCTGTTTCTCCTTTTTTTCCACCAAAAAAAAAAAAACCAAAAACAAAAACATCAAGAAAACCAAACCAAACCAGAACAAAAAACCTCAGAGTCTGATTTTCAGTTGTTTTTATTTTAAATATATTAGACCTCAAATGTGGAGCTTGGTTTCTGTTTTAATGATTCATAATCCCAGAATTGAGGGATTTTTTTGGTACATACAATTTGCTGAAATTCTTACCCATTTTTCATGATTTTTATCAAGAATAGTTTGAATCCAATCATTCAATCTGAATATTCATCTGGTGCTGTGCAGGAGTTTGACCTCCACTCCTATGGAATCACAGAATGGTTTGGGTTGGAAAAGACCTTAAAGCTCATCCAGTTCCAGCTCCCTGCAGTTATTAATTTTTAAATATTATTTAAGCCCCCAGCTTTGTCTGCTCTGGCAATTATTGATTATCAAGCTGTTGGCTCTAGGTTTCTCTCCAATCCATCTTTGCCTTGTCCAACGCTCCCCTGTAGTTCAAATAAAGTTCAACCTCTGGCCTGGCAATTCCTACTTCAAGCAAACTTTCAAATAACTCACGATTTTCAATGTTTGGAAAAAACTGAAAAGCAGCTGGAATTTTGGAGAACCGAAGAAACAGCTCATGGAAAAGGAAAAAGGAAAAGGAAAAGGAGAAGGAGAAGGAAAAGGACTTTTACTTTNACTTTTTGGTTCCCTTCCATCCCTGCCCCTGGAAGGGCTCCTGGCTGATCCCTCAGCCACGTTTTGGTTCTGTCTCTTCCTTTTCTCCCGAGCTGTGTGGGTTTGGTGACATTTTATCCCAGCAGGAGCACTCTCCACATCTCCCTCCTGCTGTTCCTCCCCCAGCAGTGCCACCTCCCCATGCTGCCCCTTGTCCCTGCAGCAGAAGGGACGGGGGAGATTTCCCTGCAGGAAAATCCTGGAATGGTCCTGTTTGAGCCCCAGCTTCATGTTGGAGCCTTTGGAACCTCCAAAGATCTCCTGGAGATCTTCCCTCTGGAGCTGCTCCTTCAGCTTTACTGCAGAGTTTCTCTCCAGAGTGTGCTGTGGGAGCTTCTTTGTTCTCCTGGATCCCTTCTCTCCTCCCACATGTCCCCATTTCTGCCCCATCCCTTCTTTTGATATGGGGAAAACTCAAATCCCTCTCCTCCTACCTTGGCTGTTCCTACAGCCCCACTCAGACTTAGGGCCCCGACAATTTAAATTGAATTTATATTTAAATGCAACCTTCTGCATTATAAATTAAAAGTGTAAATTATCAAAAGTCTTCTTTTTTTTCCTCTCCTTTCTCTTCTGCATTGGAGAGTAACTCTCCATGAATAATAAACGTTATAGTTTTATGTATAGATTTAATTTTCCTCCTTGAAACTTCCACTTTTTTGGTGACTGTTACAAAAACCTTAATAATGGTGTTCACTGATATTGAAGCCATAGCTAATGTAACAAAAATTCTGCACTACTGCCTTTTCATATTGTTCTGTTATCTCTGTCTCTCTCTGTAGCTGAGATTCGTCTACTTAGGAAATTCATCTAAATTTGCTGCTGGAGTAATTTGAAGTGGATTTGTTTGATTGCACAGAATCAGTTTGTGGCACTTCACTCAAAATTTCAGCGGCTTCAGTTCGGTTTATTCCACTCCAAATAAGGATCAAATAAGGTTTCGAGTTCCTATGGGGTTTTCAGAGATAAATTCTAGAGAATTTGAGCAATGAGGAGCAGGGATTGGCCTTGGGATGTGGCCCAAAGCATGGGCAGGATTTAGCGTAGGACAAGGACCAGAAAGACAAGGGACAAGGGAGAGAATAAAAGACTGAGTTCTCATTGAGAAAATGAGTTCTGGTAAATTAAAATTAAAATTTTCCCAATTATAAAGCACATTTTAAGAAATATTTTGTCATTTGAAAGCTGATTATAGTGTTCCATGATAATCTGGTAGTGCAACGTTTAGAGAAGGTAAAAAGAGAAAAAAACATTGATACAATGTGAGAAAAAGCTCCCTGAAACTGTGGAAAAGCAGCTTTCAAGGTGTCCCAGAGACTGAGATCATCTCATTTTAAAGTGAATTTTTTCCTAGAAATATTTTCCTAGAAAACATTTTCATGTATTTTTTTTTTCTTGTGTTGGTTCTCTAAATACATGATTTTATGTGCTTTTTAAATGGAATATTCTGATCTTTACCCACTGCCAGGTGTATTGGAATTATTTCCTCCTCCTATCTGCTCTTACCTGGCAGGACAGTGCCAGGGACACAGCCAGGAGGTGACCTCACCTTCCCTGGAAGGATTTTGCTGATTCCTGTTTATTTATTGAGATGATTTGAGCAAATGTTTTTCTGTTGCTTTATTCCTGAACCTCTCTGTGAGTATTTTAAGGCAGATACAATTTCCTAAGTTTCTAACCTAGTCCTGGTAATATTCAATTTCTGTGATTCAGGCAGAAATGCAGAAAAAAATGAGTTTGATATTTGGTTATACATTATTATTTCTTACTCTTCTGGGAATGAGTTTTTCTTTTTTGTTTTCTTCCCCTCTTTCCTTTCCCTTTTTTTGCATATTTTTCTTTTTCCCTTTCTCCCTTCCTCCCCTTTACCCCTTATTCCCTTTTCTTTTTTCCTTTTTTTCCTACTTCCCTCCTTCCCTTACTTCCCTTTTTCTTTCCCCTCTCTTTCCTCTTTTCCTCTTTTTCCCTCTCCTTTTTTTTTTGCAATTTCGCTTTTCTTCCATTTTTCTTTTTTTTTTTTTATTTTCTCCTTTTATTTTCCCCTTTCCCACCCTCCCCCTTTTTCCCCTTTTTAATTTTCTCCCTTTTTAAATTCTCCTTTTTCCCACTCCTTTGTCTTTTCTCTTTCTTTTTTCCTCTTTCCCCTTCCCCCCATTTTTTCCTTCTTTTCTCCTTTTTCCTCCTCCCCTTTGATAATTTGTGCTGGGTAGAACCTGCCAGGCGAGGAAGGAGATGTGGTCTGAGCATCTGCAATTCCATATTTAAGATAATCTAAGATTAAAAAACTTTCTCTGAGTCAATTCCAGCAGGAAGTTGAGCCTCCACTTCCTAAATCCTGAGTGGGTCCTTGACATTTTGGTCCAAACCCTTCCCAAAATCCATTTTTTTTGGGATGAAAATGTACGAAATGTCGGATTGGGAATAGTTTAATTTTATCTGTGATTCAAGTCTGGCAGTGACTGACTCATTGTAAGGGCAGCTTTCTTCACTTCCAGATATCTCCAGCAGTGTATTTTATTAAAATTACAAAAATTAATGCCTATTCCATTTTGCAGCAGGAAAACTGATTTAATTTGATGCCTGAGTTTGTTCATTATCTGCAGAGTTGAGCAAAAATGGCTTTTTTTCAACTTATTTCAAGCAAGTCTCCAGATGAACAAAACATTTGTTCTCACAGCAGAATGCTTCATTAATTTATTTTGGAAATGTGAAGGGGAAAAAAACCCCAAAAATCTGTGAATGGAAGATTCTGTTCTGATCTGTGAAGTGCTGGGATTTAATTTTGGGGATTTTTTTTTTTCCTCTGAGACAATTCACTGGATTAATCTTGTTGTAATTATCAGTTCTAATCCACAGATTCCTCAGTAATTAATAATTAAGGACCTAAAATAAATGACTTTTTTTTACAAAACCAGAAACACTCTTGGAAGGTCGTGTTTTTAAGGCCACGTAGATTTTTGGCAAATCAGTCAGAGCTGACACAAAGAGAGAACAAACACTCCCTAAAAAAAAAAAAAAGAAAAATGGATTTTGTTATTTAAATTTATGAAATAAAGCCACACTTTGCCAGTTTCCTGGGAAATTTCAGTGTCATTTTAGGTGACAAAAGGAAGTTGGAAGTCTTGAAGAGGCCAAATGATTTTTGTGCATTGAAGAAATCCCTCTTTCTTTTGAATCCAGGGAGTTTGGAGACGATGGGATCTGTCTTGGAGTGACTTTCCTGCATTTCACAAGGGGAAAAAAATTCTGTGTGGGGTTGAAATGGTGGATTTTCTTCATGGAGATTTCATGGTGGTGATTTGTCATGCAATAAATTTGGTCGTGCTTTATTTAATATATTTATTAACAGGAATTCTGTGGTGATGATTTGTCCGGCCAACATTTTTAAGGAATAATTTTGGTTGTGATTTATTTGATATATCTATTAATAGGGATTTTCTGCATGTCAGAGAAATGACACATTAAGCTGTAAAAAAAATGGCTCAGCATGGCTGAGCTCCAAACTCCTGATTCCACTGGCCCTGCCCTGTGTCCAGGAATTTTGTTGGCTTCATCTGTGGACTTTGCACTTGTTTTTATTCCTCCTTTCCAGGAATCTTTTGTATTTCCATCCCTGGAAATGTCCAAGGCCAGGGCTTGGAGCAGCCTGGAACAGTGGAAGGTGTCCCTGCCCATGGCAGGGGTGGAATTGGATGAGTTTTAAATTTCCTTCCAACCAATTCCAAGTGATTTTGGGAAGAGCTGATCCACACTCAGCATTCCTGAAGAGCACGAGCAGAGGATTCAGGAGCAGCTCCATTATCCCATCCAGCTAAACCAAAAATGTTGCTGTGAAAAGGAAGTGACTTCCACCCCCATCTGAGCAAGATTCCTTGGGAATGACTCCAAAGTGGGACAGTTTGGGTTCCCCAGCCCAAATCTCACTGATATTCTTAGATTAGAGACTTCTCGTTGTGATATCATAATCTTCTTTGAAAAAAAAGTCATTTTTAATTAGATCAGAGTTACATTTTGAGAAGATTTGGGAAGACTGAAGAGCTATTGTAGGGATGTGGTGCTCCAGTGAGGGATTTGGAACAGTCCAGAGGACTCCAATCCAACACGTGGAGGAAAATTTGGTGGGATAACAGTTCTCCACCAGTTCTCACAGTTGAAATTCTCCAGGAAAATCAGTGCAAATGAGTGAGTTTGGAGCTGCTGTCTTTGATTAAAAAAAAAAGAAAAAAGAAAAAAAAGAAAAACAGTAGAGAGAGCTCTTGCCATTCCTGCCCTCTGGGAAAAAAACCCCAAAAACCTAAAAGCAGCTGATGTTATCAGAAACTCTGAAGTTTTTACTCTGTGTGGATGACACGTGACCTGGGGAGAAGGAGGGATGAGCTGTGGTTTGTAGTTTTGAATTTTCTTGGAGTAGAAGCCAGATTTCACTCTTGAGGTGAAACAGGAAGATCCCAGTCTTGGATCCTTGAAGATCCCTGGAATTCTGTTTTTGGATGTGATGTCTGTGGGCTCCCCATGGGAAACTCCTGGAGCATCAACAGGCAGCAGATGGGGCAGTGGGAGTGGTGAAATAACTGCACCTTTGCACTGGAGTTGCCACTGGATTATAATTCCTGGAAATCCCGAGGATTTGATAAAAATTGTGAGAATAAATCAGGAGAAAGCAGCTAGAGGTAAACCCACAAAATGAACCGTGAATGTCTGACACCACCTCTCCCCTCCAAAATGCCAAACCTTAGAAGTTTAAAATCCACTTTGATGAGATGATTAAGAAATACTAGCTCTCAGGTCTTGTCTTTAAGAATTATTTACAGCTCAAAGTCCAGCTGTGTGCCTGTTCTCCATGTGCTTGTTTCCAAAGAGGTCTTTGGGAGCTGAGGGAACCAGAATGGAAGAGAAGCCAATTCCTCGTGTTTTAGGTTTGATTTTTTGGCCTGAAAAGTACCTGAGTGAGGTAACCTGGTGTTAAGGAGGTTGATATTCTGGAAAAAAAAAAGATATTTTGGTGGACAGAGAGTACCACAAGAGTAAAAATTTTATGTTTGACAGCCAGAAGCTCTGGCTGGTGGCTGCTGAGCAATGTCTGAGGTGCTCAGAGCATGGGAGACAAATTGTGGTGAGCCTCTCATGCACACCCACATCAAAGAACTGGAGGAAGTGATATAAATTCACCACTTCAAATCTACAAAAAGGCAGGAGGGACAGATATCCCAGGTTTTCTGGGAATAACACAATGCATCCTCCCAGGGCTGTGCTCTGCTGGACAGGCAAAGATCAAACAGCTCCAGCTGAGGAGGTGAAAAACCTGGGCATTATTCCTGCCTCAGCCTGAGGGCCGCCAGTGAGCTGGGAAATAACCTTAGTGGATATAGGCTGGGCCCAGGGGATGAGGGATTTTCCACTCTTCCATTAAAAACCCCAAAGGTTTCATGGAATCCTAGAATTATAGAATCTTAGCATCCTAGAATGGTTTGGGGTTGAAGGCATCTCAAAGATCATCCAGTTCCACCTCCTCTGCCAGGAGCAGGGATCCATCCACGCTCAGAGGTGGAAGTTGGGCTGTTGGGAGAATTCCAGAGCAAGCCAGCCCTTGGCAGAGGGGCTGGAGCTGTGGGTGCCCTTGTGGCAGAGTTTGTTTTTTGGGATGTGGCTTTGGACATCCCTGGCCTGAAGAGAGGCCTGATTCCAGGCCACATGAGTCTGCAAATGAAATAAAAGTTTTTAAAAGGCCTCTCAGTTGACCCATCTCTGGGTCAGAAAAGAGCATAATCCAACATTCCCCTTCCTAAACAGCCCAAAGTGGTGCCCTGTGGCTGGAAACAGAGCAGGGATTTCAGAAATTTCCTTCTTCCCTGGTTTTGGAAGGCCGGAGTGACCTCTTTAACTCCAGCAGAGGAACATGAGCAACCCAGACTTGAAACCAAACACTTGAAGTGAACTTCAAACCATCTGTTGATGCTCTTGGATTTTTCAGCACCTTTCCCCTCCTGGGTTTGGCAGCTGCTGAATTTGCTAGGATGGCTCCCATGGCTTTGGTGCTGTAGGGCAAAGAAGCAGACCAGAACAGCTAGAGACACCTACCAGGACGTCTGCATTTTTTGGGTGATACTTTAAAATAATTTTGGTGATTTATTTTAATTTTTTGGTGATTTATTTTAATTTTAAGGTGATATTTGTTGGGAAATGATAAACCTGAGCTTGGAATATCTGCTGAAGGTCACATTCTCACTCAGCAGCGTTTCTGGTCAGTGAAGAAGGAATTGAGAGCTCCAAGAGGTTACTGAGAGCTCACATTTACTTCTGGAAATTTTTTCCTCCTAGAAATCACAAGATATTCCAAGAAAAAAAGCCATCAAAATATAATAGTGAATGAAATAGAGGTGTAATGGGTCTGGATTAATTCTGTAGCCAATTACATTAAGATGTTATGTTATTCACGTCCCTTAAATATCATTTGCCACAAATATTCCCACAGGGAATTGAGCTTTCCTCCAGTATTGCTCAGGATCAAGAGCTGAAGTTCCTGGGTTAAATGATTCCCTCTCAATGAAAACACCACTCAGGATATACGGCTTGAAAATCCATTGTTAATTAACAGCATTCAATTCTTAATTGTCTTCGTACCAATTCAGTTGAAATCATTGACACAAAATACATTGTTAAACTGCTTAATCAATCATTGTAGAAAAATAGAGGTGTTTGATAGGGACATTCTAGTACAAAGTTTCCGTGAAGCTTCCCCATTGAAAGCTTTGGAGGCTTCTTATATATATTTTTTTTTTCTTTAAAGCTTATGTTACAAAAAAAAGAAGATTTCATAAACTTTACAGTCCGTACTACATGGATACCAAAGACAAGAAAATACAGGAGGGAGAGAGAGAGAGAAAGAGACAAACCACACACACCTTAAGCTGTAAGTGCCCTATTCACAAAAATAAAGCTTACACATGCGCATGCCCCAGTGGCGGGGAAAAGTCTCTTTTTTTTTCGTGCTGAAGGACACAAAAGAAAGGTTTCATCAGGGCCCTGAGCTGCGGGAAATTCCAACAGGGAATTTCCTCGACCTGCAGAGTGGCCCAGTGAATTCTGAGAGCGAAAAGCAGGTTTATCCTCCTCGGAGAGAAAGCTTTGCTTTCAGCTCATGCACCTTTGGTGGGATGGACACACGTGTGGGCAGCTCCGCTTCCAGAGGGGCTGTGGAGCCACTTTTCCCTAAAAAACCCTCATCCCACCTCGTGGGGAGCTGTGGGGATGGTGATGGATGGGCTGGAGCATGGGGCAGCCAATGATGCTGGGGCAGGAGGACGAGTTTGGGAAGGGCTGTGGTGGCCGAGTGGTGTCTGCCAGAGGTGCCCCCAACCTTCACTGAGCATCCAGAATCATCCACCCCAGGTGGAGGGATCAAAATCATCATCCTGCACCATTCCTTGCATCCTGGGAAAGCCTTTTAGGGGGAAATGGTGAGCGCTGAAACCAAAAAAACCCCCTCTTCCCATCCAGGCCCTGATCTTCCCTTCCCCAGGCCCTGCTGTGCTCTCCTCACCTGGAGGTCCCCCCAGACCAGCCACCCTCTCTGAAAATTAGCAAGGGGCAGTTGTACCAGCAAAATAATAATAATAAAAAAAAACTTAAAAAAAGAAAGAAAAAGAGGTGTGAATTTAATGCCAAAGCTATATCACAGTGCAAATTTTCCACCTGCCCAAGTTTCTCCTGAGGTTTATTTTTCTTTTTTTTTTTCTCTTTTATTTAAACGTAAATGTCTCTGTACAAAAAA
>VXBB01019562.1:68896-80952 GCA_013399915.1 Illadopsis cleaveri | reverse complement strand
TTTTTGGGAAGCAACAGCCCAGTTCAGTGGGGTCTGCCTGGATGGTTTCGTAACTCTGCATCCTTTTAGGTGGGCTGGGACAAGCCACACGTGGGTGGGTGGAACTTGATTTTAGAAGAGAAAACTTGAAGAAATCAGCTCTTCTAAAGATATCCCGTGTTCAGAGATGGTATTTTTGACTTCTGTTTCACCTGAAAGAGCAGCAAGAAGACTGGGGGAGAGGAGCTCCACGGTTTGCAGAAGAAAGCTCTAAATCCCAAGCTCTGGGAGGAGGAGGAAAATNTGTGCAGGAGCTCTTCCAAGATGGCCTCCTGCAAGGAATGTGCATGGAGAACCAATCTTTTGTGGGAAAATAAACATAACCCTCAACATCTGCACCTCTGCTGGGGAACAGGCACTCAGCACCCAGTGCAATGGGATTGACACCAACAGAAGGCAGGTTTGGGCACTGCTGAATTCCCACTCATGGGAATTAGTGCCAAGGGATGGCTGGGAGAAAAATCCTTTCCTTGGAATCACGTTTGCTGCAAAAGGAGCATTTTCTGTGACACTCTGTGCCTGCTGCACACTTGTGGGATAAACATTTCGTGAAAATACAAGTGTGATCAATTCCACCACTCCTTCCACACCTAATTCCACTCTGCATGTTGGGATGGTTTTTGTTCCTTTCCTTAAAACCCTGAACATCCAAGGTTTGCTCTGTGCTGAACTTTCCCGACTTGCAGCTTCTTTATTAAAAAAAAGTCACATTTTCCTGTGGAAACGTTTGCCATGCCAGAATTAAAGACAAAACAGTGTGAACACGCAGCTTGGCATCCTTCAAAATTCCAGGAAATAAGGCAAGATGGAGAGCTTTTTTGACAGTAAAATCTGTGAATCACCCAGCAAATATTCTGGGGGTTGTTTTGAGGTTTGTGGCTGAAGCCTGGCTGCTGTGAGAGCAGAGGGGGAGATGAAAGAGAGCTCAGGGTAAAGCACTTGTTCGTGCCAGCCAGGTGCTGGTGAGAAGTGATGGCTCCTAAAGGCTCCTAAATCACTGGAATTTTTGGGAAGCAACAGCCCAGTTCAGTGGGGTTCGAAGCTTCCAAAATCCCTGGAATTTTTGGGAAGCAACAGCCCAGTTCAGTTGGGTTCGAAGCTTCCAAAACCTCTGGAATTTTCGGGAAGAAACAGCCCAGGTCAGTGGGGTTCGAAGCTTCCAAAATCCCTGGAATTTTTGGGAAGCAACAGCCCAAAGTTCATTGTGGTTCAAAGGCTCNTGAAAGAGCAGCAAGAAGACTGGGGGAGAGGAGCTCCACGGTTTGCAGAAGAAAGCTCTAAATCCCAAGCTCTGGGAGGAGGAGGAAAATCTGGGCTGGTTTTGTTACTATTTTTAAGTGATGGGCTTGGGTAGTGGATCTTATCCCCTCTAATTTTCTTAGAGGGAGAGAATTTAAGCAACCAAACATTTGTTCATGTCATTATTTAACGTGATTGATCAAGCCCTTTATAAAAATCTCTTTTAGGGGAACCATTAAACACGTTAAGCTCCGAGCTCATCTGCCACAACAATGGTCTTTAATTAAAATTTAAATGAGGGCTTATTGATATCTTGATCATAACAAAAGACTCAGCCAATGCCAGGCTCCCTGCAGCTCTGATTTTTGATGAACTTTTGCAGGCCTTCTTGCAGTTCTGCACAGAAAATCATCTGCGCTGTAAAATCCTCCCACTGAGTAGCAAGTGGGTTTTGATTTTTATTCTGAGTTGGTTTTTTTGGGTTTTTTTTTCAGTTCATGGGATGAGACTTATTAAGTTGATGCTTTCAGGTTAATAATATTTGGCTATCTGACAACTTGAGCAGCATATTTTCGTGATGCAGGAGGGAGCAGAAAGTGGCTGCCTGAGGGAATGAGATGCAAAATCTTTCACTTCTGAAATGCTATTTAATATTTGAGTTATGTCAAATTTTCTGTCCTTATTTATCTGCTTGGCGTCCTGTCCAAGAGTAGGGGCTATTAATGCACCTTCTGGTAGATCAATGACCAGTTTGGAAAAATTAATATTCACTTGTTTTTAATTGACTTTGGTTTTATTGGAGGTGGTGTGGAAGAAGCTGATTGGGATCTTTAATTGCTGCCCACATTTAGCAATGGGGTCCAATAAAGGAGAAGAGCAGAAATAGGGTTTGGATTTTTGGAAAGCTTCAGTTCTGCTCCCCTGATATTTCTATTCTGGGAAAAAATAGGAACAAACACACTTCAAGCTCTGGGCTTTTCAGTCTGGCACTTTCCTCAATGCCTGAATTCATTTAAAGTAGGGGGAGAGGGGTCTAAAAAACAGCAAAAAGCAGCAAAAAGCATTTTTTTCCTATTTCTTTATATTTAAACTGATAATATTTAAACTAATTGTTTCTGGAGGAGCACAGACAAATCAATCTATGACAAAATGTGTCAGATTTTCCTTAAAAAGTAAAAAACTGGTGATGGAGCAGAGAAATTCTGTGTTTCTTTGACACCTGCACCTCACTTGTGGAAGCAACAAAGAGTCATTAGGACTTGTTAATTCTCCTTAGTTCAACAATAATTATCTCAGATGAAAAATTTGAGGAAAAAATTGTTTGTTTTAGTAAGGAAAAAATAAAAAAACTTGAGAAGAGCATGTGTGGAAAGGGAAACAAGGTGAGAGTGCTAACATCCAGATTGCAGAATTCCCAGAGGAGAGGTGCTTAAGATGATGGAAAAGAGTGTGAAGTTAAATGAGGGGGCTCTCAAAGCAGGAAAAATTTTGTATAAAAGCCTCCATAATGTCAGCTGTCCAGAGTGATGAATCAGTTCGTGCCCAGCCCTGGGTTTTGTGTTTAGCAGAGCGCACAAACAGGAGTTTTGGAGGGGGATGATGGTCACAGGGTGTCGTGGTGCTGGAGGAAAAGCTGCTGGGAGCCCAGGGCAGGAGCTGTCCCTGTCCTGCACAATCCCAGCCTCCCTGCTGGGGCTCGTTCCATCCTCAGCATCAGTCATGAGGTGGCACTCTTCTCCCAGCAGAGATGCCTTGGAAGCGAGCGTGTGTCTAAGGAAAAAAAAAAAAAAGCAGCAATGCCTGGAAAATATTGTCGAGGGATCATTGCAAAAGTTGCTCTGGGAATGTCTGGGCAGGGAGGCCGTGAGGGGTCAGCAGGGTGTCGTGTAGTTGAGGGAGGAATGGATTATTTGAAGGATGTACCTTGCTGAACTCTGTCTGAGCTGCAGGATGGTGCTTTCCCTGATTTCCTTCTGGTTCCCACATGGATTTGAGGCAGTCATGACACCAGCTGCAGCCCATATTCTCCTGCATGAAGAGCACAATACCACAGCCTCTCTGCTGCAGTTTTTATTGCAGTTCCCAGAGCACTGCTGGCTTGGAACCCTTCCTTGGTCCAGACATTGTCTGAGGAGCATTTGGCTAAACCTGGACATCCCTCAGTCCCAGGTGTCCTGCCTCACCAAAATCAAAGCTCCCAGGCTCAGATGTAAACAGGGAAAAATCTAAACCAGGGCATTTTGGGCTAAAACCATCCATCTCTAACATTTCCTGTCAGTGTTTAATGAGAAATTTTAAAATTTCCTGATTCTGGTGATGTTGGAATCCTGGAAACCAAAAATTTAGTATCTAGTAACATATATGGGGCAAGATGGAGACTTTAGGGTGGAGGTTAGTCGTTCTTTTTTCACTTTCTTCTTCCTTCTTCTTCATGGGTTTGGGTAGTTTTTTGTAATTGGAAGATAAAGGAGATAAAAACCTCATGTGGCCCCAGCCAGCAGCAGTTCAAACCAGCAGCATCTTCCATGGGGATTTTGTTGCTCCACACTGCAGACCTGGCTCAGATCTCCACAGTTTTACACCTCCATGGGATCCTTGCTAAGTCCCAAGCAACCTAACAGAGGTCTGCTCATGAGGCAGCATCCCCTGGCTCCTGCTGGGCTCCCAAGGTGTGTTTAACCTCCAGGGTGGGGAAAGAGAAATAAAATTTGACGTGGTGTCTTTGGAAACTTGGCAAGTCTTTAGACAGGACAAGGGGGAATGGCTTCAAACTGACAGAGAGCTGGATTAGATGGGATATAGGGAGAAATCCTTCCCTGGGAGGGTGGGGAGGCCCTGGAATAGAATTCCCAGTGAAGCTGTGGCTGCCCCTGGATCCCTGGCAGTGTCCAAGGCCAGGTTGCATGGAGCTCTGAACAACCTGGGACAGTGGGAGGTGTCCCTGCCCATGGAAGAGGCTGGAATAAAATGATTTTTAAGGTCCCTTCCAAGCCAAACTGTTGTGGCAGTCCATGACTATAAGCACGTGGTGAAACTGAACAAAAAAATCACCACAAACCCCTGTGGTGTGAGGAGATTAAATCAGCCAACCCAAGGAGTGAATCTCTGCTGCACCACCACAGCGCAGAAATGTTTGGGGTTTTGTATTTTTGGTGAAGTCTAATGGCATTTCCTCACTTCCTCCCTCTCCTCACTCACAAAAACATTTGTAGTGCTGAAAGCTTCACTCGATTTCTAATTTGGGAAGATGCTGTGGCAAAGCTCATAATTCTTTCTCTGCAGTTTAGCAGGGTAGTGTTACACAATTTGGCTACAAGAAATCCCTGTAATAAATGACAGCTCTTTCAGCCTCTTGGCAGTGTAAGGCCCAGCCATCAGTTTTGTGAATGTTCCCATGACCATTGAAAAGTGGAAATAATTTGGAACTGTGGCTTAACACATTATTAATCACAGAGCAAAGGGTTTGCTCTGGTCTCACCAGGAATATTAATGTCACCTCCTGTGATTCCCTCAGGTGGCAGCACAGGGATAAAAGCCCAGCTAATCAGGGGCTGCTCCCATGATTGGACACAGAATTCAAGGCCAGCATTTCAAGGAGCATTCCTCAAAATTTGGTCAGCTATGAAGGCTTTCACTTCATAAAATCCCTTGGGAACGTGGACAGGTTGTTTGTGTGTCCATGGGAGTGTTTGTGTCTGTCACTGAAAGGGGAGGTGATGAATGCACTGTTCACTGTCCTGACTGATAATAAGAAACTGTTTGAGCCAGCCCAGAGGAGGCTCCAGGATGAGCAGAGGGATGGAGCAGCTCTGCTGGGAGGAAAGGCTGGCACAGCTGGGATTGTTCAGCCTGGACAGGAGAAGCTTTGGGCTGAGCTCAGGGTGGCCTTGCAGGGCCTGAAGGAGCCCCAGGAAACCTGGAGAGAGACAATTGCCAAGGGCTGCAGGGCCAGGACACAGGGAATGGCTTCAAACTGAAAAATGACAAGTTGAGGTGAGATGTTGGGAAAAAATCCTTCCCTGGCAGGGTTGGCAGGCCCTGGAATAGAATTCCCATATTTGCTGTGGCTGCCCCTGGATCCCTGGCAGTGCCCAAGGCCAGGTTGGACATTGGGGCTTGGAGCAGCCTGGGACAGTGGAAGGTGTCCCTGCTCATGGCAGGGGTGGCACTGGATGATCTTTGAGGTCCCTTCCCACCGAAACCATTTTGTTGCTCTGAGCTGGGATTCCCCTGTGAACAGGCTGCTGGTGCTTTCTGGGCCCACCAGTGATTCCATCATCCAGGCCTCCAGCCAGACAAAGGGTCCAAAGTTTCCAACAAGACAACGACCCAAACCAAGCTTCACAAAAGCCCAAAGTATCTTCTTGCTGCACTACTTGGCTTTCAGAAGGGATTGGATTCATTCTGGATGACAGCAGGCAGCAAAGCTCTCTATGGGAATGGAATCACTCCTCAGGATCCCATTTGGGATCTCTTGGGAATTTCTCCAGTTTTTCGTGTGGCTGCTTAATGAATGTTCCTGAATGCAAATGTGTCAGAGTGACAACAGAAAGAACCTTTCAAAGGAAATAACCTCAAGATGAGGATGCCATGACTGGTGTTAGTCACCTCTAGAAGGTTTAATTCACCTCATGAATAATGTGGCAACAATCCCACAATTTTCCACTCTCTCCTGTGCCGTGTTCAAGCCAAACCTGCCTGGCCTACTGCTGTTGTGTGGTACCTTGAACTAAATTGCTGTGAACAATTCTCTCCAAAGAGGGAACACAGAGCCCTGACACTGCAAAACTCGGGGATAATGCTGGAGCTTGTTGCTAACAGGAGAAAGATGGAGATTAAGATGACAACCGCAGGAGAAAATCCACTTTGCAGCCTTTTTTTTTACCCTGTCATCTGTAGGAGAGAGAGATACAAGCACAGCTGATGAGGTGTGATGCTTTAGAGGAGGAGAGTTTGGATTTGCAAGGAGCTCTGAATGTCTTGTTTTCCCACCAGCGCTGCCATCTCCCTTGATAAGCTCATTTCAAAAGTCAATGGACCAGATCCTTCCCTGTGCTGCTTCAGAGGGGCAAAACAGCATTAAAGCAGCCTGTTCCTGCTCCTGCAGCTCTCCTCCTGTCCCATGAAATTTGGATCAGCCAGAAGAGATCATCCAAAACCCAGAGTCTGGAGCAAATCCTTCTGGGGAAGGTGAGAGGTGTCACCACCCCCTCTGGTTCTCAGTGGCTGCTGCTTTGGGGCTGTAGGCTGAGGGCAAAAATGATTTTACAAGCTACTGATGCAACAAATATTCCCAGGACTGGACGAGCATTGAAGGAGCCCAAGTTTGGTATCACTACCACTCCTCCACCCAAAGCAGGTCCCTGCTGCTTCGGACTGCACACTCAGAAGGAGGCATGAAAAACAGTGAGGGATAAACTCCTTGCTGCTGATTTCCTCAGCTGTGCTGGCTAAACAGACAATTCCCTCTTTTTTTTTGGTTTTTTGGTGGCTGTGGTCGGTGCTGAGCAGGGCACCAGCTGCTCTGGGGTGTGAGGGGGAGGATGGTGACCCAGCAGGGCACTGCTGCATTGACTGTGACAGCTTCAACTGGATAATTTTAATTTTAATTTTAATCTGCTGCTTAAGTCAGACTCCAAGCCAGGGAGAGACACTGCAAGAGGGACTGTGAGAGCCCAAATGCTGCTCTCTCTCTTTGGCTCACCCTTCCCATGAGGATACAAACCAACTTGACCACAGCAGCTAAATCAGGACCAGCAGTGAATAGACAATCATTTTACACAGCAATGGGTCCAACCTCCTGCAGCTGGATTCTGCCACCCTCCAGATTCTACACAGAGTCACACTGATGTCCTGCCACACCAAAATCAAGGCTCCCAGGCTCAGAGGTAAACAGGGAAAAAACTAAACCTGGCTAAAAAAATCTGTCTCTAATGTTTCATGTCAGTGTTTAACGAGAAATTTTTAAACTTCCTGTTTCTGGCCCCATTGCAGCCTAATTTTAAGCTTAATTTTAAGCTTAACCTTAAGCTTTTAAGGCCTTAACCTGACCCTAGTTACCCTTAAGCTCTCGATGTTTTCCAGCACAAGAGCTTAAGGTGATTGTTGCTGTTTTTCTGCTGAAGGAAGGATTTAGTTGGAATTAGTCCAGAATTCAAGATTTTGGACAGGTCTCAAGAACAGCTGGGGGTTCCCCTGCATTTCAGGTGAATCAGCTGACTTTGGGACCTTCTTCATCTCCTACCTGGGCAAGGCAACACAGGCCATGAATCCAGGGTCCAATCCATGCTGAATGCCAAACACCTCACCTGCCACTTCATCTCCAGGGAGAATGAAAACCTGTGCTTGTTTTCAAGCTGATCATTCTGTGAGACCCAAGTAACTGTGGATTGTTTCCATCTTGGGGAGAGGTGGTCAAAATAGAACTTTTCTGTCTGTACAGAGATGAGACTGAGGAATAAATCCCTGTGACAACTAAAACTCAATAGTTGCCATCAGAAGTGCCAGATAGTTTCGACCTTGTCTTTTTAATCCAAACATAAAATAGAATGGATCAAAGTTTAAAAAAAAATAGCCATCACAACTAGCATACAATTCTGCTGATGAAGGGAAGGGATGGACAACTTCTGATATTAAAAAAAAACTTTCTCTCCTTTTCCTTTTTGTCTCTTCTTTTCTCTTTCCTCATTGAAGGATGACAGAATGTCAGACTGACACACCATCAGGTGTAATCCTGAGCTGAGTGAAAGCTGAAATTTGATTAAGGGGCTCTGACACGTTTTGAAACAATGAATGAATGAACCTGGAGGATTTAATTCATTGCAAGTGTAGGTGCTGCATAATGCAGTTGTCACAAACCTTTGCTGCTGCAGCAGCTGGGACATCCCTCCACCTCCCGATCCTGCCGAATTCAGAGGGACTGAACAGGGCTTGTGAAAGGGCAGCTAATGAGGTGAAAATTCAGGGAGGTGGATTCAGCAGATGAAGCCCCGCAGTGATCTGACAGCTGCTGAGAAAGCTGTGTGGAAAAGGAGCTGAAACTCTCCAAAAAACACTGGATTGCTTTGAGATTAATTCCTCATCTCTCAGCTCAGATCAGTGGCACAAAATGAATAAACCACTGTCCCTTGACAAAGCCTGTGCCTGCACAGGGGGCTGCTGCAAAAACTTGTTGAAGCTCAGTAAAGTTGATTTAAGAAGCCCACGGTGTGTCAGCACAGACACAGAGCTCGTGGCGAACAGCTGTAGGTCAGCATTGAAGGGATTTTTTTCCCAATTAAAGTATTAAAATTTCCCTCTTCTGCGTCCAATACGAGGGGCTTAGCAGCTGGGTGGGAATCAGACAGTGGATTAGATCTAATTACTCTTGGCTGTAATAAATCAGGGCTCTGGATGGCAGATAAGGAGATGGGATGGCCTTGTGGAGCCTCCAGGGGGACATTTGGATCATGCATTGCCAATTGCCTTCAGTATTTTGGCTAGAAGACTTTGAACACATTAATACCCACGTATTTTTCCATTCATCCAGCACTAGGAAAGACTAGTCCCTAGTTGTTTTTTGTTTTGTTTTTGTTGTTTTTTTTCTGATGGAAATTCAGGTTTGGATCACTGGGCTCACTGTGGAACAGACAAAACTTTTGAGATGCTTTGCAGGCAGACAAAACATCGTCATAAATACAGGTGTATCCTGGCTCCAGAGAGAAGGGAGGCTCAATCCTCTGCTAGAAGTGAAAGAATCTCTTTTTCATCCCTGAGAGTCGACTTCAGCAGCACCCACGCACCGTTCCTTGTGTTGGAAACTTTAATAACTTCACTTGAAAATCCTGCCTTTTTGATGGCAGTGGAAATAACATGACTTTTAAACAAGTAGGGGAGACTGTCATTGAAGTCGAGCCAGCTATGTGGGAGTCAGATGATTAAGGTAGATGTGGTGTAGGAGGGGAGAAATACTATCATTTGGAAAAAAAAAATACTGTATTTTGAACAGGTTTAATGTTCTCTTCCAGGGAAGTGGGGTTGTTATTATTAAGAGCATTACCAACATTAGATGCAGGGCTTGATTCTCTGTTGATGTGCCTTGGCTGTAATTGTTCCCATCCATGCAAATTGCCTAAAAATGAGTCTCAGTTATCACTGAGCTGTGCAGCTGAAGTCTGGGGGAGCTGTGTGCTCACTTTTTCAGGTGTGGGAACAACAAGGCAGAGGGTGGGATGGGAGGGAGGGTCTGCTCTATCCACCTGGGCCGCGCCAGTGTCTGTGTCACACCAGAGATCCATTTCTGATCCTGTCAGAAAGTGTTTCATTCCTGTGGTCCCATCTGAGTTTTGTCTCAAGGCTGTGTGATGCTGTTCCCTTATTTTTTTGGCAGACAGTGCTGCTCCAGCAAGGATAATTCAGCACATGCCCAAAGCTGGCTCTGGAGGCGCTGAAGCATCTGGAGGGCAGGGGCAGCAATGTTGGGTTGATGCTGAAAGGTTTTATTCTTGTTTGAAACAGGATTCACCTCTGAATCCACAGCCCCTCTGCTCCTCTCATTCCTGCCCATCCTGCTTTTTTGGACCATTTCTCCTCTTTCCTGTCCATCCTGCTTTTTGCAGCATCTCCCCTCTTTCCTGCCCATCCTGCTTTTTGGACCATTTCTCCTCTTTCCTGTCCATCCTGCTTTTTGCAGCATCTCCCCTCTNCTGCTTTTTGGACCATTTCTCCTCTTTCCTGTCCATCCTGCTTTTTGCAGCATCTCCCCTCTTTCCTGCCCATCCTGCTTTTTGGAGCATGGCACCTGCACTGGGCTTGTCCCTGTTTTCTCTCTGTGGGATCAGCCCAAAGCCAGATGAGACCAAAAAAGTTTGATCTGAGGATTTCCCCCCTGCCTCAAAATCTTATTCCAACGTTGAAGAAAAGTGCATTGTGCAAAATTTGGGCATTCAAACTCAGAATTTGAAGTACTTTTCACTTGGTATGTTTTATTTTTTCCTAATCCAATGGTCTTGCATTCCGTTGTTCTAACACGAGACAGAGGGGAGGAAGTAGAAAACCTGCATCACCCCCTAATAAATAGAATATATGAGATAGATTTGGTGGGATATCTTTCGGTCTGGATGTAAAATCTCAGTGCAGTGATTATGCAAAATCCCTGGCGATGACGTGGTTAGTCTTGACTCAGAGCAACAAATCTTTCTGCTGATTTAGTGAACTCAAGTGCTCTCACATGCCCTGAAAACTGCTCCAACTCAGGATCTTGGCATCTTGAGGCAAAAAGTTGCAGCAATATCTCGTGTTTTACCACCAAAAATGCCTTCTCCACCAGATGATTTCCTTTTCTTCTCCTTTACAGACTTGTACAACTTTTAAACTGGTAGGAAAAGAAGATAAATCATAATCTGTGCTCAAAATGCTTTACAGAGAGCAGATACTTCATTTCTCAGCTCAGTTGTTGGTCTCTGAGTCTGCAGTGGAGGAACTGGTTGACCTTAAACCATAACCCAAATGGCAGCCACAAGATGCTCTGTGCTAGCAAGTGAATTTTGATTTCTATCAGTCCCTCTGCCCTTCTCCAACCTTTCTTCCCACACACCCACAAAAAAGAATTAGAGGACCCTGTTACTCATTTTGCCTGGGATTGGATTGACCACGTGTATTTGAGTGCCCTCAGCCCAAGCTCTTTCTGGTGTTTATTGCAATCTCATGAACTCAGAGGTTTTCCAGCAATCCGTGGTTCAAAACTCACTGAGAAAATTACGTTTCTTCCTTGAGAGATTACAACTGTTCCCAGGGTCTCTTTAACACCAGGCCTTCAGGCTCACAATAATGAAAAAAAAGCAAGATTTTACAGGCTGCAGAACAGAAGGGAACTACCCCAGCACAAATTATACTTTTTTACAAGATTTCCCAGCCTGAGCTGACTGTAATTGCGTGACATCTATGGAAAAACACAGTTGCTGCCTAATGCCACCACCTACTTGGAATATCCTCTTTATATCAGCATGGTTTCATCATTTCCTTGTAGTGTGATGCTACGGGGTCTCAGGATGAAGGCTTTATAACACGTATTATAAACACCAGCATGGATTAATGGCACAGCCTGCATTTTCTGAGCTTTCACAGCCCCATTTGCACACTGAGTATCATTTTTTGTGCCACTACACCTGCTCCTCCTGCTATTTTCTTCTCCTTTTGTCCAAACAACCTACAGGTATGTTGTGTATTTTGTCCACTTAAGTAAGTTACGGTCATCCTCTACGAAATTGCTTTAAAATAGATTTTTCCTTATCTTCTCCAGCCCTGCAGTAAGTAGAATAGTGCAGATAAAGTTTCCTGTGCTGTGTGGTGCTGTTTTCTGGCTGAAGGGCACTGGTCTCCCTGTGATATCCCTTTTTTTGGGGAATGAGGCTGAAGGATGCTGCTCCAGCTGCCTCAGCACTGCCTGGAGTTCTGAGGACTCCCTGGGGTCCCAGGGGTGTGATCCCTCCTGCATCCCTGAAGGACAGGGCACAGATTTTGGTGTCCTCACCCCTCCCACAGGTGCCTGGGGGGAAACTGAGGCTGTGCTGAGGGAGGAGAGAGGGGGCTGCTTAGCTGACAGGGATAGTATGGACAAAATATTGTACAATCATGGAATGGTTTGGGTTGGAAGAGGCCTTAAAAATCATCCAGTGCCACCCCCTGCCATGGGGAGATTGACTCTCTGTGCACATTCCTTGCAGGATACCATCTTGGAAGAGCTCCTGCACAAGAAATGTTCAATCCTTTTTTAAGGCCAAATTTATTTCAGAGAATCT
>VXBB01019562.1:35634-65311 GCA_013399915.1 Illadopsis cleaveri | reverse complement strand
AAAAAAAAAGAAGAAGCTAATGGCTGGTTAAAAAAAGTGCTAGCACAATTTAATTGGAGTGGCTGAGTCATAAATCTTTTAATCTTCTGTGTTCTGGCAGTGCCTGGCAGCTCTGCCACAGTCAGATGGATTTTTTTTGGGGGGGGAAGCCCCTCTCTCTCTCTCCAGTTCACACTGGTCTGCACCAGTCAGAAATGGGGAATCAAAATTGTCAACCTTGATGTTGCTTAAAGCTCCCTCAAAAAGCCTGGAATGTGTCTTGTTAGACACAAGTTGTGATGATGATGATAATAATAAATTATAATAATGATCACCATGATCATAATGACAATTCAGCAGTTGTTTGTAGCTGGGTTTTTTGCTGGCAGCTGGGAGCCTGTCCCAGGGAGAGAGGAGCAGGGAATCCATGGCCAATCCATGCTGGACACATCTCAGCCTCCAGAGAGCCAGAAAGATGCCAAAGATGCATAAATCACAATTTCTTCAATGATGACAAGGGAGAACAATGAAAGATCTGGGCTGGGCTTATGAATTCTTCGAAGCCATTCAATTTTTCACAGCTATTAAAAAAAAAAAAATAAGGAGGAGCCAGCTTGGAGTTTTATAATCACAGGGAAATTTAGGCTGGAGGGGGTTTCTATCCACTTTTGTGACATCAGGCACATCCTTGGATATCCTCACCCTCTTCCAACTCTGTTTGTTACATCTCTGAATTCCCTGACAAATCCTTGGGCCTTTGGCTCCCCTTTTAGCCTTGGCCTCTGCCATGGAGATTTTGGCTTTTCCAGAGAGATTTGGATTTTTCCAGAAGAGATTTTGGCTGCTCTGACCTCACTCTGCTCCTGCCGGGAGATAAATCCTGATCAGACCTGCCAGGGGAAATTATTTGTCTGGTTCATCACTTTGTAAATTCAAACTGCTGGGAGAAGCCTGGGAGGAGCCTACAAATTACCTTAGTGTGAGTTACTCTCCTTACTACTCATTTCTGAGAAGTTAATGGCATTCAGCCAAATATTCCCTCTGAATTCATTTTATAAATCAAATTTTAGAATTCCTCAGATATCTCAAACGTGTTCCTCATAACCACTGGAAATTTGGTTTTGGAGGTCTCCTTCATTTTTGCTTTGTTTCAAATGTTTTTTTAAATCAGGTTTGTTTCTGGTCTAAGCTGTAAGAATGGGATATCTCATATTCAGCAATTCTGTATTTATCAAAATCCCATTTTTTAAAAAACTAAAGGTTTATATTGTTCTGCAGAAATCCCAACTAAGGAAAATAGGCAAAATCAGGAAGAAAAGAAATCTTGGAGAACATTGAGACTTTCTTTAAATCATTTTTGGGAATCTTGGGAATGAAGGAGAGGGAGTGAGGGAGCAAGGGCACGGCAGTGAGTCCAAACTTTGTCTGATTTTCCTTGGAATGCTGTGATGGAGACCACTGAGATCACTGCAATTCTTTGTGATTTGCTTTTCCTTAAATTCCTTGAGGACTTTTTTCAGTGGCCTTGGGAATCTCAGGAACTGTGTCACGATGGGAGCTCTTAGTGCTGGCAGCTGCTTTCTAGGATAAAAAATTTAAACTCATAAATTTTCTGGGTTTTTTTCATGTCCTTTGTGTAGCCAGTGGTGTTTCTGCAATCCATAGTCTTGTTCCTTTTTAATCTATCAACTGCTGAGTTTTAATTTCTGGTTTAATTCACAACTTTGCTCAGTCTTTAAACTGTCAGGTCACTTTTGGCTTTACGGCTGCCGCTCTGTTCAATTTTGTGAAAACTTTCTGCTGAAGGTGAATAATCTTTCTGCTCACATTCTTTAGAAACAGATGCAAATATTTGTAATTTTATAGGGGCCTTCTGGTTATCAGGAAGTGTAATGCAAAGTGTTTATCCTTCATTACAGTTCAGGGAGACAGGAGGAAAAAATATTATACAGCTGGAGGTAGATGAGCAGAAAGGGGAGAGGTGAAAAGATCTTTTAGAAATACAGGAGGGAACAGAGTTCTCCAAAAATACTTCCCAGGATTTTGAACTGCAGGCTACCCAGACAGACTTCAAATCTGGAAATCAAACTGAGCAAACAAGGTAATCAGCATGAAAGAATCAGTTCATTCCAGCAGAATTCCAGGGGTGAGATCCTGCCCTGACTCATATCCGTGCCTGGGATTTCACCGCCATCGTCTCCAGGCAGGTAACGACCCTGCATGGCCAAAAGTGAAAGTCTAAAATTAGAAATAGCAGCAAAATATTTCCTTTTCCAAGAAAATATTTCATTGCTGACCCTTTTCTTACACTCTTCTCAGACCAAGGGGAGAAGCTGAGCGTGCCTGAGTGGAAGCTGAGCACGTTCAGGTTCCTGGTGTCATCTTGGGAAGCGCTCTGGAATGGAAAAAGCACTTCAGTGGCCCCCAGCACGTCTCCAGGGGGCTCAGGAATCACATCTCCACTTGGAGAGCAGGTGGAACATGTTCAGTGAGCTGATCCTGCCTGGGGAACCCTCTGACCTGGATAAGGCTGAGGTGCCCTTTGCAGAGGATCCTCCAGGTGGGGATTGTGTGGGACACGGGCTCTGGTCCCTCCTGACGTTCCTTAGGGTCTGAGCTGAGTCTGGAGCTCCAAGGACTGAGGAGCAACACCCCTGCAGTGCCAAAAACTGCTGGGAAACTTGCTTGAAATTATATTGGAAGCAGAGGATTTTAAGTGCCTGGAATCACAGGATTTTAGAAGGAGTTAAGTGTCTGGAATTACAGGATTCTAGGAAGAGTTTAAGTGTTTGGAGTCATGGGATTTTAGGAAGAGTTTAAATGTCTGGACTTGTGGGATTTTAGGAAGGGTTTAAGTGTCTGGAATCACAGGATTCTAGGACGAGTTTAAGCCTCTGGAATCATGGGATTTTAGGAAGCCTCTGCTGGTCAATGAAGAGGGTGCCAGCCCAGCTTCCCACTGTGCCTTTCTGCTTGGAAAACAGGAGCAGGGCCAGAGTTAAAGCAAATTTTGGGATCCTGTCATTCCTCTGGCCGTGGGGACCATGAGGCCAGCAGGGGATAACCTGTGTAGTCTCAGGGGTGACGAGCAAAGACAGGATTTTGGAGCACCTCTCTGTGCCTGTCCCTGGTTTAGGAAGGAGCAGTGGAGGTCAGTGGGAGTGTGGAAAGAACTGGGACCTGCCCTTTCTCCATGCCCAGAGAGACTTTGGAGGGATTGAAAAGACAGGATGTGCAAAATGAAGCTTTTCTTGTGCAAGTCTGACATGTGGTCAGCACAGGATTATTTAATAATATCTGACCTGTTAGGTAATCCCTGGATACCTGTCTTTTAGAGACCTTACCTTTTAATATGAGTTACTGCTTGAATCTGAATATTATATTTGAACATTTAGGGGTGAGGGAGCAGCTGGAGTTGTGAAGAGCTGAGGAAGTAATTGGTGAGAAAGATGTGAGAGATGGACAAAAAGCCATTATCAAACATTCATAACAGGTTTGCAAAGTACAGCACTACCCAGAGAATAAAGCTGTTTAACAAATGTGCAATCCCTTTTCTCTGGAAGTGAGATACAGCAAAATTTTAGTTGAAATACTCCTAATCAGCATCTCTTTTTTATTTCCCACAAACATTGCCCCCTGATTTCTTGCTATTCCTCGTAGTGTTGACTATTGTGAAATTGTAATTGCCTCCTTTATGTCTTACACTCCTCTTCAGCAATAAAACTCATCTTTTCCACCTGTAGAGAAATATTCCTGAAGGAAACATCCCAATGGGATGGGAATGCCTTTCCCTGCTGGCATTTAGAACTCCCCTCCTGCTAATGCCTCTAATTTCCTGTGTTAGAATAAATGACAATGAAATGTTTTGTTGGAATCAGGAAAATTAAAATGGGACAGGAGTGAAAGGAATTGCTGGCAGCTCCAGGGAACTGGGGATGTGTGAGAAGTTAAACCTTGTCCAAGTCTAGCACCCAGCAGCAGGAGATGTTTAAACCCTTAAAATAGAAAAGAAAGCTGCAGACTGGAGAGCCCTTGTGTTCTCATCATTCCTGGAATGAGGATGATCCAGTTTGGAGCAGAGGCCACTTATTCCTGACCCTGCTTAAACTGCATTTCAGTCAATGTGCTTTGGTCACATCCTGGAGCACAATGAAATCCACTTTTGTTATTTGTCTTGCAGAAATACTCAGGTGGGAGAAATTCCTGGTGTTTTTCTTCCTTTCACCTGCATCCCCCTAAGAAGCAGTTGGACAGGATAAATATTTCTCCTTTGAAGAGCAGTAGAAAATTCAAGTGAGAAACTCTAACCCCAGCAATGTTTATTTGGAGAGAGAGCAAATTCTGCCGAGGGTTTTTGAAGGGTTGAAACTGCTTCAATCCATATCAGAGGGAGATATTTGCTAGGACTGGGCAAGGCTGAGGGATAAATATGGCAATTCATCCCAGAGAAATCAAACCCACAATAAATCAGCCAGTCAAAGGGGCTGTAGTGAAGAGGGGAACAGCTTTAGACAATATTTTTCTGGTCAATAGCACTGTTTACTGTACAAATAACCATCCAAGTGAACGTTTTATTGCTTTGCACACATATTTTCCACAGCTGGTGAGTGTGGTTGTTTCTGTAGCTGTAAAACCTTCTGCAGACACTGCTGTCAAAGCTGCCCGTGTGTCAGGGTTATAAATGCACCCTATTCCAAGTTTATTTGTAAAATTATCCCTCTGAACCTGAAGTTCTCCATCTGGCTTTGTTGCTCGTTTTTGTGACAGCTACGACTGTGCAGATCATTTTCTTTCCTTGGAACTGTTCAGTGCTCAAGTGTTTATTTTTAGGCAGAGGGGATTGCCAGAGTGTCACCAAGTGCACCCCACTGGCCAGATACAACTTCACAAGACTTGTTCAGAATTTTCCTCTTTCTGACCATTTCTCCCTGCCCCTCGCCTTTTTTTTTTTTTTTTTAAACATCTTTCTCTCTCTTTGAGTTTCTTTCTCTCAGTTTCTCTTGCTATTGTACCCTACCTGACCTTCCCAAATTTAAAAGGCTTTCCTTTTTTTCTTACAGCTCTATTTCCTTATCAGAACTATACATTTGCAAGCCTTGCTTATTTTTTAAAAATACCTACTTTGCTTGTGATGATAAGACTTTCCTTAGAAATAGGTTTCACCAGATGAAAAAGGCTTAAAAATTTCAAGCCTATGGCTAGGATTCAATTATCATAAAAATATTCCTAACTGTAGATTATTTTACATTTAAAACACTGGGAAATGGGGGCTGCAAAATGTGGAAATACCAGATGTGTCCTCCAGCTGCAGTGAAGTTTGGTTGGATTTTTTTCCCCCCATTCCTCAAGGCTCCTCAGTGGTTCCACAGCAGCCTAAAGTCCTTTTGTTGTCCCAAAATGGATGTTTTTATACACTTGAGGTGATGTGCACCACCACCAGGAAAAGCACAGAGAAAAATCTTTGCAAAAGTTGTATCCTTCAAATCCAAAGAGATATTTTTGAATGTTGTTGTAAATAAAGAAAAAAAGAAAAATGCATATTGGAAGGATCCATAACAAATATTTTTAAAAAGCAGCCTTACTTTGAGTGTTTGATGAAGGAGTCAGGTTGACTTCATATTTTTGGAAAATGCCTTGCTGAGGATTCTGCCCTCAAAGTGATCCCCATGGTAGAAAGAATAGGAATTACCAAGGTGTAGGTATTCTCCCTGGGATAATACTTTGTTATGTGCCTTAACAAAGACACATCCACTTCTTTTTGCATCTCAGGGAGTTATGGCAATGCTTCCATGGGGAATTAAGGGGTCCTTGATTTGAACTTTCTGCTGAATTTTAATTTGGTTCGTTATTTTAATGTCATTTAATAAAATGCATTCTTCTTAATTTCCTGTCCTAACATACAATGCAGAATTCCCATGACAATCCATAAAAATTGTGCTTCACACAACAGATAGATGTGATTTTGGAGCACTTAGGGTGGAAAGTATTATAAATGTATTTACCTGTCCAGTCAAATTTAAGCGGAATCAATAATTAATAACAAATATTAGCAAATGTTTACCCTCATAATTTCCCATTTTATTTCTGATTGAAGCTATATCTGAGTGGGGAAGCTCTGGAAACAGATGAAGGATTGTTTTGCCTGGTCAGACTTGGGAGTGGCTTTTCTGATGGATGACACAACGTGATGACCTCAGTCTGGTTTGGATCCCTCAGCAATGACACTGAACAAGGACACTGCTGTAGGTGACATCACATTCTCCTGGCTTCAGCTTTTATAATTCTGTATTTTGTAACTTTGTTGGCAGGAATGCTGGGCTGGGCTTTGCTGCTGTGAGCAGCTTCTTCCACTGCTCTCACTCTGCATCAGGTGGAAGAAGGAAAGGTGAATATTTGACTGCCTAAATTGGCTGTGAGTGTTTGCCAGGATGCAACTTGTAAATATTTGTAAATTAAAAGACTGAAAATTCCTAGTTTTGGTAGAAGGTTGGCCTGATTGTACCTTCAACAAAAATCACTCAATGCATGGGGTCAAAGCACAGCACAAGAAGCTACTTCTGCACAAATATATTTTAGAAATTGTGCTGGTAATTCTGGCATTATTTGATGCCCTCTGCTCATGTCTCACTCAGCAGGAGACTCTACCCCAACAGAACAGTTTAAAATTGGAAATGGGCCTATCCAGTTCAGGGGAAACTCTTTAATCCTGGATATCTTCCGTGGGTTTTCAGATCACTGCATTCAGTTTCTCTCTTGATATGGACTGGAAAGTTTTGAGATAAGGAGAGATTTGATTTTCATCTCGAACTTTGCCAGCCCAAGCAGTCTGAGGGGTTTTGTGCTGCAGTGAAGGCTGGTGGTGGCTGAGTGGGAGATGTGGTCAGGCCAGAGCAGCAAAGGACACCCCAGAGAGCCCCTGGGGTATCCAGGGGGGAAAATGAGGTGAGAGAAGTGGGGAAGTCACAAACAGAGAGAGATGAGACTTTAAACCCACAAATCTACATTTGCTGCACTGCAGAAATATTCTGCCTTTTGATCTTGTAGGTGGTTTTGGTGAGACATTTTTTATTCTGCCACTACTTGCCAATCACTTTGCTGGGAAACACGGTGTTCAGCAAATCTGAAAATATCCCCCGCCCCCTTGGGATGTCAAGTTCCTTCAGCTGCAGTTCCCAGATCTCGGAATGGTTTCAGGGAACAAACAGCAATTTCCTCATTGTCTCACCCAAAGGTGATGCAGATGTTTGAAATCTCGGTGCCTACTGCACAGATCAGGAGCACTAAACATTTCATCTTGATTTCTCTTCAGTACCACCTACTTCCTGGAAAATTTGGAAGCCTTGCACTTACCACTTCAAATTCCCTGTCAAGTTCCTTTCAGTTTTGTTTTTTTGTTGCGTTTTTTTTTTTTTTTTTTTTTTTTTTTTTTTTTTTCCCTCTGCTCCATTTTTGTCTCACACGTTTATTATATGGTGACAAATGCAGTTTTTCTTCTGACACCACATAATAGATGTGTGAAACACACACACACACACATGTTCTAGTAGGAGACTGCTCCTTATTTTCTGGCCCCAGTTGCAAAACATGAGTCAGGGTTGGAAAGGTTGTGCCTCTGTCAGAGCTGTGGAATCCACGCGCTCAAACCTTCCCGGGTTTTGCTGCAGTCGTGGGGGAAAATGGCAAATCTCATTCTTATATTTCTACAATCAGTGTTTTCTCCTCCCCCAAGCACATCAAATCTTCATTATATTTACTTATTTCAGGCATCGATGCTGTTAATAACAGGAAAGAAAAACCACCTCCAGCTTCTAGAACACAGATGAAAGTACCCTCCTATAATTCTGGATTTTAATACAAAAAAGAAACATTATTTTAGCGGTGCATTTGCTGTGATTTTTTTTTTTTCTCTGCACCAAGAAATTTCTGCTGTTCTGCTGCATAATTGCAGGTAACAACCACCCAGCATCTCCACGAGGCTCCAGTGACAAAACATTCCTTGTTTATCCATCCCAGCTTCCAGTGTTCCGTGCACTCCTGTGGGGGCCCCAGTGAAACACAGAATCAGACGAGACCTTTCGTGAGCTAAAGTGGAACAAGCCCCATGTTACAAGTTAAAACAAAAACCAAGGAAAACAAGCAGGCAAAAAAAATAATAAGGAGAGAGAACCGAACACAACATCACTTCCTACTGGATCCAGCCTTGGAATGCCACAGGGCTGGCAGTTGTTGTGCAGATACCCATGGGTGATTGGAAGCAGCAGGACCATGGTGCTTCCACGTTAATCACAAACAGAGTTTTGCATTGATTTCTTTTTTTTTTTTTTTTCCCTAAGCAGTTTTATCCCACAAGGTCCCTGTGGTTGAGCTGCTCCTGCAATAGAATGACAAATAACGGGGTGACATGCTGTGAAAAATTTAGAAAATGAGAGATGCTATCCCATTTTCCAAACAGAGCAGAAACAACACTAATTCCGTTAGGCAAGATGGAACAGACAATTAAACTGGGCATGCTTTTAATTTTGGAGCTCACCAGAGAATGGATGCCTTTTTCAAATGTAACGAATGTGGAAGTGATTCCTTTAAAACCAAGCAAAACCACTGATTTTCCTTGCTAAAATTAAAGCATTTACCTTATACAAAGTATAAGAAATGTTACCTGTTGCCTCCACCATTCCTTCTAGGATTACAACAATTTCTAGCTCCTCTTTGGGCAACTGGGCTTTGGAAATCTCCCAGAAAGGACTCTGCTGGTTAATCTCATGGCTGATGATCAGTGGTGAAACCAAAAAGAGACGATCATCCCCTGTGTAATAACCTACGTTGATATCTGTCTGGTTGAGTGGTATAAATTCCCCCTCCTTTGTCTGTTTGGATTTGATCAACTTGGCTCGTATTGATGCCTCTACAATGTGTGAATTCCTAAGGTCTCCTACTCGGAACATCAGACACAGCTTCCCATCCCGCATGGAAATGACTGCGTTTGTAGAAAAAACCAAGGTTTCTGCCCTCTTCTTGGGTTGGGATATTTTCACAAACATGCAGCCAACCATGAAGGCGTTGACGATAGAACCTAGGACAGACTGCACTAAAAGCAGGATAATTCCCTCGGGACACTTGTCCGTGATGACCCGGTAACCGTACCCGATGGTGGTTTCGGTCTCGATTGAGAATAAAAAGGCTGAGACAAACCCATTGAGGTTGCTGACGCAGGGGGTCCACGTGCTGTCCCCTATGTGATCCATGTCCCCTCGCATGTAGGCAATGAGCCACCAGATCATGCCGAAGAAGAGCCAGGTCACCGTGTAAACCATGACGAAGATCAGCAGGTTGAACCTCCACTTGAGGTCCACCAGGGTGGTGAAGATGTCAGTCAAGTACCGGTAAGTCTCTCTGACATTCCCGTGGTGGACGTTGCATTTCCCGTCTTTCCGAACGTACCTCTGGATTTTCCTCTTGGCACATTCTTTGCTGAGGTTTTTTGGCAGGTCCTCTCTGGCTTGTTTGGGCAGCTTTGGTTGGTGGATAGTGACAGGGCTCTCGATGTCCTGCTCCATTGAGTCTTCTTCCAGGACGTTGGCTGCCATGGAAAACAAACAAACAAAAAAAACCCAAGGAAAAGTCATTATTCCTCTTGTTATTGCTCTAAGTCAATACACAACGTTTTCCTGTGTTAATCAATAAAATGATCATCCTTGTTCTTTGCTAACACAAAAAATCAAATTATGCCAAGCACACTCATTTTATTGCCATGCAGAAATAAAATGAAAGCAAACTTGACGCTGTTGTACACCACAACGACACAAGACTCCGACTTCAGAAAGCTGAAAATGACTCCTTCATTTTTTTGGGATGTGTCTCTCTTATATACCATTCTACACAGACCAATTCGATTGGTGAAACAAAGACAAACCTCTTCAATCACATTGGTCAGAGCAGAGGGACATGAAGAAGAAGTCCCTCCTAGGAAAAGAATGTAAACATAGTACAATTACAAAAACACTTCTCTTGTTTACAGAAAATTCCCTGGGAAAAGAATTTCAGAAAACCAAAACATCTGAGGCACAAACCAGGGCTACACAAACTCTCGTTTCTTATCAGGTCATCCTATCCACACCCATATTTAAATTCTATAAGATGAGTTTAAGCAGATATCCCTTCCCCCCTCACCCCTTTGCAGTTTAATGAATGAAATTTTTTATGCACCAAAAAAAAGATCTTACGGAGATAAAAGATATAAATGAGGGGATGGATTCACTTGGGGGTGAGCATAGAAAATGAGCTATTGTTGAGCTATTTTTTTCTATCAATTGCATTGCTGTGGGGAAAGTATTAAATAAGTACAAGGAGCTTATTTAAAAAAAGAAAGCTAACAGTTTTTAGCAAGAACCAATCCTCTTCTTGTTGAAGGAAAGTTGTAATATCTATCAAGAGCAATTCAAGCACACTTCCACAGAAAATCAATGTCTTGCTGAAAATGAGACAGGGAATTGTGTGTCCTTCTCCCAGCAACGTAAAACCTATGGTATTTCACATTTCATTTGAATTCACTGTGCCTGTGGCCTTTAATTCAAGTGTACCTTGTCATCTAATGATCTGGGCTTTTTTTTTTTAGTTTCCTAGCCTTTGAAGATAAATAGCTTTATTATGGTTGCATGCCAGAGAAAAGAAAGAGTGTACTGAGGAGGAGAGTGGTTTAATCGAATGTGTTTTGCATGGAGGACATGGTGAGGTCTGGGGTAATTGTTGTTTTCAACTGAAATCCTTCTATTCTCTGGGACTTCTTCCTGCAGGAATTTCAGCCCTTGAATTCCTAATTATTTCTCATCTGGCTAGGTGCTGTCATTCTTCTGCCAGACTGTAAAGGGAAAAGTCTCCTGGTGGGTCTGTCCAGGTGCTTGGCTCTGAATTCAGAATCACAGAGTGGTTTGGATGGGAAGGGGCTTCAAAAAAACCACCCAGTCCCCACCTCGTGCCATGGTCAGGGACACCTTCCACTGTCCCAGGCTGCTCCAAGCCCCAGTGTCCAACCTGGCCTTGGGCCCTGCCAGGGATCCAGGGGCAGCCACAGCAAATCTGGGCATCCTGTTCCAGGGCCTCATTACGCTCACAGGGAAGGATTTCCTCCCAATATCCAACCTAAAAAGCAGCACTGCTGTGATTTTGTACCATTCTTTAGGGAGTGTTGCACAAGGGGCTGCTCTCAGTGGGTCAGTGTGGCTCTAAAAACATTTTTCACTCTTAGAAACGTGTGCTGCGCAGCAGATCCTGTGTGGAGTCTCACAGCACCTGCAGCTTTTTCAAGATGTGCAGGTTCCTCCCTGTAGAGGAAGATCACAGACCCACGGAGAGTTTTATGAAACACCCAAGGAGGGAAAAGGGGTTGTAGCCCTGTTGTCTCTCCTCCTGACCTGCTCCTCTCTCAAATAAAGCCCCAGAGTCCTACATTAGCACAGGATCTGAGAGCAATCCCATGTTTTAAGGCTGTGCACCCCATCCCATCACCTTTCCAGTTTGCTGTGTGTCTCAGGAGGAGAGTGTTAGCAGGGCTGATGGCAGCACTGGGAGCTGTGGCACAGAGCCTCAGTTCTGAATGAACTCCCCCAGTCAGTGACAGTGTGCCTGCTTGCATTATCCCTGATGCTGGGGAGTGCATGACAGAACACAATCAAAAGGCATTGCAGGGCCCTTGTGTGGCAGACTTAAGCCAAAGCCAGAAAATCTGAAGTTGAGGCTTCACACTTGATGCCTAGCTCTTTGTTGTGCCTGGGGAAATTCCAGTCCACAGGAGTTATCCCATCACTGCAGCAACAGAATCCTCAAACAATTATGAACAACCTATGAAAGCTCTGGCTTTTGAGGCTTAATGTTAAACTGCTAATGCTGATATAATGGGGTTCATTATCTTTCAGGCATTATGAATGATTTGCTTTCCCCTCCCAGTCAGAGCCTGGCACGAACACAGAGACCAGGAGTGGGAGAATCCTGTTGGTTTAGAGAATGTTCCTTACTCCTGGCCCTGCTGTTAAAGGGAATCACATCCCAAACCTCCCTGTCTGAGCACCTCCTACCAGAAATTATCCTGGGAGGGGACCCAGGTGCTGATTTTATCCCTGGCAGCAGGAGGAATGTGAAGGGACCTCCAGGGTTGTCCTCCCACCACACCACTCCTGCTTTCCACACAGTGTTTATTTCCTATACTGTACTTGGAGCAGTACAGTATAATAAAAACACCTTTTATTCAGACAGCAAATTTTTACTGCTGCTTTCCAAATGCTTTTTGTGGATTTGTGTATCACAACCAGCCTGATTTGTCTTTCACAGCATGAGGGAAGGCCTACATTTTGTCAGGTGTCCAGAGGTTTTGTAGGAGCAGGGAGCTGCTGTCACAGTAAGTGGGACCAGGATGTGACAATTCCAACGTGGGAGAGTTTTCCTTAACCTGGAGAAGTTGTAGTGGAGCTGATTCTCATGTGGTTTTGTAAGGGGGCAGCTTTGCACAACAAACCCAGTGTTTAACTGAGGTCTCTCTCATTACAGCATTTATTTGACATTCTTGCAGACATTTCAATCTTCCTGAGGGCATCTGGCCATTTATAAACTCTCCAGGCTCTTCCCAGTGCTGTCATTTCTCAATTCTCAGTCTCTGAGAGGAAAAATTAAGGTCAAGTTTGTTGTCTTTTTCTCCTTTTTTTTGCAAGATGCCCTTTCCTTCTTTCCCTCACCCAATCCTGCTCTGAATGAATTCCTTTGTGGGGAAGTTTCTAGATCAGAATCACAGTTTGTTACCCTCTCCTGGACTGAGTTTTCACTCCAGAGAGAACCTTGGGAGCAGCAATTCCCGAAATAAGTGATCCAAAGGTTATGCATCTGTGTGTTTCCATGGAAATGCTTGATGAATAAGTTTTAAACACATGGCAGGATCCCTGCTCACCACTGAGGCTGAGGAACAGCCACATACTGTCAGCGCCTTTGCCACAAAATACTTTGACTAATTATATTTTTACTTGATATCGACCCAATTAACTTCTGCTGTTTATTTCGTCTAATTTTCCTTTTGGTTACATAATGGATGTCTTGGATCCAGGAACAGGGGAGTGAGTAGCAGCAGCCTCACTTGGGAGCTATTTTTGCTCTCTCTGCTTTTCTCCCTGACAAAAATATATCCATATTATTAATCTGCGCTGAAAAAAAAAAAAAAAAAAAAGAAAAAAGAAAGAAAAAAAAGAAAAAAAAGAAAAAAAAAAAGTAATTCTGAACTCTTCCTCCTGTCCTAGTAAACATTATGTTTGTTTGAACACGACAGCCAGGTAATGAGCCAACTCAGGCCAATTTAGAAGATTCTGTTCAAATGATCTGCTTTGGTTACTCTCTTAGGCAAAACCTACAAGACATATGAGATTTCAGTGATTTGTTTGATTTCCCAGCAAATGACAAGGATTTCTCCTAAATAAGTCCCTGAATAATTCACTTGTGTCCTGGCTGTGGCCAAATTAGCAAATTAAGTGTGCCCAGGCCTATTATTTAGATTTGGAGGGTAAAGAGTGGTGCAGCCCACACTTGGATTATTGAACTCCAATTGTTTTCTGGGTTAGTGTCACACAATCTGCCAAACAGGAATAATCTGTGTCCTGAAATGGAGCCAGGAATTGTGTGTGCTCAATTCTGCACTGGTCCAAACCATGCCAGTGGGGCTTTTCTAGAAATTTCGCTCTGCAGGGGGTTGTGCCAGCACTCAGAATATTTTATTTTCTAGTAAAATTGCAGCAAATGTTGTTGTCATGCTCTTGTCTACTCCAAAGCAGCACAGGAAAGGCACAATCCTGATTTTCCAAGCACATCCTTTTATTTAGAGCCTGTAGAACAACATGAAACCAATGTCAACAACAAAACAGGACAGGATATGCTCTCATGCTCTCTCCCTTTGAGCCTGTGAATGCAACACACCAATACAACCCTTAAGCAATCATTTTATCATCAGCAATGTGATTTTTGGTGTATTTTGGTAGTGCTGCAGGGAACTTGTTGTGGTGCTGTGCAAACACAAAGCAAAAAGAGGAATATGAAGGCCCTGCTTGTCCAATTTAAGTACTGTAAGCCTATTTTGGTTGTGTAGGATTTGCCAGATAATGAGGAGTTTCAACAGAGAATATTGCAAATTATAACTGACCTTTTTGTACCAGAAGCTGACCTAGAAAGTTCAGTGGATGTTTCACTGTAGTTAAATGATTTAAACTGTTCTGGCACAGTTGTGAACATGTGGTGTGCAAATCCATTGGAAACGTCCTGATTTCCAAAATCATTTTTTTGCTCTCATGGGCTTTACTGCATGTAGAGAATCACTTTACTGTGATTCCTGCCTGTATTCCCCCTTTTCCTGGTGGGATGAGGGCCACCTTTAAGTGAAGCAGGTGTTTGCATCTCTAAGGCCCAAGTTTGGCTTTTGGGAAGTCTTGAGTGTTTTACCTCTCCTTTGCTGGGGTGCCCAACCTCCCTGGCACTGCACCCATCTGTGGGATATTTGTATATTCCTGGGGGGGTTTTGGGGTTGTTGGGCTTTGCACAGCACAAGGAATTCCTTGTAGCCTTCAGTACCCTAAATCCCCGTTGTTCTGTCTCCCCTCTTGATTGCAATGGAAGAAGTCAGAGGAGGGAAGGAGAGATTTTTGGAATGCTTTGCCTCGTCTCTGGCTGGCTTTTGTTTCAGAGCTCTGCAAAATCTCGTTTGTGATGGGCACAGAGGGCACAGGAACACGGGAGTTCTGGGAATAGACAGGGATATATCTGTGGGATGAGCCCAGACAGATAATCCACACTGCCAGACACCATCATCACCACACGATACGAGGAGAAAGAGTCTTGTTTAGAGAAAAAAAAGTGGAGTCTTTTATGATCAGCTAACAACTGTAAGCAGTCATTATCACAGAACACAGATCATTTTTCCTGAAAAAGAAAGGGATTAGGATCTGGTCCTGTGCTGTTGAAATCAATGCAAGACTGTCTATTCACTCAGCTGGAAGCATTGCTAGGCCTCACTCTGAAACGTTGGAGTGCTCAATAAACACTGAATTGGCAAATCTCTTCAAGACCCAAATTGCTTCTTTGCACCCATGGAATCATAAATCTAATTTCAGAGGGAGCATGCGTGTGACTGAGATTTATTTCAGCAGCAGCTTTCACTAAAAAAGACATGAGATACATTTAGGATTAGAAAAAAGACTGTAAGGATGATACTTTGTTTTTTTTTCACGTTACCTGCTTCATGACTGCTTTCTAATCCAACTTGATAAAAATAATGTTCTACTGTTTTCACTGCTTTTAAGCCTGTACAGCTGCAAGAAATCAGTCTGAGTAACACTTTGTGTCTCTGCAGTACAAACATTTCCATTCATTCCTGATTCTTGGCCCTTTTATTATGGAGGGTGGAAAAATGAATCTGACAACTCAAATTTAAAAACACACGGCTCCATTTTTGGTAGTCATTTGACCTTGTAGTTTTTTTCCTTGGATTCTAACCAACTTCATTGCGGAGTTTACCACTCAAGGCTCCAGAATGCTGTTTTTACATCTGCTTTGCTAAATTTATCTTCGTTTGAATCACGGGGGAGCCAAACAGCCTTGGCTGGGTAGCATTTATTGGGCAGTGTAAGAAGGCTGCACCTGGTTTTAAGAAGGTTGTGAACCTGCAAAGATGCATAGAGAAAGTTGATTAGCAACACCTTCAGCCTTTCACAAGGCTGTGGGTCCCAAACTGGATTCTGAAACTTGTTTGCTACCTGAAGTCTGAGCTCTTGGAGTCAGCGTTTATTCAGAGTCATCTCCAGAGCAAATGGTGGCACTGAACACGGATTTCTGGAATAAGGAGAGATTTCCTGTCAGATTAGCCTTTTACCAGGTTTTTGGCTCCCAGAAAAGCTTGAGCTCGAGCTTCAGAGCAAATATTTCTGTGTCCAGGGCCTGGCTTGGAGCAACCTGGTCTAGTGGAGGGCTCCCTGCCCTTGGAACTGGACGATCTTTAAGGCCTCTCCAACCCAAATCAGTCTGTGATTCCATTATTCCATAACGTCCTTGTCCTGTCCACAACCACTGCAGAAATCAGCCTCCTCAGAGCCCTATTCCCTCTGAGAAGGTGACAAAGCTGAGGTAAAATGTGAAGGTTCTGGCTTATTTTTTCCCTTGCCAAGGTCGGGATTAATACATGGGAAATGTAGTTTTCGAGTTTGGACTTGGGTGTTTATTATTTCTTATCTATTTACAGACTCACCTGCCGTGAGCTCTGACTAGCAAGTTAGAGAGATGAGGTAAAATGGAGAGCTTCTAACTCTTTCCAGGGTTATTTAAGCTCCAATTACCCAATAATGAGGTGACACCTGTAGTATTTATACTTTTGACCCAATAATGACCATCCAAGATGTGCAATGCAGATCTTTTTCACCCAATTAGAAAAAAACATCCAAACCCATGAAGAAGAAGGAAGAAGAAGGTGAAGAAGAAGGACTTAGACAACGTCCTAAATCCTGCATCTTGGCTCACACACATTACTATATACTAAATTCTTAAATCTAAGTTTTTCACCCTGTCAGTTACAAAATTTCTTCAAAAATCTCCCGAGAACTCGGCTTTTCTTCTCCATGGGTTGTACCAGGAAAAAGAAAGTATGAAAGGCCTGTATTGACATTATTGTTATCAATTTTAAACTGTGTTTATATGCTTTAACTGCTAGGAATAATAAATAAATTTATTCAAAATCTGCTTATATCAGTGAATATTCTGGGTTGTAAGGAACCTCTAAAGGTGTCAATGTGCTGCTCAACACAGAACCAACTTCTACCGAGCTGCCCAGGGAGGTTTGGAGTGCCCAGCCCTGGAGGTATCCAGCCAGAAAGTCCTGGAGGTGGCACTCAGTGCTCTGGGCTGGGAACAAGGTGAGCATCAGGCACAACTTGGATTTGATGGTCTGGGAGGTCTTTTCCAACCTCAGGGATTCTGGGATTCTGGATTACCCTGCTTGCTCTTTGTTTTCCCCTTTGCACCTCTGAGAAGAGCAGGGCTTCATCTCCTCTGCAGCATCTTTTTTGCCCCTGAGCTCAGCCTTCCAGAGAAGTTACATGGTGGTTGGTTAAATCCTGACTTCTCCATGCATTCTCTTTACTGATTACATGGAAAAAGAGTATTCCCAGCTTTCTTGAGAAGAGATTCTCAAGGGTTTTTTTTTGCCCATTACAATTTTCCCAACTGAAAACTCTGGGAACAAAAATGAGCTGATCAGCTGAGCTATTTTGTGTAGATAATTCTGGCCCAAGCATCTCACACAGATAGATAATTCTGACTCATTTAATTCTTCACTATGTAATAACTCTGATATCTGGGGAGTTCTCTTGGTTGTTTCTGGAAGTGTGAGTAGGAGTTTGGCTGCCCTGTCCAGTGGTGATTCCACTGCTAATTAAGCAAACGGATCATTTTGGCTTTGGCCCAATCAGTGCTCAGAGCAAATACCTGGGAATGGTCTGGGAGACAGGATGTGCTCCCATTCAGCAGCGTGGATGAGATTGAATCAGATGTGGCTTTTTTCACTCTTATCTGCCAACACAGTTCCACCTTTGCTCCCTCAGACACCTCCACAGGCTCTCATCTCACCCCTGCTTAAAGCATAAACCCTTGGCCTGCAACACAGACCTCACCTTGTTCCAGATAATTTGAAGTGGCAAAAAAAGACTGTTAATAAACTAATTATGCCTTAAAACCAAGAGAAAGTCCTCACAAGACTCAGGGCCAGGTGCTGTCCAGCATGGCATGGACATCCTGTACTGCTTGGTCTCAAGGCTGCAGAACAATTCCTGGTTTTATTTAACCTTGTAGATGGAGTCAGACTGGTGGTGAGGCTGGTGCATGTTCCAGCACAGGAAAAGTTTGGAAATCAAGGCAGGCAGCTTGTCAAAGTCTGTGTGTCCAGTTAGGTCACCAGACAGGACAGAAATGCACTCTCTCACAAGGAGTTGTCACCAATTTTCATGCTGGCAGGAGAAGGCAGCCTCTCTCTCCTTGCTGTTTTCTATCCCAACTCTGTTCCTGTCCTTCCCCCCCTTTTTCCCTGAAGTCAGGGAGTTTTCACTTGAATCTTTGTCCTTGGCATAGCCAAATTCAACATTTTCCTGCATTGCTGAACAACCTTGAGGCAGCCTTGTGCCTGGATATTCACAGAGCTCCTTGGGCAGGTGCTGGAAGCACCTTGACTGCACCAACACACTGTGACAGCTCCTTTGCTTTGATCAATGAACTCTCATAAACATAAGGCAGAGGAATGATGGAGAGGAATATTTTTGGTCAGAAAGGAAGGACTTGATTCAATCAAGATGCTGAAGCAGTGGAGTCAAACCAATAACTTATGCAATGCTCTAAGGCTGAGGACCAAGGCCAAGAGCTTGTGGAACTTTCCTACCAAAAGGGGCAGAAGAGTTCATAAGTTGATAAAGACCTTGGATCCGATCAGTTTAAGGTTAGAGGACGTGAGATGACTTTGAGAGTGTTCACTTTGGCTCTTCAAAACATTGTTTGCACTGAATAACTTTTCCCTAGGTCAGGATGGTCACTGACTGGGGAAAGCCCCAGCACTGGTGCCCTGGGTCAGGTGTGGGTTTGCTCTGATGTAAAGCAAATATTCACACACTCCTGACTGCACTTTGATACTGATTTTGGGCAGCAAAATTTTGAGAACAGCTTAAATCCCACTGGTAAAGACAAGGTGTTTGAGCTAAGAAGAACTGTCAATTTTATTTTATTTTTTTTCCCCAAAATATACAGACTACAGGGAAGAGAACGACTTTGGAGTACAGATATGTGACTCTTCCTGCCCTTCAGTTCTTGAAAGAAGAATTAAAAAATGTCAGAAACTTCCCTCCTGAAATTATATTCTTTTCCTCACTCAGTTTCCTGCCCCCAGGTCACAGACATTGCCCAAGCATATTGGTTTGCTTGCTGCTATTACTGTTTCACAAAACTAAAGAAGGTGTTGAAAAGACTGGAAAAAAATTGAAATAGAGAAGGATTATAACTACTTTTTAAACCTGGTAATGGAGATTTCTCTCTTGACAACTTCCCTACAGTCAAAGGAGGATGGATTTTGATGGTTTTTTGCTTCTATTTCAGGAGAGCAGGATGCTCCTCCTTTACAAAAATCAGGCAGGATTTTAATTTTTACACACTTGAGAAGAAAAATTACTGAAATGTTTCACATGGATGCTGTGGAAACAACAATTCTGTGGCTTCTCCTGTCCCTCATGGTGGTGACTTGCTGGATGTTCACAATTTTCTGTTGGTTGAGGTGGCCTAAGACACAAACCCAAATTCTGGCCTCTAAATGTTGCCACAAATAATACCTCAGGGGCCAGGCAATTACCTCTCTTATGATTAATTTATCTCAACAGCTCTTCTGTTCTTTCCATGTTGCTCCTTCTCCATTTTTTTTGCAGGTGATAATGGAATTTTGGCTGCTTTCTTTAAGCTAAATAATGAGGCCATCACTGCCTTCAACCCCCTTTCCCTGCCAAAAGGAGTCACAATGAAATACAAAGACCTGGTTTCTTGCTGATGATTTCCCTTTTCATGCAGTTTATAGACTGCAGAGGGGAAAATAACTGAGAAATCAGGCTGGAAGAGACATTTAGAAAAAAAGAAATTTTTAAAAACCCTTCATAATTTCAGCTGGGTCAATGTTTGGTTTCAGGCTGTGGTGTTTTGATAACCTGGAAACGGTAAGTTCAGAATGGCACTTCAGCAATGTTTCCTAAGGAAATGAGCCTTATCCATCACCCTGTCTGGCCTCTGAATCACTTCTGAAACTGTGGTTGGTATTTAGGCTTTTGGATCTCTTTCAGAACTTCAGTGAGGTTTTGGAGCCCTCAGAAATACTAAATTCCTCCCAATGTGATGAAAACAGGCTGAGTTAACCACACCGTCGGATGCCAAGAAATCCATCTCTACAAGAAAATGTTTCTTTTTTTTTTTTTTCATGAATGCTGCTGCTCCCAAAGCTCCAGTCAAATGTTTTTTCAAATCACTATTCCTCTCCATGTCCCTGTGAAGTATCTTCAAAAGGAAAAAATACCCTGCTCCTGCTTTGTGTGCTTGGATTTTCCAGGCTGTGTCTGCCTGATTCTCATTTTCAATGCAGGGACTTCCACCTTCAACCTCAGCTTAGTTTAGGTCAGACTTTGTGGGTTTGTCCACAAAACAATTGGAGTGCAAGGAAATAAAACTGACTCAACTCGTGCTTTTTATTTTTAAGTAAGAGTTTGAGTAAACATATGTTTGGTTTCAATCCAGATTTTTTTCTTGCTTTTGTTTAATCTGAATGAAAAACCTTGTAATTTTTCTGCAATGAGCATCAACTCCACAGGATTTTATACTCATTTTATATCCATCTAAGAAGTTGTTCAAAGATGTATTCATGCAAGGACAATATCAGACCCAACAAGAGTAGAAATATAAGTTAAAACCACAAAAAAAAAAAGTCTTTCTTTTCTTTCTTGTTAACAAATAACAACATTTTCTCTTGAAATAAGCAATTCAGTGGTGTCTAAATTACCATGTACTGTGTTATTTCACTTAAGATACATAATAAAGTAAATAGGTCTATAAATTCGTTTGAAAAATTCTCAAAGGAGTTGCTGTGAAATTGCTATAATTGCTCTAATTGCCATTATCCTTTTCCATAGGGATATAAATAATGGGGGAAAAAAAAGAATCAGAAGCATAGAAATTTTTTTTCTAAATTGGATTTGATTTGACCAATAGCATTTTCCAAAATACTTTATAAGAGAAAATATATTTCATTTCAACCTTTCAAAAGGGTTTTATTTTGGCTGTGAAATGCTGAAATTTTGGTACTTTTAACAACAGTTTCATAATTCAGATTTGCACTGCTTTTTCACAGTAACATGTTACCCAACTTCAGGAAACAAAGCTGTTCAAAAGAATTAAATAAACTCCAAATGGAGGGATCATATGAAAAACTCTGTGGTCCCTATTTTGGGTGAATCAGGGGTTTTCTGCTTATTTTTCTTACTTTGCTAAGAAGTAGAAAAGACTTTTTGATTGCCCTTGATTTTTCCTGTAGGTTTTTCTAATCTGGCTAAAAATAACCCATCATTCCCCAGGATTTTTCCATGCACGAGTCACCAGTTTCCTCTCTAAAAATAAGGTCCTTTGAGGGCTAACTGGAACCTTTTGGAAAAAGTAGAAAGATTTGGCAGTGCTGGACTCTGCCATTGTCCCAGATTGCAACATCCAATTTCTTGCAAATATCTAAGGGAGTCTTGATTGCCTTTGATTCTGGGTGGCTGAATGGAAAGTCTAACATAAAAATAAAATGTTATTGTGGAATTATGTTTTATTTCTATGGTATGGATGGATCTCACCAGAACAGGCCGCACTGGTGTTACATTTTTTAAATAATTGAGATTTTAGATGGTACATTCAGCCTGCAAAGCCCATCTATCCTTTCTGGAGTAGGCAAACCTCAGCAGGAGCACAAATAATTCAAAGCTTTCGTAGCCTTCAGATGTCTTGAGAGAAAAAGGTGAGTTTCTGCTTTTTCTGTCTCTCCTGAGTTGTGTAGGGAAAGTGAAATGAGCGAGCTGCCTTTCAGGGACGTGGCCGTGGACAGCAGAAATACAGATTGCTCTTGTTAAAGCTGCTACACAAGACAAGGAGTGTGCTGCACTAAAATGTGAATTTCATGTATTTTTTGGACAGGTACAGACTCATTTAAAGAAGTAGTTGATAAAGGAGCTGACCTTTTAAAGAGAAAACAGTAAACAAAAGTGCTGAGCCCACGGAGGGGAGCTTTTGATTAGTGAATAGACTGGTAACGAGAACGCGCTCCTTGTGCATCCAAACCCAAAATTAAATGGGGGACTGAGGTGGTAAAAATAGACATTGGCTGCTTCAGAGCAGCTTTCAGTGCACGAAATAAGGCTTGAACATTTGCAAACAAATCAGGCCGTGTGTTGGGAAGGTTTCTGGTTTTCTGTGTAAGGATAACTCATTAGAACATTTAGGATAACTCAAAGGCCCATCTGTGAGGTGGAGGCCAGTGGCAGAATGGAAATGGAAATTCCTTTTCTAGGAATGACCATGGAATCTCAGAATCATTTGGGTTGGAAAAGTCCTCCAAGATCATGGAGTCCAAGTTGTGACCAATGCCCATCTTGTCCCCAGCCCAGAGCACTGAGTGCCACCTCCAGCCCTTCCTTGGACACCTCCAGGGATGGGCACTCCAAAGCTCCCTGGGCAGCCCCTGCCAAGGCCTGAGCACCCTTGCCATGGAGAAATTCCTGCTGGTGTCCAACCTGAAGGGACTGATGGGACTTTTTCTGGCCTTCCTGGTGCCCAAGGACCATGAGAGCCCACCTGGATGGTCTAAAAGTGGGATTGGTGGCTTTGTGGATGCCCTGACTTTCTCAATAGGGACAAGATGCAAGTGAGGTCTTCCAGATCAGAGCACATTCCATGGCAGAAAATGCACCTGGATTCATTTTTAGTGACATGACAAAAGCTTCAAAGGGCCTTCCCTGGAGGTCTGGTTGTGCTTTGGTTTGCTCTGAAGCATCAGAGGACATGGATGTGCAGGAAAGAAATAAGGATGCTGGAATGCCCAAGATTTGGGTGAATGGTGGGCAGAGTGAAATATTTGGTATTGTAAGGTGTGTGTTTTAACAGAGAGAAAGAGAAAATGCAGAGAAGCAGCTGGCGATGAAGAAGGAAGGAAGGAAGGAAGGAAGGAAGGAAGGAAGGAAGGAAGGAAGGAAGGAAGTAAGGAAGGAAGGAAGGAAGGAAGGAGGCACTACAGCAACAGAGAGAAGGGACAGTGTATTTGAGGGGTGACAGGAAAGAGTTTGCAGGATCCAACCTTGTCTGAGTTTGTCCATATGGTGGGATAGTTGTTTCTGTGTTATGTTAATTTCTGTTTAATTCCTTTCGAATGTGGTGGCAAATCAGCCTCTTATCTTTGAGCTGTAACTTCCTTCTCTTTGTCCAGGATGAAGTTTTCCAGGCCAGGTTGGATGGAGCTTGGAGCAACCTGGGATTATGGAACAGGCCATCAAACAAATGCCAAGGAAAATCTGAAAATATTCAGCCTAAAGAGGGTGAAGGCTGGAAGAGCTGACATGGAGATGGAAAATGGAAAATCCCATTGGTCTCACGCAATGAGTTGGGTTTTAAAACAGCTGAAGTTTTTTTGTTTTAAAAGAAATAAGTTTTCCTTTAACAGCAGGTAGTGGTTTCTGTAGCTTGTTACCTCTTGGAGGCTGTAGCTTAGGATAATATCAGGAAATCTGGAAGTTTGGCAAACTCATTGAATGGCCTGGGCTGAAAGGGATCATCCAGTGCCACCCCTGCCATGGCAGGGACACCTTCCACTGTCCCAGGCTGCTCCAAGCCCCAATGTCCAACCTGGCCTTTGGCACTGCCAGGGATCCAGGGGCAGCCACAGGAAATCTGGGAAACCTCTGCCAATGCTTCATCAACCTCACAGCCAAGAATTCCTTCTCAATATCCCATTTAACCCTTCCCTCATTCAGCTTAAAGCACAGAAAAGGTCTTTGAATAGACAGGGTTAGACCCTCCAAAGGTAATGCCAGGTTACACAGGAATAAGTGAGAAATGGATCCCCAGGCTCATGTGCTCCCTCTGTCATGGCATTTTATATATATTTTATATTTTCCCAGCTGTCCAATTCACACATTTCTCTTTCTGAAGCCATGGGCTCATTCTCCAATGCTCACAGGGGGTCCATTGGAAGCGGACAGATGCTAAGAAAGGTATTTTGCCTCTCCTCTGAGAGAATGTTGTTCATGTAAATACTATGATCAGTTGACATCAGAGATGGTTTGGCCCTAATTCAGTGCTAAAAAACCAATTTCTGAGTTCAAATATAGAGTCTTACATTTATTTTTTTTCCTAGCCTTGCTAGTTTCCAAGGAGATCTAACCATGTAGATTTTCTGCAAAGGTGTTAATTAGCCAGCAATGAACAAGATGGACACAAAGAACTTATTGGCAAAAATCAAAATTTCCAAGCAGTTTTCTCAGAGCATTCCTTTTCAGACATCCTAATTTGCCTCACACCATGGTTTTGTAAACAACTGGCTTTCAGATAACTGCTTGAGCAGAAAAATGGAAAATGTCCTCAGATTGATGTGCAGATGGGATTTTTTTTCCCAGAATATCTAGTAATTAAAAATAAGATCCAACAAATTCTACTGACTATAAATAACAGTTTGGGTTTATCAGAAAAAATGACAAAGGGAGGAGCAAAGGCTGGGTATAAAACATGTTCCCATTTTTATGCAACACAGGCTTGGAGAGAGAAATCTTGGATCTACCTCTGGAATAAAGCAAAGGCAGGATTTGAACTTGGGCTGTCCTTTATAGTTGATGGGAGTGAGGAAGGGTGAAGGAGAGATAGGAAGGGTCTTTACTCTCACTGACTCTTGGGAATATCACCTGAATTTCTTTATTAATCTAACCCACCAATAGGACTTTATTTCAGTATATAATATCTATATTTTCCTCCTTAGAAAAGCTGCTGTTTAGTTGAAAAGTGTTTCCTAGTTTGATGAAAATATATAGATTTTAAGCTAGAATATTATGTTCAGTAAAAAGGCTTTTTTTTTGATAAATTTCCTCACAGTCTCTCTCACCGTGTAACTTTCAGACACATCTGGAATCATGTTAAAGGAGAAGCTTTAGAAGAAAAGTCCTTTGAAACACCAATAGTGGAAGGGTCAATGTGGCTGAGAGTTACCTGGACACAGCCTGAGTGGAAAAAAGGGGAAAATCCTCCACTTTATAGCTGGATTATCACTTTGAGAAGTGGGAGTGAGGTTTGGTCTTTTCTGCCGTGTCCCAGGGGAAAGGAGGAGAGGAAACGGCCTCAAATTGCACCAGGAGGGGTTCAGAATGGAGGACACATCTAAAAAAAAAAAAATCCCTGGCAGAGTGGTCAGGCCTTGGGATGAGCTGCCCAGGGAGGTTTGGAGTCCCTGTCTGTGGGAGTGTTCAGGAGGAGTCTGGAGGTGGCCCTTGGGGACAGGGTTTGGGCTGATGCTGGTGCTGCTGGGGTGGCACTGGGTGATCCTGGAGGTCTCTTGATGATTCTGTGACTCTGTGATGATTATTATGATTTTCAAAAGGCCTGCATGAAGTTTTTGACTTTGCTTCTGACTTTCACACCCCCATGTATCCCAAGATGGATCTCCTTTGTGTTGACAAATGGATATTTATTTCCATCTACACAGAATGTGTGGGAATCATGTGTGAAATGAACAGTGAGGACCTGAGGTATGTGGAACACAAAACAATGAATGTGCATTCAGGAGGAGTGGGGGAGATGCACAGAAAACTCTCTTTTTTTCTTTTTTTTTTTTTTTCCCCTGTATACAAACACAATTTTTTTTCCACTGGATACTGAGCTCTGAAATGGTGACTAAACCCTTTATTTTGGGGCTTTTACTCCTCCTCCAGCTTGTAAGACTGATATTTTGTACTGTACATGAAGCTGCATCAGAGACATTTTTATCTGATGCTTCCTCGAGCCGGCAACAGGGAGCAGCAGCAGAACAAACATTTCCCTCTGGCTGCTGGACACAGCCCCAGAGACCAAGAGGGCAGCGAGTTTGTAAATCAGGATTTGCGTCGGAAGCTGAAATGATCAGCAACACCAGAGTGAAGTGGAGAAAGCATTTTTTATATAACCACAGCCTCTGTCAGTGGAGGGGGGTTGGAGGGAGTGAGAAGGATTTACCTGCTCACATTCACAGCACTGGGAAGAGGGTCTGGCTAGAGATGTTTTTTCACTCTCTTTGCACCTCTGCAAATGTTGGAATAAAAAAAGATAATGGACTAAGAACTTTCTGTGGATTGTTATGTAATGAGATACTGGGCTCCTCACATTTCTCATTCTTGGTCATGTGCAGGGCCTCTAAACAGAGCTACAGCAGAGGGTCCCCAACAAGATTCCTTGAAGTTTGATAAATTTGGGATTGGGAGCAAAGAGAATTCCTGCTGCATGGGCACCTAAACCTTCCAGAGTCTCACAGATCACCTCTAAAAGAGAGAGTCACTTATGGATCTTCAGAGTGACAGGATGAATCAGGCTGGAAGGGATCACAGTGGGTCACTGGTGCCACCTCCCTGCTCCAGCAGGGCCATGCCAGAGCACAGGGCACAGGATTGTGTCCAGGTGATGCTTTAAGTTTCAGCTTTCATGTTTTTCAGATTCTGTGCTGCCAAGGAGTGCAGTTCTGAGCTCACATTCAGTGTCACTCAGGTCTCTTCACAGAGTAANACAGGGACAGACAGGGACAGACAGAGACACCCGGGGACACCCAGGGACACCCAGGGCTGAGGGCCCCTCTCACTGGGGCTCCTCTCCAGGCTGAGCAGCCCCAGCTCCCTCAGCCTTTCCTGGGCACGGAGATGCTCCAGGCCCTTCCTCAGCTCCAGGAGCTCCTGTCCCTGCTGTGCTGAGAATTCAGGGCTGGACACAGCACCCAGAGGTGCCTCCAGGGCTGGGCAGATGGGCAGGATCAGCCCTGACCTGCTGGGAATGCTCATCCCGATGTACCCCAGGACACCACAGAGAATGAAAGAGAAAGGAAGCATGTAACCACCCACGCTGGGTGTTATTTGTGTGGATACTAAAGCAGCTGCATCCCTGTTTCTAAGTTAATCTTAAATTTGGTGCAAATAAAATTCGGTCTTAAAATCATCACACAAGGAGCTGATGGCCTGACCTGTCACACATCTCTCCCCAGGGCACCACACCTTCCCCGTGGTAACCCTTTTGTTATCTCTGTCTTCTTAACCAGGGCAACATCTCCAATAATAAAGCTGATGCGATAAATGCCCATCAGTTACAAATGATTTCAGGCTGACCCGAGCAGGCAATCTGACCTCAGTGCCATTCACATGGAAATGAAGTACAAGCTCCTATTGCAGGGATGCTGTGGCTAAATGGGAAACATCTTGCTTTTCTTCTGTGATCACTTTTAACAAATTGCCTGACTCGCTGGCTTTCACCTTCTTTCTCCTGCAATTACCTTGATTATTTGCTTTTACATTTAGTATTAGTATGACTTGTGTCTCATAAAGCTTCCCTGTGGAATCAATGAATGAGTCAATCAATTTCTCACTCATCCTGCTCATCCTCTCAGTCCAGTTTGAGTGCGCTGGTGTTATTTGGTCCAGACAAAATTAATAACAGGAGCTAAAAACTGCAGCAGGGCGCACTGGCATATTTGTAGGAGGCAGAAATTTATTATGTTATCTCCACATTGGTAGAGGAAAAACAGTGCTCAGTGTTGTTCACAAAATTCTCCCTCTCTTTGGCAGGCTGAACACATTTAATCTTCTGTGGTGTGATCCCAGGAACATTAATGCAAATAGAGCTGGCCTGGAATTTAGTCTGAGGGAAGTAATGGCTTAGTCAGGAGTGGCAGAGTGACATTTCAGGGCCATACTACGACGTGCATCAGATCCAGCAATTTTAAAAAGACCTTTTTGACCTTTTGATTAAAAAGACTCCCAGCATTTGTTCCTCTCCACCTCCTCATAAAGCTGTCACTGTTTTCAGTCCTTCTGTTGCGTTCTCTTCTTGCTTAAAATAAAACTAAAGTGTTGGCCTGTGGTCAAGTGACTTGGAGCTGGAGAACCAGCCTGCATCCATAGGAGAGCACACCTACACTCTGTTTTCCTGTGGAAAGCAGAACCAGTGGACAAAGAGGGGACTGGAATTCTGTCCATGGCATCTCTGGCCTAGCAAGGCACTTAATTCTGGGCCCAGTATTGGTTTCACATCCAGTTTTACTTGGTCAAGTGCTCAGCTTGTCAGATCCAAAACGACAGGATGAGCTTGCTGTGGATACTTTGGATTCTTGGCAACTTCTGTAGAATCATAGAATGTCCTGAACTGTGAGGACACNGCAAAGCTGAATCTGTAGTTCAGAAAACTCCAGGCCAGATTATTTAATAGAATCTCAGAGTCATTAAGATTGAAAAAGCCCACCCAGCCCATGGAGTCCCAGCTGTGCCCGATGCCCACCTTGTCCCCAGCCCAGAGCTCTGAGTGCCACATCCAGGCCTTCCTTGGACACCTCCAGGGATGGGCACTCCAAACCTCCCCGGGCAGCCCTTTCCAATTTCCTACAGCTCAGGCTCTGCCAAGCTCCCTGCTGGGGAGGTATCGGGGTGCTGAGGAGAACTCCTGGGCTCTCTGTTCCTGTTAATTCCAATCACTGGGTGCACAGGGCAGAGAGGGTTGCCAGGGAGGAGGAGTGGGAAGTTGCTTCACCAGGTGCTTGAACAGGTGGGTACCATGGTGGAGGGACACAGGAGGAGACAATTTTCCACTGAGAGAGGTGGGAAAGGGGCTCAGCCTGGAGAAAAGGAAGCTCAGGGGGGACCTCATTGCTCTGCACAACTCCCTGACAGAAGGGGCAGTGAAGGGGGGTCGGGCTCTGCTGCCGTGTCCCAAGGGAAAGGAGGAGAGGAAATGGCCTCAAATTGCACCAGGGGAGGCTCAGCTTGGAGAGTGGGCAAGGAAATTTCCCTGGCAGAGTGGTCAGGCCTTGGGATGAGCTGCCCAGGGAGGTTTGGAGTCCATGTCTGTGGGAGTGTTCAGGAGGAGTCTGGAGGTGGCCCTTGGGGCTGATGCTGGTGCTGCTGGGGTGAGGGTGGGACTGGATGATTTTGTCTCTCTTCAAAGACTGGGAAGAAACATCCAATTCATTCCACAGTGGAAAACCAAAGGGAAATACGACTGAGGAAGGACAGCCTTCTTTTGGTGTGACTATTCTGATATGCCAAAGAAATTATGCATTTACAACATTTAGGAAAAAAATCCTATTCCTACTATGGAGACAGGTAAAAAGATCCCATTTCTGGCTTTTTGAAGTCCATCACTGTGCCCTGAATCCCCAAGGTTTTTCCTATTGCAGTAGTGTTCCTCAGGAACTATTTAAACTTTGCTCCAGTTTAGAAGTTTTTTTCAGAATGGAACTCTTGCGGTGCATCTTCCAGAGTGAGATCTGTAACATCCTGACTATTTTTTAAAAAATTGCATAAATGTAACCTATTCACTCTTTTTTTTTAATGGATGTGCTGATATTTAGCTTTAATAAATCCACTTCCTGCTAGCTGCAAATTCCAAAGAAACTCCTCCTATGGAAAAAGGACATTAGAAGGATTGCAAGCATTTAATTTTCCTCCTGACCCTTGCAAAGATCAGTATGAAAGGAGGGTGATGATCACACTGTTGACAAGGGGTATAATTAGCATTTGCTTACACTTCATAGTTCCTGCTCTGGGTGAAGTGGTGGATGGATGATAAATCTTTGGAATGGCAAAGAGAGGCTTTGGAAAGGGAGAGAATCTGTTGTTATAAATGAGGGAATTTAAAGAGGGCAAAACCATAAGTGGAGTTTAATAGATGTGGGAAATAATAACAATTCCAGTTGCAGTGGAATAAAGCAGCAAAGAAGACTTAGGCTCTGTGTCAGGGTTTGGTTTTTATTTCTTTTCTCTAGGCTTTTCATCCTCAATAACTTTTCTGTCTAAAATAAAACAGGAATACAGTTGATTTCCCAGTTGCTCTGGGATGTCTCTGAATGTAAAATCCAATTTTGATGTTCTATATTTTT
>VXBB01019562.1:6616-29882 GCA_013399915.1 Illadopsis cleaveri | reverse complement strand
TCAAACAATGAATGTTGTTTCATGTTAGTCATTCTTAATGCTTGTGGGCAGGGTTTTTTTTGTTAAATAAATAGTTTTTTCCACTTTTCTCTGAGGAAGTTTTTTTCCTGGACTGGCTGGGGGAAGGCGCCACTTGGGTTTGCTTCCCAGAGGGACCCCATTTAGGGGTTCTCTCACAAATTTGCCCTAAACCAGGACAGTCTCCCACTCAGGAACTGCCAGCTGTTGTGTGTCCTACATCATAAACGAACCACTGGGGACAAGGGACTGGAGGAAGAGATTTTTCTGGGACGAGCAGAGCAATCAGTGAGGGAGCTGAGGGTTTTCTGGGTTGCCTCTGATTTCAGAAGGCGCCAATGTGACTATTAAGCACTGAGCAGCCTTTGATCTGTGAGTCACTGCGCGTTCTGGGCCCGAGCAGGGCGCATCTGCTCCCTTTGATCCACAGGGCTCTGCTCTCACGATCTGCTGTCCCCAGGGGTCTGGGGCTGGCTGCAATCTGTTAAGTGGACACAGGGAAGTTGCCGTGGCAAAGGCTGGGAGCTTCACAGAATCCCAGAAGTTTTTTTGGCAGCAGATGCTCCTGTCAGTCCGATTTGCCGTCGGAGGCTGCTCAGACAACTGCAGCGTGTGCAGCGCATTAGACAGGATCTAAAGCAGAAAATTTGTGTCGTTGGGTGACACCAGGAGTACAAATCAGTCTCTTCTGTGCTCCAGCTGGATCACTGCTGCTCCCCCTCTGTCACATCCACTCTTTCAGTCCATTCACTGCAGGAACCTGTCACCTCCCTGGTGGCAATATTCAGGCAGGTTGGCCTGTTCTCTCTTGGCACCATCCCACTGTGCTTGCTCCCTCCTCCATCTCTCCTAGTCCTGCTCAGTTTTCCCTCCCCAAAATAGCCCCTTTTGTTTGCTTTGAGGGAAAAATATAGAATTTGTGCTAAATAAAGCCTATCCAAATTTGTTCTGTTTGGTCCCACCCTTCTGTGGAGGGGGAGGGGAGTGGATTAAAGGTTGTTTACACCCTGAAATAAGCCAGAAGTATTTACTGATTTTTATTGCTGGTGCTGCAGTGAGTCAATGTATTAGGACAAAATGCTATTTAGAGCAATGGAAGGAATGGATACTTCAGTGACAGCATTGATTTTGATCTAACACAGACTAATACCCCGTGCTGGCACAACGCAGATCACAGCCAAACGAGATCTCCACTTGCTGCAATGGAAAATTATTAAAAAGCAGCTCTCAGTAAATGCATTAACGTATGGTGATGTGGATGTGGCTGTGTGCACTCCACAGGCTTGGAGAAGGTGTGAAGCTCTCCCCTCCTCCAGCTCCTTATCCAGACATTTCCCACCTGGAGAAGAGCAAGTGAAAAGAGGCCAGAGCTCCTATTTCAAACTTCTGTGCTGGACACTGGTTTAGACTCTGCCTCCAGTTGCCCAAGGCCAAAACTGGATCCATCTTTCCCATTTAGAGTCCAAGGAAGAGGCAGCCCAGAGGAGAACACTTCCATCACTGGAGGTGCTCAAGATCAGGGTGGCTGTGAGCATCCTGGTCTACAGAGAGATGTCCCTGCCCATGGCAGTGGGGTTGGACTATGTGACCTCTGAAGGCCCCTTCCAACCCAAATTGTTCTGATTTATTTTCCTTTCTTTACAACATATTATTTAAATAAACCTCATCAGCCATGGTTATGCGTGTTTGCTTTGCTTTGCTCACTGTGTTTGCAAAGCAAAATAAAAATCCTCCACAGGTCCACATGCAAGACTGATCTGAAGGTAATTTCAGTTCTCTGCCTCTTTTGTACACAGAACTCCAGTGCTGCTAAGATCCAAGGCAGCCAGGACTGCACTCTGCAATTCATGGAAGGAATTAAAAAGTTATTAACCAGGAGAGCAGCAAACATAGAACCAGCCTTGACTTTTGACTTCCATTTTCATACTCCAGGTATAAATCATAAAATCAGAATAGATTGGGTTGCAAGAGACCCTTAAAGATCAACTCTCACTAGACCAGGTTGCTCAAAACCACATCTAGCCTGGACCTGAACACTTCCAGGGATGGGGCAGCCACAGCTTCTCTGGGAAAACTGTGCCAGGGTCCCACCATCCTCATTGTAAAAACATTCTGCCTTATATCTAATCTAAACTGAGTCTCTTTTACTTTATACCCATTATTCCTTGTCCTACTGCAACAACACTTGGCCTTGTTGAGCTCAAACTTCATGAGGTTTGCATGGCCCCACTCCTGAGCTTGTCCAGAACCCTCTGGATGGCAAATAAAACTCCTAAAAAAGACTCTTAAATGAGATTCCTCTTCTGATCATAGCAATGATTCACCTGGTAAGTGATTTTCAGTTTTAGGCTCTCCAGTGAGAAGTAGGTACGTTTTGACCACTGGTGTTTCCTGACATCTGGATAAACTCTCAATGAATTTTAGGTACATTCACCCAAGCTTCAGACACTTCATGTGTTTAGTGTTATTAATGTAGAATTTCTGATTTCTGGTGGACTCAGGATCTGATCAAATCCCTACAATCCCTTTAATCATGTGTAAAAGTCATTCAGGTTCTTACTAAAGACTCACAGAAACATACAAGAGAAAAAAAAAAACAGAGAAAGTAGGACAGTCAAAGAAAACTATTCTGAGAGTTGGAGAGTAAAGTAATTAAGTAGATGCTTGCTTTCTTCCTGAAACTCCAATCTTAGAGCTTCCTGAAGGAAATACAAATAAAAGGAAGCACTTCTTTCACATGTAGCAAAACCAGCCTGTCCTGACCCATTGTGCTTTCCACCAGACTCCTCAGCTTTCAAAAAAGCCTTTTCAAAAACACAAATGAACTTCAGTCACGCTACAGTGCAAGGCACGTTTTAAAGTTTTAGGTCTCCCAGCCACTGAGGACTTTTTTAGGGGAAATCTCTGGTGTGCACAGAGGTGTTTCAGCACAGCTGGGGAGCCTGGGGCAAAGGAAAGGGCTGCAATGACTCCTCTGGAGCTGTGCCTTTCCCACAGCTCTGCAACCACTGGCACAAGGCAATTGTTCCCAATCTCCTTCTTCAGCTGGATTTGCTAACTGCCAGGGGACAGGGAGCTCTGGAGAGAGAGCTGGGAGTGAGGAAAACTGCTGGGAGAGGAGAGAAATCTGGGAGANAGGCTGAACAAAACAATTCAGTTTAGATCATCCATAAGGCCCCTTCCAACCCAAACTGTTACCTGTAGGTGAGGCTTTATAAAGGGAAAGCCTATGGAACAGGCCAGAGCCACGTTATAAGGCCTTCCCTTTATAAAAGCCTCACTTATTGGTAACTGTCTTGGATTGCAGTGCAAGATGTAACCAAAAATGTCTATTCTATTGCCATCTGTTGAAACTGACTGGGGAGGTGTTTCTTTCTNGTAAACAACTGTTATTCGTATTCTCATATCTTTTACTGAGAGCCCCTTAATTTCAAAATCATAATAATTCAGAGGGAGGGGGTTTACATTCTCCATTCTAAGGGAAGCTCCAGCTTTCCCTGGCAGACACCTGTCTTTCCAAGCCAAGACAGTAACACCAAACCATTCTGTGATTCTGTGGGGACTCAGCCACTGCCCTGGGCCACCAGTCCCAGTTCTTGACCATCTATTTCATGAAGAAATTTCTCCTAATAGCCAAACTCAAATTTCCCTGTCTGTGTGCAGAGGTAAAAGTCAGCCAATGTTCAATGTCTTCTAGGGTCAGGTCTGAAGGTTGCTTGCTTGGTGCTATCAGGGGAGTTTTGAATTTTGTTAAAAAGTTATTTTCTTTCACCAGGTGTAGTGAGGTCCCTGTTCTTTCCAAAACAGTTTCAAGGTCCTGACAGGGCAAGATTCCATATTCCTTTCCAACTAGAAACCAAACTGTGTTAACCCATAACCCCAGGTGCTGCTTTTTGACTGCTTTACACAAGTGGAGGGAGGGCTGGGAGCTCTCTCTGTGTTTCTGTGGCCTGCAGGGCCAGGGCAGCACTTGGTGGGTGAGAGAAGAAGGAGAGAAGAGGGAAGGAAGATAAGGAAGGAATCAGGGAGGGAAGGTTTCTCTGCCCAAGGCTGGCACTCTGCACTGCACAGTGTCCTGGGAAGGAGTGAAATCCCCCTCCAGAACGCAGTGCCTCCATGTACTTTCCTGTTTTATTTTGCTTTTCTCCTTGTGCCAGCTGTCTGACCTGACAAGGCTTCCCTTTGCTTGCTGAATAACACAACTCCTTCCTTTGCCTGCTGCCTGCCTGCTCTCCTTTCTCCCATCTTTTCCTGGGAAAGATACATTCTCTCCTTTTGTGTCCACATCTTTGTGCTTCCTCTTTGATTGCCCAAACTTTCCTGCATTCAGTGGCTCGATCAGTTCCCCAGATGTTTATTTGCATATATATATCCACAACCCAGGACTCCTCCCCCCCACCCCAACACTTTTGTAAAAACATATAAATATTTGAAGCAGAAACCCATGAATGTAATTTCCCCACTTTTGTTATTTTTAAGAAGTGCTTCAAACATCGCGGTGGTGGGGGGGGAGAAAACAAAACCCTGCAGAACCCACACTGGGATGGAGCCTTATTATTGTGCATTAATAGGGAAGGACTGTAGTGATGCTTCAAAATGAGTTTAGTGTTATGTTCCTCCAGCATATGGAAGGTTGGTTTGATCAGGGATCTCCTGGGATCTATTCCACATCCTGCCCATTTGTTTCCTGACACAGAGGCTGTGCAGGAGCCCCTTCCCTGCCCTCTGGAAATGGCTCACTGCCCTCAGCCAGAAGAGAGTTGTGCTGGGATGACAAAGGCAGTGCTGATGCCAAGCAGGGAACGGCTCCTGGAGGGGGAAAAAAAAAAAAAAATGCAGCCTGCAGACACCCTGAGGAAGCTTCCCCTTTATCCCCCCCAGCCCTTACAAATGTGCTGTCAGGCACATCTTCCTCGTGAAGTGCTGGGCTTGAAAGCTGAGACAGGTGCAAGGAAGGATGAGACACATGGGAAAATTAGGAGCTGTGGGTACATGTGGGCACGGAAAGGAACACTTCAGCAAAAAAAAAAAAAAAAAAGAAAACTGGATTTCTATTCTGGGGGTTTGTTGCTTTTTTGTGTCTCCTTCGCTCCGAGATAGTGCTCAGATGTGTTTCTCCCTTGCTTGTAATACTGGCAACTTTCTTTTGGACTTGCATAGGAATCAGAATGAGAAACAGGAAGAAATTATGGGGCTGCTGAGGACTGGAGTCCTGAAAGAAACCTAAACAAGAAAGGAGCGGCTTATTTTTAACAGGGTAGGAAACTGCTCCTGGAGTTACACTCACATGGGAGGTAAGGTGACTCCACACTGCCTGTGGAAGGTAATTATATCTTCTAATAGATCAACTTCACATAATTGGGGTCAAACCCAACCAAACAAACATGCTTATAGGCAGAAACACTCTCTTTTAGTTTAGAAATGGAGCGTGGGAGGAATATATTAGCAAAGTAATAACCTCCCTACAGGGGCAACTGGATGAAATATTCTTGTGTTACACAGAACCTTTGGTCTCTTCTGGCCTTAAAAGCAGGAGAGAAAATAGGAAAAAAAGTCCTCCTTCCAGCACAGAATAATCTGTATTTCTTGCTGGTGTGAAGCTGTGGGTTTATTGAGAAGGGTGACCTGCACAGCATTTGTGCTTTCAGCTGCAAAAGAAGATCCCTCTTTCTTTCCCCTTGACCTCACTGGGGCTGCCTCACCCCCTACCAATGCCTGAATGATGCAGATCTTTGCAAATTACACAATTTCCTTTTCCACAGCCAGTTTTCATTTGTTTTGCTTTTTTTGCAGGATTGTTGGGGAGCTTCCTTTAATGAAAGCAGGTGGATGTCTCTGCAAAACCCTTCTAACTCTGTTTTTCTCTTTGCTGTCCTTTTTACCAGGCCTCAACAGTCTCCTTGAAGTGGAACAGTGCAAGGAAGACACTTCATGGGCCTGTAAAATACAGGAACACAGGCTGTGAAAATGGTTTTATGGAAGAAAAGGAGAGGGATGGGGCTTTGGTGTGATTTTTCTCTGCTGAATTGCTGGGTGTCTGATGGCACATGGCATTCTACTGAGACATCTTTGACAGGAAGTGAATGAAAGATCAGGATATGCAGAACATAACAAAGAAAAATTCTGCACTTGAATTACAACAACCCCGTGGAGCTCCAGGCTGGGCAGAGGGGCTGGAAAAGCTGGAAAAGGCCCTGGGGGTGCTGGTGCCAGGGGCTGGACACAAGCCCAGAGGTGCCCAGGTGGGCAAGAGGCCACTGGCCCCTGGGCTGGATGACGAATTGTGTGTCCAGCAGGAGCAGGGCAGGGATTGTCCCTCTGTGCTCCAGGGCTGTGTCCAGTTGTGGCTCCTGCAGGAGAGCCCTGGAGGGGCCGGAGCGTGTCCAGGGCAGGGAAGGGAGCTGGGGAAGGGGCTGGAGCCCCAGGGGCTGCAAACAGGTCTGGTTTTAAATCCATCCTGCATAGGTACAGTGATTTCCCCTCCTTCAACTCTATCTTGCCTTGTTGAGTTCAGCAGAAGCTGCTGCAGGGGCCACCATGAACAGAACAAGCTGCAGAGTCACCACCCAAATTATTCTTATTATAAGGGGGAAAAAGATATTAAGAGGGAGGAGGCCAGAGGATGCAAAACCCACATGATTTTAGTTAATGTAACCAACTATTTAGAGTATAATTGAACCATTAAGTGGACCTGGGTGTTAACTGAGAGAAGGATATTCTTTGGTAATATAATTATCTACTGCCATTTCTCTCTTGGCTGTCATGCATTCAAGCCTGGCTCAATTATCTATTGTTCCACTGAGTTTATTACTAAGGTCAGGCTCTGCAACACAGAGCAAATTGGGGTCAGTTTGCCTTTGTCTGGCTGTGGCTGTGTGGCTGAGCCCACGAGGGAGTCAGTAATTCTGTCTGCTGAGCTGTGGGTAAATGGTCCTCAAGAAAAAGAGTGAAAAGCCACACTGAATCCTGAGAATAAAACAAAATGCTGCCCATCTTCTGGTCAACTGAGCACTGTTCATATTTGTGCAGTGAGCGAGACAGGGCCCATGGAAACAAGAGATGGTGTCGGTGTTTAATTAATTGATCCTCCATAATTAATGTGCTTGAGCAGGTGGAAGGGCAAAGTTTTCCTGTACCTTCTGAATAAGCACATTTCCTGATTTCTCTTCTTTTTTCCCTGCCACATCCAGTAAAATATTTTGCCTGAAGCTGACCCTCAGCATGGAAGATTTCAGCCCAGGCAGTGACTCTGATGGGAGTTAAAACAAGCTGAAAACGTTGCTGTAATGAAAATTACAAGGCAGTTTTAACAATAGATGATACAGCTGGGAGCTCCAATTAAAATAATTTGGCCACATTTAAATCCAGTGTGAGGAGGAAGAGGTGTCTCTAACTCCTTGTGTTTGCCCAAAGATAGATTAGGAATTAGGGCAGGAAGTCCAAATATTTGCTTGCCCCCAGACAAGCAACAATTGCATATTTTGTCCCTCTTTTAGCCTGAAGAAATTTGTATTAGCAGAGGGTAAAATATCAGGCTGCACCCAGAACTGCAGAATGTTCTGTCCTGGGAGCCACAAGTGAGGAGATGCCAAATGAAGATTTTAGCTGTCACAGCAGCCTGAGCTGCCTGCCAGCCTGCTGAGCCTGGAGCAGCCTCTGAGCTGAGACAAACCTCCACATGAGAGGTTGCTGCAGGTGAACAGAGCTCCTGGTGAGTGACAGAGACCAGTCCTGGAGATGCTGCTCAGAGGGTGATGCACTTTGGGCTCAGTCCTCCTGCTCCACAGGGATGTCACCTGGCTGACACTCTAGCACGAATAAATCCCAAATGCCAATGACCTGCATTCCTTCTGGTGTTTCTACAGACTTTAAAACTCAATCATTCTGAAATCTGAACAAATCACCAGGTTAGTGCTGCCTCCTGCCCTGGGGCCCAGCACAGGGAGGACGTGGAGCTGCTGGAGAGAGTCCAGAGGAGGCTCCAGGATGAGCAGAGGGATGGAGCAGCTCTGCTGGGAGGAAAGGCTGGCACAGCTGGGATTGTTCAGCCTGGACAGGAGAAGCTTTGGGCTGAGCTCAGGGTGGCCTTGCAGGGCCTGAAGGAGCCCCAGGAAACCTGGAGAGAGACAATTGCCAAGGGCTGCAGGGACAGGACACAGGGAATGGCTTCCCAGTGCCAGAGGGCAGGGCTGGATGGGATCTGGGGCAGGAATTGTTCCCTGGCAGGGTAGGCAGGGGCTGGGATGGAATTCCCAGATTTGCTGTGGCTTTCCCTGGATCCCTGGCAGTGCCCAAGGCCAGGTTGGACATTGGGGCTTGGAGCAGCCTGGGACAGTGGAAGGTGTCCCTGCCATGGCAGAGGGGTGGAACTGGATGATTTTCAAAGTCCCTTCCAGCCCAACCCATTCTGGGATTCTATGATAGATTGGAGAATCCAAGTGCCAGGTCTATACTGTGCTCTGAGGTGAACTGATCCAAAATTTTCCTTCCTGGTCCATGGAGCTGCCTTTGACAGGGAAGAGCTGAGTGTGGATTGTTCTAACCAGCCCTTCTGGAAACGTGACTGAGCTCTCCTTCAGAGGTGAAAGACACTGCCAGTGCAGCTGACTCTCCTAACAACACTTGTGGGAGTGCTTTGTTATTCAGTTTATTCAGAGCATGATAAACATCCTAAAAACTGGTGTTCTAAATAATGAGTTCTACCTCGACAATGTGCAAAAGGCAGAGATCAAATCTTCAAAGATAACCCACAAAAGTGCTTGAATGAGGAGTCACCTCATTTATTCTCACAGTGCCTTCTGGAAACAAAGCCAGCAGATTAACAGATATGTTTGCCATTAGCTTTGCATTTTCATTCTGTTTAATTGTACATTAATAGCTTTTGTCTGATACGAATTATTTTCAAGTAAGGAAATGATTTTTTGATGTGCAAGGTGTGATTGATACGTAAATACGGCTGAAATCCAGGAAATGGAAGGAAGAAGGATGAAGTGAAGAATTTTGGGTGATGGGAGATTGAATTAGAAAACAATCATGAGATGTGAGCTTTCTTTTCTCCTGCAGGAATGGGAGATGAAGATAATAAAGGTATTGTTGCATGTGCTGAATTAATTCAATTTTTCTAATTAGGGTAAATTGTCAGATGCTGGAAAATTCCTAATGTTGCTCCACATTTCTCTTTGCCACTTCCCTATCAAAACAGCTCTGTTTAGTGTGATAAAATTCCTGCAAATCTATTTGCCTTGCCAATTCCTCTGGGCTTCCCTGAGCTCCTTCTTTCTCCATAATTTGGAGACTTTAAACAGTACTTAATCAATACAGGATAACGCCCAAGGTCTCATTAGTGTTGCTTGGCTCTCCCAGTGGTGGCCCTTCCTAATGAAGCAGCTCCAATTATCTCACCTTTCCAAAGGGTGACTGGGATTGAGGCTGCTGAGATATTTGCACTGTCCCTTCTTCACTTTTAGGGTTACCCACAGGCCACACCACTCACAGGTGGCAGAAAATGAAAATGGAACTGTGCTGATCTAAACTGGGAAGAGGCAGAGAGAGAGAGAGAAAAAGGGAGTGTTCCCTATTTAATGAAGAAAAAGGGGAGAAAAGAGGATGCAAAACTCTTCAAGGGAGCTGCAGCTCAGAGCATGATGTGGCTCTTGGCCAACAGATTGGTTTGGGTGGGGGTTATTCCTCAATTTGGAGTGTGCAGCTCTTGCTCTCTGTTTTAAAGTCACCCTGCTGCAGTGGAATGGAGCACAGATATCAGCCAGCAGAGTCACAGGATCCTGCAGGTACCTGCTCCTCCTCAAGCTGAAGGGGCAAAGTGAGACCTTTCCCCTCTGTTTAGCAGCTGCAAAATCTGTGCAGTGCAGGAGGAAATGAAGCAGAGTTGAACATCAATCTCCTTGCCTGAGGGTCTTTCTGGTACCTGTCCAAACAGTTGGGAAGGATGAAGGAAGAGAAACAAAGAAGGTGGTGGGCAGGTTCAGCCTGAAAAATCCCCTGCTGTTGGAACAGTATTTTGATGCAATCTTTTTCTGATAAAATGATATTTGGAAGTTTTAGAGATGTGTGAGTGTGCCTGGTCAGGAAAAGTTGCTCTGCTTCCTTTATGATTTACCACCAGTGAGCAGCTTCTGTCTCATTCAATCATGAATGGCTCCTATTTCACAGAATCATGGAATGGTTTGGGTGGGAAGGATCATCCAGTGCCACCCCTGCCATGGGCAGGGACACCTTCCACTGTCCCAGGCTGCTCCAAGCCCCAATGTCCAGCCTGGCCTTGGGCACTGCCAGGGATCCAGGGGCAGCCACAGCAAATCTGGGAATTCCATCCCAGCCCCTGCCCACCCTGCCAGGGAACAATTCCTGCCCAAGATCCCATCCAGCCCTGCCCTCTTCTTCATCTTAAAACCATTCTCTGTGTCCTGTCCCTACATGCCCCTGTGAAAAGTCCCTCTTCAGCTCTCTTGGAGCTCCTTTAGGTTCTGGAACGGGCTCTAAGTTCTCAAAATTCTCATTATTTCTCCTTGTAGAGCCTTGTCTCCCTGCTCTGCCTTTCTGCTGCAGAGAGGAGAGTCACAGCCAAGTGACAGCAACACAGAATAATCTGTATTTTGTGCTGAGGCTTCCACATATCAAGTGAAAAAGAAGAAAAAAAAGCCTTAACACTTAAAGGCAAGGTTCTAACTTCTCTCTGTGTTCCCAGCACTGAAGTGCACATCAACTCTAAGTTACTATGTCTTTAATTAGGTTTTGTGTTATTTTGACAGTTCATCAGCCTCTTCATGGATTATATAGGAATTGGGATATGCTCTGCTTGTTTCTGAGGGCAGAAATTTAATTGCAGGAAATTTGTTCTCAGGTTGTCTTGGGAAGTTTTTCTGTCAGTGTGACTTACCAGTGCTTTCTCTGCAGTGACAACTGTTGAAATGTATTCTTAGTTAACCAAAAAAAAGCACTTTTGTTAAGAATAATGAGAACAAAGCTTTGACAGGCAATGAAAACCTCTGCTAGTGGTAGAATTAGGGCTTGTTTTACCATGGTTTGCTGTGAAGTTGTTTGATTTTCACATAGAACCATTAAGGCTGGAGAAGACCTTCAGGATCATCGAGTCCAACCTTTATGTGGGATATGAAATTTGAATATTTGAAATACTTCTTTTGACTCTCAGGTGAGAAGAGCTGGAGATGTGATGTGCAGGTATCTTGGCCTGCTCTAGATGGATTTAATGGATTTAATCTGTGAGGATTAGGGGACTGTAGGTCCACATTGGGATGAAAACTCATTCTACCCTTGCAAAGACTTCCCCAGATGCTGCAGAGCACAGTCAGAGCTGTAGAAATGTGCACTGCTGCCCCAAAAATACCCATGTGGGTTATTTCTCCCTCAGCCAGGTCTCTGGGGCACCTCAGATCTCACTGCAGCAGCAGTTTTCATCTGCTCAGAGGGGTGACATCATGACTGATACCTGCAGAAAATGAGAAAATCTGCATGACACAGAGAACAACTTGGCTTTTGATCACTTGGAGGGAGAAAGGAGGGAGCAAGGAGAGAATGTGAATAATTAAAGCCCATTGACTAATGCCTTCCTGTAGTTTCAAAGTGCTAAGTCTGATATAGCTGTTTAATTTCAAAGGCTACAGAATTAAGTTTCCTCTGCTTGTAGAGCAGAGCTTGGAACCAACAAGACAACAGCAGGCGAGAGCAAAATGAGTGATTTTCTCCCAGGTCAGCACTTAGCACTCTCAGAGTTAAACATTTGCTGGAGATTATGCTTGTAAATCATTTAGAGCCCGAGTTCTCTGCTAATCCTGAGACAGAAGCAATGGAAGCCCTTTCTTTGCACTGAGCATTTTAGACTCAGGACCCTCGGGGGAAAAGAAAGGGTTTCTCTCTGCAGGAAGCCAAAATCTCCACAAGAGAGCTGTGCCTTGGTGGTGACAGAGCACATCCCACTTCAGGCTTATTTTGCAGCTGCACTCCCAGTCTTTGGTCAGGATTTGCTTCCTCTCCAGGAATGGGACAAGGGATGGCAAAGGAGGGAATGACTCTCAAGAGATCTTCTGGTTTTTAGCTGGAGTTCAGACCCTGGGGTTTAACTCCTGGTCTCTCCTACTCATTTCTGCTCTTGATGACTTGGAATGAAGAAATTATATGAAGGATGTGAATGGACACAGCTGAGTGAAGGTAAAAGGAAAAAAATCCCTGGGAGAATATGTCAGTCTTCTTNTGCCAGGTCTATACTGTGCTCTGAGGTGCTCCAAAATTTTCCTTCCTGGTCCATGGAGCTGCCTTTGACAGGGAAGAGCTGAGGGTGGATTGTTATAACCAGCCCTTCTGGAAACTTCTTCCCTCTGCACCTCTCCCAGGCTGTAACTTGCCATTTAAAATCAGGAAGGATCTGAGGTCCTCCAACACTGGCTGGTTCTGCAAACATCCCTGTTCCAGCAGTATTTCCTTGGGCAGCTGAGGCATGATTTACATGGCCAGGAGATTATTTCCCTGTGCTGGAAAGCCAAACAGCTTTGTCTGGTGTCACTCAGTGGACAATCCTGTTGGCCTTGTCAGTCAGCTCGAAAAATTGATTCTGCTCTTCTGGTCTCAGCTGTTGGGATTTTTCCTTCTCCCTCAAAGTCTTGTGAGGCTCTGAGGGAGCTGCATGGTCTGGCAATGACCTGACTAATGCAGGGATGGAGCCAGCCAGCCTTTCCAAGTTTAAGAATCATCTTCTTGATCCTCCTAAACTTGGAAAATCAGGGAAATGGTGCTTCCCTTCTAATAGTAAATCTTGTGAGGATGTGGAGCCTGGTCTTCCATCTTTTACTGGTGATCAATAAAAGGAGAAAGAGGCCTTTTAGACACCAGATAGTTCCAGCCTGAGGGCAGGGCTGATGGCACAGTATTCCTGATGGAGAGCCTTAGCTTTCCATGAACAGGAATATCAGTTCCCAAAGAGCTGACAAGCTCAGAAATCAGCACCTTTTCCTTCTGCCCAGCCCTTGGTTTTAACTTATTGAACAAATCTTGGACACCAAAGGAAATATTTGGCTGCAGCTGAGGTTGTGCCCACTTCCCAGCTCTCAGGCTGAGCTGCTGTGCACAGAAATCAGAGATTTAACCTCTCAGACAGTACGTGTGGCTTTGGCAGGAAAGCAGAAAGTGGTTGGGTGACAAACTCGAAGGAGGGGCCTCTGCTCTGAGATCAGTGTAACAGGAAAGGGGGTGACAACTGCAAAATGCACTTTTGCTCCGTGTCAAAAGAGGAGGATAATTCGGGGAATTGATGTTGCCCCTCAGTCCTGTGCCTTCTCCTTTCACCCTGAGAGTTCTGCATCAGGCTGTGATGCAACCTGTGCTATTAAAATGGAATTCCTGGCTGTGTGAGTCGAGACAGCCACGTCCCGATCCAAAGGATGTCACTTTGCATCCTCCTCCCTGAAACACTTAGACTTACAAAGAAGTCCTGATGTGTTTTCACATGAAATAAGCCAACCCTGATGACTGCTGAAGGGTTCAGCCAGCAGGCTGCAAAACTCTTAAAATATATATATTTTTTTTAAAGGACTCTTCAGGAAAAGACGACTGGGAAAATGACACACGTGGGTCTTCCTTGGCTCTTGGTGTGGAGTCACAGCAGCTGCTGTGGTTCCTTCTGTATTATTTAGGTGAGCTCTCAGCACAAACCTTTCCTCAGGAGTCTGTTCCTCTCCGTGGAGGGGGAAGTTGGATATTAATTGGAACAGAAACCTTGATCCCAGCACGCAGAGTGTGCTGCACTCCATTTGCAAAACACGGTTAAGTACCGAAAGGCTTTCAGCAGAAGCATTTTTCAGTTTTTAAAAACTGTTCTTGTATTACATTGCACTTTCAGCACCGCTAGGAGAAGATGACACATCGTGAAGATCCCGTGGGCTGAGTGCACTACACTCGACAGGCTCCCTTTGTTCCACCACTACATTCCTGTTTCCTGCAAGGATTGGGATTTCCCTCACAGCCCTCCCTTCCCCTCCTCTCACTGCTCCACAGAAAACTGCATCGGTGGCTCTGTGGACTGGTTTGGACTGGGGTAGAGTTAATTTTCTTCTCAGCAGCCGTGTTTGGGATTTGTGAATAATAACCCAGGGATTTTTCAGCTGCTCCTGACCAGTGCTTGCACAGCTTCGAGGTCTGTGTTTTGTACTTACCAAGGCCCTTAGGAGCAAAGCTTCATATTTAAAGGTTTTGGAGTTAATGTAGTGAAGGAAATTATTTTCACTCGACAATATATTAGATGTAACTACTCGATTTCTCTGTTTTATTATCTTCCCACAAGGAGCTTCTTTTTCTGTCACCATAAATGAATGGCTGGACAACTCTGAACATCCTGCCCAGAAAGTTGTAAACTATAGGGCTTTTTGTATGTTTGACCACAGTTTTCCACATTTTCTGGGTTTGATCAGGAAGGATAAGATAATTTTTAAAGGCTTTTTACCTCTAAGGGTGACAGAGATAAAAGCAAATCTTGGCTTCACCAGCTTGGATGCCAGTCTCTCCAAATTCTTTCTATTGGCAATGGAGGGAAGGGATTTCCTCCAGAGCTCCCTAATCCAGATCCCCAAAATGGACATTTTAACCTATGCAGAAGCCTTGGAAGAGAAGCTTTTCTGACACAGCACTGGGAATTAAGTGGTGTCAGCTTTGATGTTTCATTAAATGCCCTCTGGACAACATTAGACAAAGGGAAACAGCTGGCAAACATCAAGGAAAGGCTAAAATTAAATTCCTTAGTGAGGAGCACGGGTGGATTTTCCAAGCAGGCAGTATTTGATGGTGCTGCTGGAAAGTTTTCTATTTGCCCATATTTCACGGAGGCAGGAAATTGGGGAGAATTGATTCTTGTAAAGGAATTGAGGGGACTACAGATTCAATTCTCATTTGCTGGCTCTTGTATGAAGCTGGGAAAGACTTTGCTCCTTTCATGGAGCAATTCCCAAGGATTGATCTCCAGCCTGAGCTCCTGTGTTCCCATTGCAAAGGTCATGAGAATATTTGAGACCAAACTACAGCCTGGAAAGCCATAGGGGCTCTGAATGGAAGGAAAATGGAATATGTGCACGAGCTTGATTTAGCTCTAAAATGCAGATTATTAAAAGTGCCTTCTTGATGACACAATCCGAGTGACATTTAATGAAAAATGGGACATTTTGAAGGGAAGGATTGGAAAATATCTCAGTGACAGCAATGAAAACAAGACACCAAACTGCCCTGCATACAAGGATCATATATCACAAAAATAGATGAAGGTAATAGGAATAAAGGACTAACTGTATTTTGGAAGGTGAACGAAGGAAGAAATAACTAATGGTTATATGACACAATTTGAGGGTCTTCTTGTTTTTCTCTTTTTTTTTTAACCAGCAGGAAAGTGTCACAAAATGACACACCCAAAACCCCCTCACCAAAATGTGGTGGTTGCATTTTGTTCCTAAGGACTTTTTTTTTCTCAGTGGCTGAATCAGTGTTTCAGTAATAACCATTTTCAGTAATAACCATCAGATAAAGACTCCCAGGGATCTGAGGTCCTCTTGATATCTCTTGTCAGGGAAATTTGGGGAAATTTGCCAGGCTCTTTCTGTCTGTTCCTTCAGAGGGAGGGAGCGTCAGGCATTTATTTGGCTTTTGTTATCTCTGGGAAAACTCCATATCTGTCTGTCCATGTAAATCTATCCTTGAATCCATTTGTCCATGCCCATTTGTGTATCACTCTTTTCCTAATAAAAACAGGTACAAGCTGCTGTTAATTCAACAATTTGGAACACTGAAATCCAATAAAATGGGTGTATTAACATTACTGCTCATGGCGAGAAAGAGCATATGCTGAATTTTTATGCCCATTTTATTAGGATCAGCAGGTTCCTTGATAAGTTTGTGTGCTGTAACTTAACAGATCAGTTTTATTTGCATTTCGTGGGCACCAATTCAATTGCAGGAGCTGCTCTGCCAAACACCATGAGGTGCTTGGGGGCAAGGTTTGATTTGGATCTCTGCTTGTCTGGTGTGGTGCTTCAAAACCTCTGCTCGTGTGAGTGACAGATTTCACTCAGTCCCACCTAGAAGAGATAAAACCTCCGTTTTCCTTCAGAAAATTTCCTTCAGAGATTTCCTTCTTGCTATGAGCCGGCACTAAGAGAACCCTGGGCTCTTCAAGCACTGAGTTGTTGCAGCACCATGAAGGAAGGAGCGGGGGGTCAGGTTGTTTGAGTGCTCATGCTTGAGAGGGAAGGAGAAATTCTGGATTTTCCTGACATAACATCCACTTGTCAGTGACTGCCACGGAGCTGTATTGTCTGCTGGCTCTGCACCCTGAGACTCAGAGCTATTTCTGAGTTGCCTTCAAACCCCTCACTCCCCACAAAGGAACGCTAAAAACCTCTCCCTGTGCCTGAGCAGTCTTTGGGAATTCAATGAAAGGATCACCCCGGGGCGTTTCTGACTGAAGGCAGTGAGAGCAGCTCCTGTGGATGTGCTGCTCTCTGAGCAGTTAATGGCAGCTTGGCACATCCCTGAGGGCCTTTTCTGCCACAAACACAGAGCTCTGCACCTCTGGCCCAGGGGATCTGTCAGGATGGTTCCTGTGTTGATGCTGGGGAGCTGATTCCTCTTCCTCTTCACCCTTCTGCTCAGGGCTGCCTCCACTGCACATATGCAGAGAAACCTTCCTGACTGGAAAGTTTCATAGAATGGTTTGGGTTGGAAGGGACAGCTTCCACTAAATCTGGCTGCTCCAAGCCCTGTCCAACCTGGCCTTGGACACTTCCAGGGGTGGAGTGGCCACAGTTTCTCTGGGTGTTTGTTTGAACTGAACAGCCAAGAGAATCACAGAATCCCTGGGTTGGAAGAGACCTCCAAGATCATTTAGTCCAACCCAGCCCCAACACCTCAACTAAACCATGGCACCAAGTGCCACATCCAGTTTTTATTTAAACACATCCAGGGATGGTGACTCCACCACCTCCCTGGGCAAACCATTCCGGTACTTTATCACCCTGTCTGTAAAAAACTTTTNCTGGACACAGCACTCAATGTCCTTCCTAAACTGAGGGATCAGAACTGGACACAGCACTCAATGTCCTTCCTAAACTGAGGGGCCAGAAATACACATGGAGAAGGTGCCATTTTCATAGGAATAATTCAGTCCTACCAGTTCCCTGTGTTTCCAAGTGAGCAGTGATGTGTTGCTGCTGCTGAGGGTAAAGCAGGGCAGAGCATTCCTTACGTGTGAGCGGAATAACGGGATTAGGCTCAAGTGATCAACACTGCCTTGGCTTCCTGTCCTGGCTGTGCAGATGAGGCAGGGATTCCTCTCAGGATAACTGGGATATTTACACTGTTTGGGGAGCTGGCAATGAGCACTCAAGGTGGCCTGAGGTGTTTCTGTCAACAGCCTCAGTTACATTTCTACCAGTGATGTGTCTCAGGAGACGACTCTACTTCTGCCCCAGGCACAGAAATCTGTTCCCAGCTTTTCCCTAAGTATCTTTTGGGCTCTCCAGCAAGTCTCATTAGCTGATACATTTGACTCTGGCACACGACCATTGAAACCAGGGGTTTTGTGCTCCTCAAACACACAGGTTGCTGCAGTGCCCCACATCTCTTTTGGAAATATAAACCCATGTCTGCACCTCAGGCAGCAACAGTCTCGCCCTGAAGTCCTTTGGAAAGGTAAAACAAATGTTTCTGAGGAGCTGAAATAACGTGGCAGTGCCTTTGAATGGCAACAAAATGAAATAAATTGAATTCTTATTGCCAAACATTCTTGGCAAATTGGCTATTTTCTTTTTGGCCTGCAAACAGCTAAAGAAGGATTATTAAATCTAAGGGATACAAATGCTAAGTAATATGAAGAGCTTGAATCAGACCCAGAGTTAAAACTGGAAATAATTGTGTCCCTAATCCACTCTGTGGTGCCCTGTGGCAAGATTGGTTGTCATGCCAAAATCTAATAGTCTGCTTTCATCCTCCTTAGACAGCAGGACAAATTGGCCAGGGCACATTTTCACTGCATTTGGGCTTCTCATTGCACTCCTAGTTGGCTTTTAGAGGAGCATTTCAAATGTTCTTATCATTATCACCTGAAAAGATGTTTTCTCTCTGTATAAAAGCTAAATGGAAATGGAAGTTCGGGTTGCTTATGGAATACACATTTTTTTAATTGACTTTTAAAAATATTTATTTTACTCTTGCACATTTAAGTAAAGCTTAAGGTGTTATCAAAAGCTTCAAACTGCAGGCTCTTTAGTCTTTTGTTTCTATTCATGTCTCTTTTTTTGGCTTTAATCAGTGAATTTCTTGGCTTGGAACACTTTTCATGTAACAACACCTTCAAACTGTGCACGCAATATATTGATACAGAGATGTGTGGAAGGCATTTGGGCACTGAAATCCTCTTGAAATATTTTTTTAAACAACCTTGGAAATGTGTATATAACATATCATACCCCTTACACCTACTGGTATGGAAATGGATTAATTGGGAGGGATTGGGAGGCACTGGGAATGAAATTACTGATACCAAGTTGAGATTCCCTGTGAGATCTGGTGATTTTTTTTTTTCACCCAGCTGAAAATAAAAGGTATGGCCTGGGACTGCTGCAGTGATTCATTGATTGACCTCTCCAGAGCTGGGTGGCAGCTGCTGCAGCAAATGTTGCTGCTGCTGGTCGATAGCTGGGAGGGCTTTAGACAGTCCCTGCTGTCCCTGGTCACCCTGCCCAGGCTTTTGTTTTGTGCTAATTGATGAATCTGGCTTGAGACCAGCTGGAGAATCAGTCAATGGAAGAAGTGGGTCAGATACCTTTGATTAGTTCTTGAAGCAGAGAGGAATTTCTCCAATTTTCTCCCAGGTTTTCTGGCTGCTCCCTGCAGTCCTGCTTGTGGCTGGCAGTTGACAGGAAGGAAATAATTTCCCTGGGTGTGTGACTGCAGTGTAGAACAGGCAGAAAGTCTGGAATGTCTGCAGGAATCACAGAATGGGTTGGGTTGGAAGGGACCTTAAAGATGATCCAGTGCCACCCCTTTGTCATGGCAGGGACACCTTCCACTGTCCCAGGCTGCTCCAAGCCCTGTCCAGCCTGGCTTTGGACACTTCCAGGGATGAGGAGTCCACAACTTCTCTGGGAAAACTGTTCCAGTGCCTCTCTACTCTCACAGAGAAGAATTTCTTCCTAATATCCCATCTAATTCTACTCTCTTTCAGTATGAAGCCATTCTCCCTTGTCCTGTCCCTCCATCCCTTGGAAATAATCTCTCCCCATTTTTCTTGTTGGCTCCCTTCAGGTACCCAAGTGAGTTAATAATCAATAAAGAGCATAAGAAATAAAATTCAAATACTTTTCCGCTAAATTATCTCCTGCTCTGAGTTGCCTAAGTGGTTTTAGTTTCTCTGATCCTGTGCCCTGGGGCAGGGACTGCATTTTCAATCTCTGTGGTGAGCACAGAACATCACAGCTCTCATCAGACAGCTTTACAAACAAGTGATGTCGCTGCCTGGGATCCTGTCAAAACTGTGAGAGCATGAACAGCTCAGGATGGGGAGTTCACTGCACTTAAAAATAGATGTGTGCTCCTCGGGGATGTTTTTCCCAAGATTTCTGGTCCAGCTGTGAGGGAATTGCTAATCCTGGCCTGGCACAGAGTTAAGTCAGCCAGATGATCCCAGGAGGGACCTGGAAGTGGATGGGTGAAGGGAGGATGAACCTTCCCAGGAGGATCCACAACACCCTGCAGGCTTTGCTGCCTTCTCTGCCCCTGAAAGGGAAAAGCTGGCTCTGCTTAGTCCAGACCAAGTGCTTGAGTAATTATCAGCTGCTTAATTGATGGTGGGGTAGACTGAGCCTGAAATGTCCTGGAGACTGCTGATTATTCCCTTAAAACACTCTGCTGTGAGCTGCAGTGCTTGGAGAGCCCCTGAGGATGTTCAGAACATCTTGGAGCATCCTGCTTGCCCAAGACAAGCCTTTCCCACCCTCTGCCAGATCCATCACCTGCTCAGGCAGGTTTTGTGCCTGGTGTGACCTTCCAGGCTGGTTTGGTTTTTTTTTTTTTTTACTATGAGCCAGGTCTAACCCAGTGGGTTTAAAACCAGCAGGGAATGTTGGCAGGAGTCATGGCCACAACACGGAATGCACTGCAGATGCATCCCCAGGCTCCAATGATCCACCCACACCAGCTGAGCCTGTTGCATGATGAGGACTTTAAAGTTTGTCCTGGAATACTAGAGGCAAAAAATGAAAAAAGCATATAGTGGTTAATTAGATTTAAAAAATATATTGATGTTTTCCTGGCTTACTCCTGATAACCAGAGCTGTGATCTTCTGTGACCTTCATTTCTCCAGAAAGGAAGTTCTTCTACCCAGGAGGGTTAATTTCAGATGGAAGTTATGGAATTAAATGAACAATTAGAAATAGAGAAAGGGTAAATAAGGGTAAGTAAATATCCTTAATAAGCTGGTGTGTTCCTACACGTAAATCATGGAATGGTTTGGGTTGGAAAGGCCCCTAAAGTTCATCCAGTTCAACCCCAGGGACATCTTCCATTGAACCAGGTTACTCCAAGCCCCGTCCAACTTGGTCTTTTCTTTCTCACATCCTTCCATCCACTTCTACCACTAACAATTATTATTTCATTTTTTTCTGGGGGCAGAGTCAGTTTTCAGATATCATTCAGAGAATTGCAAAAGAGCCCTGGTTTGAATGGACCTTAAAAGACCATCTGGTCTTCCCCATTTTGTGGGGAAGGGAACTCACTGAGATTATTTACCACCCTGTCCAATCACCCCTGGAAAATCTCCAGCAATAGGGCCAGGGGATGTCCCTGGGGATGTTTTTCCAGTGACTGGTTATTCTTACTGTAAAAAATTTCTTTTTCGGCCAAAATGACGTTGAGATTTTTCAATTCTGCTCCTGTTTCAACAGCCAATGCAACGAGGTGCTCAAGATCTGTTGCAGCAGGAACATGGATATTTGTTTGTTGGCTGGAAAGATTATTAGTTCTAAACCTCTGTTTTACACTATTTTATTAGGAATGTAGGCATTAAGTCAGGTAACACAGTTTAAAACAACAGAAGCATGGTGGAGGAAATATCATTAAGCATCTCACAAGCAAGTGGATTTATGCTCTGATCTGCTCCTGAGGGATTAAGGTTTCACATGAAAGCTGGAATACCAAAATCCAGCCTGCACTTGGCTATTTTAGCCTGGAGAAAAACACAAATGCATTTGCAAAGAGAAACTCCAGGTACCCAGAGCCGTTCCAGTTGCCATGTGAAATGTTGTGGTTTTCAGTTCATGAATGCTGTTGTTTGATGCAATTCAATTTGCTTTATTTTTGTTTTTAATGTAATGGATTATTAACAATATTCCTCCTTTTTTTTTTTTTTTTTTCTTTTCTTGGTGGTTTCTACTGCCTGTCTGCATTTTGTGCAATATTGCTGAAGGGTTTTTTTGAACTTGCCTGGTTTGTTGGCAGGATTGAAATGGTCCCTGAACAGGATCTACAGGCAAAGGTGTCCATGTACATCAGGCAACATCCTCACCCAAACTATTGCCAGTATTGCAGACAGCACAGGATTGGAGACACATTTTGGGGAAATTTTGGCCTTCCAAAGGTAAATGAGCTGTAGCTCTGCTGAGAAATCCCTGATCCAAGGTAACCCTTCCAATGAGAATGTGCTCTGATTTTTTATAAATTTATTTATACACAATTTTATTTTCTCTGTTAATTCATTCCCAGATTATAGCTCCTTGTAATATAAAGTAGAATGGATTTTGGCTTATTGTTGCACTGACTCCAGCATCAGTGACCAGAAACCTGCTCCTGAGCTCCAAAACCAAATTCCCTATGGGAAGAGAGGCTTTTGACAGACCTGTAGTTCTTTTTTTATAGGCTTTGCAACTGCTCCTTTGATTTAAGCAGCACATTTTTTTCTGCTGCGTTACTTCTTCTGAAGAGAATGTTTATTTTTCAGTTTTTTTCTGGAGTTTATTTTCAGGCAGGTTTTTTTTTTTTTTTAAAGACTTTAGGTTTTTGCTTGCTACGGATGTCAACAGGATATTCTGTTTCCTTTGGAAAACCTGGAGTTGTTGTAAAGGGAAAACAGAGGATTCTCTTGGCCTTTTCACCTCCAGTCTGGTCTGTGGTGTGACAAGGAGCTCTCAGCAAGAGAACCAAGGAGAATGCACAGAGAGCAGAGGTTTGAGACGTGAAATTCTGAGTGGAGGTGGGAGATGTGGAGCAAGAGAACCAAGGAGAAGACACAGAGAGCAGAGGCTTGAGACATGAAATTCTGAGTGGAGGTGGGAGATGTGGAGCAAGAGAACCAAAGAGAAGACACAGAGAGCAGAGGTTTGAGACATTAAATTCTAAGTGGTGGTGGGAGATGTGGCTCCCTCCTGTGCGAAATGCACTGGAAGAGGAAAGAGGTGATGATTCAGTTTGTGTGTTCCAGCTGAGGGCAAAATCCATCCTGGACCAACTGGAATTTCTCTGTGTGTCCTTAGGGAAGAGTGTGGGCACGGCATGGAGTTCTGTGGCCTCCCGTGGTGCAGGAGGGAACACACAGATGGAAAACCATGGGAGAGGGCTGTTTTCCCTCAGGAAGCTCAGCTGGTGGAGCACTGGGGCCATTCTGCCCAGCCACCCTGTGAAATGAGTAATGCCACCCCAGGAGCAGAACGAGGAGAGGTGGGAAGGAAGGAAGGAAGGAAGGAAGGAAGGAAGACACTTGTGCACCTTGTTTGACTCTGTGAAGCAGCATGGGGGGATTCAGGCTGAGCAAATTTCAGTGTGGGCACTGAAATTCCTGTGAATTCTCCAGGAAGAGATGGAGCTGCGCCAAGGGAAATACAGGCTGGATATCAGGAAAGGGTTTTTTACAGAAAGGCTAATAAACTATTGGAGTGGTCTACCTGGGGAGGGGGTGGATTCACCATCTCTGGATGTGGTTAAAAAAAGACTGGATGTGCCACTTGGTGCCATGGTTTAGTTGAGGTTAGGGTTGGGTGGGACTTGATGATCCTGAGGTCTCTTCCAACCTAATGATTCTGATTCTGATTCCTTGGCAGATCCCGCATTAACAGCCATCAGCTCCTACAATCACAGGCTCTGCCTCTGCCACACTGCTTGTGTGGGGCTTGTTTGCACTGCTGAGGAATACTGACAGCCCTGCATGCTGACATGGAGCTTCTAGGGCAGTTTAGGAGTGAAGCTGCA
>VXBB01019503.1:10665-25412 GCA_013399915.1 Illadopsis cleaveri | reverse complement strand
CACAGAGAATTCCTGAAATCTTTATGTTGGCACATCCCGAGTGGATTCCAGCCGTGCCTTGGGCTTTGACTAACTGGGTCAGGGGAAGTTTCAAGTTAGCAGGGAACTGTAAAACAAAGAACAGGCAGTTCCAGAAGACAAATGTTTTAATTGCCCTGTTGAAATGCCTTGGCATCGGCCGTGTTTGCGGTGCTGGATCCCAGGTACATCAGATTTTCGTCCTGGAGTGCCAAGGTTGATGTACCAGTGGCACGCACTTTAGTATGCTTTAGTAGACAACTCTGCCCTTAATTACCCCGTACCTGAGACCTGTTTGCGTATTTTTTTCCAGCATGAGAAAGTACATGCGGTTTGAACATACTTGTGTAAGAGTCATATAGCAAATCGGAAAACTTTCATGCTTCCAATGTTGCTTTCTAGTAGTCATTCATTTGAAACAGAATATCTGAATTATCTGCCCCTTAGCTTCAGTTTATAAAATCGCGTCGGTTCCCACAGCTAAGATCATACTCAAGGGCTCTTGGCCCCACAGCTGTGCTCCAGCAGAGGCTGCCAAGATCTGCTTTGTTATAACCTTTGGATGTAATTATCAAGGTGGCATCATTTGCAACAAAATAGCTTACCTTTTCTTTTGTTCTGCCAATTTTTGTTTTAAAGGATGAGAACAGTGATTCACCTATAGTTGAGGGAAAATAAAAGAGAAACTAGTATGTGCAAAACTGTTTCTTTCATTTGTGAAGCATTTGTCGCTTAAGGCTTTAACAATCAGCTCTTTCACATAGCGATACTTGTCAAGATCCATGAAGTCCTGACATGGCAATCCTGTACTGGAAGGCATAGGAGGTTTGCTTGTGTAAATTGATGCTAATTGAGAGATCTGCTTTAAGAGACTGTGAAATGTCTTGCATTTAGCAAGCATGTGTGTGCCACTTAGACATGGTCAGTAAGATTTATACTTAGTATAACATTATTGTAACATGAGGGCTGTCATCAGGCTTCTGAGGAAGTTTTCTGCATGTATTTGACTTTTAGGTGACTTTACTGTTATAATTGCTTCTGGACTGTTACATGCAAACATCTTAGGCCCTAAACATTGGTTTTAAGTAGCGGCAGTGACTTCTCCTCCTTTTATAAAAAGATATCACTATGGACTGTGAATACAGGAGAACCTGTATCTAATTATGTTTTACTATTGCCCTGTATTGCTGTCTGTAACTGCTGAGGTGCTTAGCGCCACTGCACTGGATTTTTCTGAGACTAAAGGCAAATGTTGGGAATTACGCAGCAGAGTGGGGATGACTCCAACACTTTGCTTGAACTATAACCTAAATACAGCTCTTCAGAATGAAGCATCAAAGTAATTATGTGTATGATACTTTTTTATTGCTTAATCCCCCTTTTTCCTGGTGTAAAGGTCTTACTTAGTGATTAAAACAATATTTAGGTAGCGGCATGGTTCACAAAATAGGATGTGCCGTGCCTTTATAAAAGCTATATGCCTAAAAGAATTAGAAAGCTCTTGGACCACAGGAATCCTCAACTGGGAAATGGCCTAATATTCTCGACTACTTCAAAGCTGCATTTAACTTAGAGCAAATCTGGGTGATAGCGTTTGTGTGTGTATTTTAATAGTTACCAATCTTGTCTTTCTCCAGAACTTCCTTGTAGGGTAAAGGAAATCGCGTGTTACAAGACTATTCACTTGTAATTGTTGAAATAACAGTATTTATGTACTCAGGGAGGGTGTAACTTTTGTCATACCATGGCTGCGTCAGTTTCATCCTATTGCAGTAGTCTTGGAATTGGTCATTCTAATGACAGAGGGAACAGAGCACTTACATGTTAGAACAGCTACAGGTCTGGGAAGTTAGAGATTTTCAAGTCTGGTTTATTTTCCAATAGGTATGAAAGTTCTAATTGCTGGGGAAAAACTGATTTTTTTAAATTTGCCAATTGGTCTTTGGCATCAGCTGCAGAAAGGTTGTGGATCTTAATCCCAAATTGCAGTGGATTTCTGCGAACTTTGGAAGACTTCTCAAAAATGAGATAATCTATTTGTAAAACAAATATTTTTGGCAGTGATTATATAGGGCATAATTTTGTCTTCTAATATATGAGTCTTGCCATAGAGAAGAATATTTGCAAATGGTGTGTTACCTACACACAAAGATTGGAGCAGTGGCACGGGGATGACTGGTTTTGCATGACTGTGCTGGCATATAGGCACCAGTGCACGTCATCTTTCGTAGTCAAAGGTTCAGTTTCAGTCCCATGACCAAGTGCTCTAAATGCATTGAGAGCTTACCTCGTCAAAATAGAGCTGTTCAACCGTGGGATGCTTTTCTCAATTATCTAAACCTATCCTCTTCCTCAGAAAGAACAGCAGTGTGTTGGACACCTATGTCTGCTCCCTTGAAAACTTTGCTTACTGCTTGTTCCCGGAGTCTTTGAAGCCTTCTGTTACTCTTTAATCATCTTTTACCAGTGCTTGGGTTATCCTGGTCCCACTTCAGAAAGTAATTTTTTTTTTCCTGAGTGGGTAAATTATGATTTAGAACCTGCTGCAATTATGTGGGTATTTTTGTTTGGGGTTTGAGAGGGGTTTCTATTTGTTTATTATTTGTGGGGTTTTTTATTAAGACAAAGCCAGCATTCAGCTCTAGAAAGCTGTGGGGTTTTTTTACTTAAATATTACATAGTTTAAACAGGTACTAACTACAGCATTGTAATTAAACAGCTTGATACAGCAGCAAAGCCTACTCAGGTCATTTAATACCTTAAACTATTAATGTTTGGGCTGGGTTTTAGTTGGCTTGTTATTGGGATTGTTTTGTTTTTCTTTTTAAGACAATTACTTTTTGAAAGTGCATGTTGTTAGGGGATATCGTAGTTTCTTATTTCGAATGAAAATGCAGACTGTCAACTCCTTTCTGTTCAGTGTAAGACAGCCCTTGCATTTGTGAATGTATTTAGGATGTTTATGATCCAAGCTTAGTAATAACAGAGTGAGCTGTGGGAGCTCTGGTTTGATATCTGGTGTAGCATCTGCCCTGGTTCCGTATTCATCAGCTGCAGGCTTTGTTTTTAGGAAACATGAGCTACCCAAGTCTTCCTGAATTTAGGTCAGCATTGTCATTGTGCATCTGAGTCCCAGAACCTCAAGATAACCATGGTTGCTAATCTAGGAAGAAAACGAAACTCATTAGTGCTCTCTTTTCACATGAACAAGGTGAAAACGACAGACAAAAATACTGCCTGATACAATAGTAGGGTCAATAAAAAAATGTGTAAGGCAAAATATAAAGCCCTATTGTTCTGGGTTTTTTCCAGTGCCAGCTCTCTTTTCATGCTTTTGTCTCTGCTTTTGTTTTGTACTCGTAATTCAGAACTGCTTTTGAGAAATTTCTCTTTACTTTTTAAAGGTGTGCAATTATCTGGGGTGTGGTTTATATACATGTGAAGTGTCAGGTTCGGGGTGTGTCCTTAGATTTGGGTATATTTTCATTGAGTTAGGCATGAGTTCAGAGATACTGGGCCACTGTGGCTTTTTCCTAAAACTGGCTCAATGATACCTCTCACAAAAGCATTTTGTTGTTATAACTGTATTGTACCAAACTAATTTTTTGACATTAGTATTGTATTGATAAACTGAACATGATCTTAACAGTGTAGCCTCATCATAGCAAAGATTTCACATGTTGGTTCAAGCTATGTGTTATTTGCCTTGCCTCATTAATTTTTGGTTGGGTTTTTTAAGGCTTTAGAGAAAATCCATAAATCTCTCCTGCAAGTCACTGTTAACATCAAGGCGGTCTGTGGACCGGCTTGGACTCTCTATTCTAACATCTGCTTCATCATCTAGCTCTGTTTAATAGCCAGCAGATTTGACTACTGGTGTCTCTAGCCTCCTTAGCACAACTTTGGATAAGCTGATTCTGAGAATCTCCAGGAACATATGGACTGTTCAGGGAAGGGACGATCTCAAAGGAGGAGCCAAAAGCAACTGCAATCCGTGAAGCTGTGATAAAGAAATTTCCAGGTTCTCCTCCTCTCTTTTCATTCCCACCTCCCATACTACTGATCTGATCCTTGATGCTCCTCTACCTTAAGATTTTTTTTTAACAGATCAGGCTTTACATATGCGCTGGTTGTGGCGCAAACAAAACACATGTGTGTTCTGGAAGTTAACAATCGACTGTCAGTTATTCTTACCGAGCAAAAGCATGTAGGGAGAGATGCTTGTTTCTTTGCCCACTTAATAAGAGAATTCTTTGATCTGTAGCTGTTACACCGATTTTTGTTGTAAGATGAGAAACAACAGGGTTTTGTTTTTTCACAAGATGGAAAGTCACTTGTTGCTGCATTGGGCAATGACGGTTTTTTAGTCGGGTCTGAAGTGACTGAAGATTTACTCCTGCCTCTGCCATAAGTTTACAAGAAGTATGCTCTACATCTAATTAAGAGTGTATGACTGTTGTTGTCTGTTGAGGATTAGAGCAGATGAAAGTTTTTGCTTTGATCTTGTAAATGTTTCTTCAATGGAGAAAAAAGCTCTGTCATTCTTTCCCGATTCTCAGAAATACATTGTACTTTCCGAGGCATCACTTGTGTGTTCTCAGTTAGGAAAACATCGCTGTTTTCTTTCCAATAAAACTTTGTTTCTGTTCTTCCTGAAAAATACAAAGACAAAAAAAAGTTGAGTGGATGATAATTCTCCAGCAGGAAACAATGGAGGAAAGTACGTGTTAGACTTTTTGTTTGCTCTACAGAAATCATCCTTCACTAACAATGCATGTACTAGCAGCTTGGAATTTCTGTTTCTAAATAAAGTTCAAGGAAGTTGATAAACGGTGAGTCAGTCTTTCTCCCTCCAGATACCTGGAGGTTTCACGCACTATTTAACCGAAAGCAGTACTTGGGAGTAACTTGTGCTCATTGTGTGGGCTTGGCTTCCCTGTGTACAACACTAGTCATGAGGCTCCTTTTCTAGTCAGAATTAATATGGTTTGCTCAAAGAGACAAAAGATGAACCAGAGCTGCACTTAATGCTTTTTACACTTTGCATAGGACTGGTTTTGAAAATTACTGTGGCAAGTTTTTTTTTAAGAATTATTTCTTAGATCTGTAAGGGGAAAGTTTAGAGTTAAAGAAGTGTTTAGGGAGAAGGTGGACAGAAAAAAATACCAAAACTTCAAAGGAGAAAGTGTGGTAATACTGAAGTTGTTAATGAAACCCACTTTGAGGGAAGACTGGATTTTATAAAAAATATTTCTGCTTTTGAGTAAAATTGAACTGTCATGGACTTCTACAGTCAGAAGATCCTTAAGTACTGGAATTGTCAAAAACTGCTCACTTCTTGTTTTGTCTCTTTTTTCTCAGTGCAGCCTTCACGATAGAGCTACCAAAGCTATCAGAAGTCAGGATGCATATGGGCTTAATGACGTTAGCTGTGCTTGCAGGCTTCTAGTACTACTCTGCTTTCCTAAGCTTCTTAATGCTTTGTATACAGATGTTTAAAGTTGTTGTTAAGTGATTTTTTTTTTACATGAAGAGGTCATTTTTTGCTTAATTTAATTCATGTGGTTTGAATATATTAATTATTTTTCCTAAAACATTACTACATCTCAGACTGCATACTCCTTGTCAGCATGCAACTATGTAGGTGATTTTTTTTCCCTCTGACAGTTGTAGTGGTATTCCCTGAATCTAAAAGATGCTTGATTTTATTTTGCTCTTCTAAGATCAGTCACATGGATTGCGATTTAGTAATTACTTGAGATAGTTCAGTGTGTGCATATGCTAACATAACCTACAAATGTGATTGAATATTAAACACCAAATATGGCTAATGCAGGATTTTAAGTAATGTAGAATCTGGAAATAGTTATACAAATCTTGTTGTTAAGAGCTAAATATTTTCTAGCATAAGAAATCATCTTGGTTTCTAAATAAAGGACATGCAATATGATACCACTCCAATAGAAATACACACATGCCTAATAATACTAGGGAATAAGTAATATGCACAGTTTACAGAGGGAGTCATGGTTCCAGGCTCAGTCTTCCTGTCACATCTCTTCTTTCTATTTTTTTTATCTCTATTACTGCATAAGTGCATAATATTTATATATGTAACTATGTATATCTATATATATACATATATAAGCATTTATTTCTTACTATCTAAGAAGCATTATATCAACATTTCCTTGAGTAGTTTTGCAATCCAGTACATCTCTTTGAATATTGCAATTTGAGAGTACTGCAGTGTTTCCGAAATGTCACTGTTACGTCTTGCAACATGTGCATCTGTCTCCACCTTTGCAGTTCATACCTGAGGTCTTTGGCACGCACAATTACTTACCTCATGACTAGAACAATTCTGAAGTGGGATGTGGCTTCTGGCATCATGTGTGGCACATCTGAATGACTAGTAGGTATCATAATGGGAGTCTCTAGCTTTCTTAATTCTGTACAAGCCACATAAGGAAGTATTTCTCCATGCCTTTTCTCAGTAGATCAGCCAAATCCCTTTTGACACGTGTGACATAGAGAGCTTTCTGGTGCTCTGGTGCTTTCTGGTAAGAAAAGTTAAGGAAAAAGCTATTTTTGTCTGTCACTCTCTAAAATTATCTCAAGTTTTCTGTGCAGGTCTCTTTTATTCCCTGGATGGATTTGACAGAGAAGTTACCTAGTGCTCCATTAGCAGTTGAAAGATTATAGACAGCAGAGATTTAGCAAAGGATTAGTCAATTGGAGAGTGTGCATTATCCGGCCAGGCTTAGAACCGTGATTGTCTCTTCAATCATTTTCATTAGTGTCTTATTCAAAGATCAAATTACGTAACAATGACGTTTCTGGGGAATCTGGTAGGAGTTTTTCTTTGGTTTCTCTCTCTCTTCTACTAACTATCCATGCCTGGGAGAGGGGGAAAAAGCATTGTTTTTATGCTTCAAACTTGCAGCATGTTTTAAAAAGCAGCATTTAAAATCAGTGAAGAGGCATGACTTCAGTTGCAGCATCTGCGTTTGGATGATAACTTAGTGTGGTGGAACTCTTGAGAAAGGCAGGATGCGGTACAAGAAATACATAACTATTTTAGAAGCAGCAATAGGTATTACTCCCCTTAACAAGAGGGAATTGCTTCCTGAGGGTAGACATGCAAATCTGTGGCAACATCCAGGGTAAGTGTTAAAAAGCAATCAGTGAAAAATGGGAAAAAATGTGCTCACCTTGAATCATGCATTTTTAAAACTTGTTATTGGAAAGAGGACAGTTATTCATAAAACAGGCAATCTTTTTTTGTACCTTCTGAGATCTGTATCTTCAATAGTTGTGGTGGAACTTAGTGGTTTCATTAGAGATTTCTGTGTACTACTCATCCTTGGCTAGAGGAATAACTAGGAGAAAGTGTTATTTCTAAATGAGAAGTTTGCTGAAGAACAGAAAGAATAAACATGTGTATACTGATCAGAACAGAAATGAAATTGCTATTTTGTATTTTTTGCTTGCTACTAACCTGATGTATGTGTTTCCCCTCTCCTCATTTAAAAATATGCGTATTTTAATTTTTATCTGTCAGAAAAGCAGTTTCTAAAATGAGAAAAGAAAAACCACTTTTGTCTGTGCAGGCAACTTTACTTCTCTGCTTAAAAGCAGGAGTTCATCATACTTAGGAATATTGTTTCCCTACTAGAAGGTTTTCCTGATTTTTTTCCTGTTAAAGTAATCCAGAGTGCTTTCTTGTACCACACAACTTAAGTATTAGGCTTCAGAAAGATCCTTCTGTATGTAATTGTTTCCACCAAAAACATATGTTGCATGGAAAACGGAGCTGTCATTCTCTCCCACCTGCCCCTGTGGGAGATGGATGGATGTAGCATGGATGGATGGGTGTCTTTGCAGTTCTTCTGGTCTCTCATCTTTTTGTAATACAAGAGAATGTTGTCACCTTGTTTCAGACATTGCAGAGGAGTGCAAAATATGAGAGGCTTTTGTCCAAGACCAATTAGTATGTTTCTATTGTTTTGGAATAGTTCTGTGTAAGCAAGACTTCAAAGAAAAACTTGGATTATAATGGTGTCTGTTTGACTATAACTGAATTCAGATTTATGCTGTAATTTTTCTACAAATGCACTTTCTTTAATGGTGGTAGCAACAGTAAAAGCAAATAAATCGCTAAGCACTGTATGATTTTTTTTTTCCTGATCTGTCAGCAGAACCACAAAAACTAGTCTAGAAAATACACTGATGGAAATAGTTTTGCACCTTTTTATTAACACAAGTGTTCTTCAAGTTGGTCCTAAATTTCCAGCATCATGTTAATGAGTGCTTGTAGGGCTTTTTGTTAAAAACTTGCCCATTAAAAGGAATTCTTAGTGCAGTCTATTTGGACTCAGGACAGCAGAGTGTGCTGAACTGTGACTTCCTTTGGTTGTTCCATATAAATTTTGTACATGCAAATCTCTTTGACTTTTTCAACTGCTCTTTATACATTGATAAAATGGTACCTGATTTCTCCTGCTATTTTGAGAAACTGTGTTGGAAAGTAATGATATATGCTTGTAGAATTCTTCTTCATTTTCAAGTAGGTTAGTCTGGCCAGAGTCACAGCTTGAATCAAACCCTCTAAAAATGAAACTTATTAACTATAATGTCTATTTCTTTAGTAACTGTGACTGTTTGTCTTTCATCTATTACTGAGTATTAGTCAGTATCAAAATACACTGTGTAAAATTTGTTTTTACTTCCAACATTCTTATTCGGACATCTTGCTTTCAGGGAGAGGTTTAGTTAATGTGATTGTTGTACACACTTGGAATTTCAAACTGGTTAAGATGTATTTGGATTATATTTGGATTTGCCATTCCAACAGTTTCAGAAAAGCAGGCAAGCTGCTGTCATTGGACTGTAATAGGGATCCCTTTTATGTTTTTATTAAAACTTTCAGGGAATGAAAGGTTGATAACCAGCAATCATGTCAAAGTAAACTGAGTTGACAAAAAAAGCACTGTTCTTTTTGTAGCTGCATACTGCTTATTCTATATGACTGGAATAAACATATAAATAATAGCACTTTGCTAAGATCAGTGCATCACTCAACTTCTAGAGGTACCCTGTCACATTCTTTGTAAAAATAAAATGTTATAAAAGTGTGAGAGTGTGTGTATAGAAAAAATTTGCAACATAACAAGACACTTTCCAAAACTTAATACTGAATAACGGGTATAGAGGTCCTCATTTGTCAACTCCTCACTGCACAAATTCAGGTGCATAGTTAAGCACTTTATTTTTCTTAAACATCTCTTAAAATACAATGTGTGATGAGTGTGATGCTAGGTCCAGAGCCAGTTTGAAAGTCGTAAGAATTCTGCTTAAAAACCCATACTACTGTGCAAAAGAAAGCAGGAAAGACAGGTACATTACTTTGCTAAGGTATTCATTTATATTTTCATATCAAAGATATTACAAAGTTTAGTTTTTCTACTTCCATCTTTGCTTGGAGTAGTGATGTGATTTCTGTGACAGATTGATTTTTATGAAGTTTGACAAAGTGAAAATTATGGCAGCAGTGGTAGTTAAGTTTAGCTTGCTTGTGTGACTTTTCTGCAGCCTCCAGAATAGTATTTTGTGCACAGCCTAGAACAATAAGGTTGAAGTTTGTTTTGAATGTACGGTATAGCTTGTACTGCTCTTTGATGGTCATATAAACTCATATTAAGCATCTTTTTTTCTGCAACTTCTGAAATCATGCCTTGATTTAAAGCTGTATTTTACTTTCAGAAAGATGCTTTTATGCTGGAAGAGTATGGGGAGAAAGGAGAAAATAACCTTCTAGTTTCTAGATGTGATGTCTGGCAGGCACTTGCATTGTTGCATGTTTTTAAAAGTTAATCTGAAACAAAATGCATTTTTAAAATATTTTAGAAATTTTAATTTTGCTTTTTCGAACCTATGACCTCATTATATTTAGCTCAGGAAAAAATGGGTGTCACACACAAGACACATCAAAACTTGGGCCAGACTTTTAGACAGTTGGGTATGTTCTGCAGAATTCTTTCAATATCTCTTTCTAACATCTCTCAAGCCATCTAGAAATTGCTAATGAAGTATTAACCACAATGAAAAAACATCTATACATTACAGAGGATGGGGGATGGGGAGCAGAAACAAGCAAACAAACTCAAACCTGCTAGAAGAATAACTAATATGCTTTTCTAGGGAAGTCTGGCTATATCTGTCTTTGAAGATGGAACACTTTGGAAAGATGTTTTTGAGAGGAGAATTAAAATGACCGAGTTGCATGTTGGTTTTATTTTAAAAATGAAACAAAAGCCACCACCAAACCCTAACCACTAGCTTGTGTTTCTATTTCTGTCAAAAGTTCCTTCTTTATCTTAGTGAAACCATTCATTTTCTCTTTTCCTACTGGAGATAATCAAAGACTAGACAAGGGGTCAGGGAGAAGGGGAGCCCTGTGACAGGGATGCTGAATGGAAGCTAACATCCTACTTGTGCCCAAGAGGGGTAGCTAAAACCTGTTGAGCAGCGGAAGGAGGATAGAAGATTACTCTGGAAATTGTTTTCTTTCTATCATTTGGCAACTGAAGCTCTTAAGTTGCCATCTAATGTCATTGGAGCGCATGTATCGGATTGTTCTTGCTGAGGTTATGCTCAAGATACAATGCTGTTACTAGCTTTCCTGTGAATGGTCTTGTGCAAGTTAAACAATCAGACCAAAACTAAATCAAAACAAAAAGCCAGATGGTTTGTGCAGAGGACCAATGCAACAAAGTAACTATTAGTATGCTTCCTGTCAATACCCTGCTTCATTGGCAAAAATGCATTGATTGCTTTGCATGCAGGCTTGTGTGTAAATATTGCTGAGTATCGCCTTTTTTTAAGCACTATTTCCACGTGATTGCCAGGGAAGCTAAAGCATGTCAAACTAAGCAGAGAAATGTATTTTATCTTCTCTTTATCTCTAGAACTTCAGTGTTCTGGGCTTCACAAGCCCTCGTTTGTGGTTATACGTGACTTAAATGAAACTTTGTTTTTCAGGGAGCAAACTACTGCACTGCCATCTCCTTGTGAGTGGGACTGGGAGCGGAGCTGCACATCAAGCCCAAAGCATCGCACAGCAAGCAGACAACGGCACTCAAAGATCGTCATTTCTCCCAAGGTACTCGTCAAGTTGCATCAGTTAGACCTAGCCATTCGTTTAAAATGATGTATTTTTCTCATGTGCTAGCTAAGATGTACATTCTTTTAGCTCTGTTTTTATAAGATTTCAAGAAATTGTGCTTAGTAGAATAATATGAAATTAAAACTAGTTCTTTTGAATTCTCAAAGAAACTGAAAATTATTACATGCACATATGCTGAGAACTTGATGAAGTACAACAGGCCTCCAGAAGAGGAGAGGTTTCTGCAATGAAGTCAATATTCTGCTACAGTTATGCAAATAATGATGCACAAGCCTGTACTAGTTCATCTGTAAGCTAAACATTGGTAAAGAGTGGATGTAATCTATGATGATGTCTTCAGCAAATATAAATATTTAGCATAGACTTGAGGATAAATAAATTACCTTAAGCACAAAGGGTAATATTCATGGGAGTTGCTTAGTGACTCAGTCAGTCCTGGGAAACAGAATAGCCACACACAGGGAGAGTTGTTTTGCTGCATATTTTCTTACAGTACATCATTAAGGTAAATATAATCCTTTTGGCATATTAACCTTGCTTTTGAAACCTTTTCTCAAGTGCTTCCAGAAGGACAATAAAATGTGTCCTTAGTTTTATATGTTGATTGAACACGCTTGGCTTGTTTTTGTAAGTCATTAACAGATGATGATTTTAAGAGAGGAAGGGATTTTTATGCTGATGTTTTGCAAAACTATAATTGACTTTCATTTTTCAGATGAATAGCTATTGCTGCTTTAGTCATTTACTTGAAAATATACATATCTGCTGTCCTGACTTTCTAATTTGTGACATATTTAGCCAAAGCTGTTTAATTTTCTGGGAGTGAGGGAAAATTTGATAAGAGAATATCAGTGAAATGTAGCTAGGCAGGAATGTCTCTGCTGAGGTCTTGAGCAGCCTCTGACATTCTCCTCAAAACAAAAACTTTCAGTGGTAGGGTATGCAAACTTTACATCAGGGAGTGTGGATAGCTGTAAGCTCAACGCTAAGCAAAAGTAACTGCAGAACCATTTATCAGCAAGGTCAAGATGGCTCAGAAGGTACACATTTGTTTGTGGGCTTCTAGGAGCTGTGGAACTGGCAAGTGAATGCCTGGTATGGCTGTGTCCATCTACTTTCTCCCTGATTGTTCTTGCTGTTCTCTTTTGGACTCTTGCCAGCTCACTTTAGTCATTTGCAAAAAACATTTAGTGATTTTTACAAAAAAACTCAAAAGTGGGCATTAGTACCCTAGCTGAGACCTTGCTGTTTCTGAATAGGGCTGCAGAACTGCTTTATTTCTTAATAAGCCCAGCAGCAGGAGATCTGCCAGTATAAATAGGATGGGGAGAGGCAGAGCTTAGTTTTTGTGCTCTAAAGAATTAACTTGGCTGAAGAACTGCTGTCTGAGGCTTTGTTTTTTGAATTAACCCCAATACCAAGAAAAAAAGTAACACATCTTTGTGTATGTTTGTGTAATCTGCATATTCTTATGCTTGTTTTTAATAAGCATAAGGATCTCCATGAGAATGGGATCTTTGTTTTCTTTATTGTGTTGTCTTAATTAATTTGAGCCATAACAGTTGACTACCATGGTAAAGCTTTGATGTTGTAGGGCTTGACTTCTAGTGGGGAAAGGCAGATAAATAGCTAAAAGCAGAGGATTGTTTCACAGCCTTGCCAAGAGTAGTCAAGAAACATAGAGAAGAGAGGAAGGAAATGAGATGTAAGCAAAATGAATGTTCAAGCAGAATGTGCCTGCTGTTTAAAATGAAAAAGATGGGCTTGGGGAAGAGATTTCCTTTCAAGTGTTGATACACATTTTGTGTGGTGTTTGGGGAGAAAAACAGTGCACACTTGTGTGGTTTGGATTTGTTTAAACTACATTGTTATTTCACTCTTTAGAATAACGATACTAGTTTTTGTAGCTTCTTAAAGTAGTAGAGGTTGAAGTGCTTGTGCTAAAGAAAGTTGTTTCAATTTGTGTAGGCTGCAGAAGAGGGGATGGGGTGGGGGGCATGTGTTGTAGCAGAGTCACTGTTAAGACCCTGTTTTGCTCTCTAGTAGGTCAAACTATTTCATATGCTTTCCTTACTAGAGTAATTTTCAAGGAACTGCAGTGTAATTTAAAACATTGTTCAGATGAAAATGTGTTTAGAACAAATAAACTGTATTTCTTTTTCTCACAACTATAATTTTTATTAACTGTTACCAAACACCTCTGCATATTCTCATGCTGTTTGATGTATCCTATGTATATGCTATACATCTATGTTTTATAATTGTATTCTTTGCAAAAAAAAGCAGCAACAAACAAAACAAATAGTCTTCTAGTCTAAAGCAGAACAAACTTCTAATGTGTGAGATCTATCAGAACTGATGACTGTCCAAAACATTGAGAAAAATATACATTACATTACATTATAAAAATACAGATATTACTTATTTCGTACTGTTAATGTCCAGTGCCATTCCTAGTTGTTCAGCTTGTAATAGTGTGTCTGTTTCAAATTTTTTGGTGAATTTGAAATTGAGTTTATGATTGGCTTAGAACAGTGCTGCCTCTTGCTCTAAATAATTATCTATATTTTTAAATTTTTAGCAGTTTGAGGTGCCTCAGTAAATCTCTGTGTCTAGGTTTAAAAAAATTTAAAATATTATGCTCTTGAAAACATCAAAATAAGTGGCCTCATAAGTGACAGAGGATTTGGTACTGTTGATTACCCCATAAAAATATGTACGAAGTGTGGGATGTTGTGTATGTTGGGCTCTGTGTTTCTTCATCTATGCTTTCTAAAATAACAGCCTTAATATTCCTGCTTTGAGATTTGGAAAGCGTGTATAGTTGTTCATCCTTACACTAGATCAGAGATAGCCAACAGACCAGGCCCAGCAGTTGCATGCCAAAATCTTTATGTTGCATAATCACAAGCTGTACTTTGGAAGTGGAGACAAGGGGCAGGATAATAATTGCATCATTCTGCTTTAAACTGGAACTTGAGTCATGCAGTAACTCCAGAATCACAGGATAATTCAGGTGGAAAGGGACCTCAGGAGGTTTCTTGTACAACCTTGTGCCCAAAACAGGGTCATCCGTGAGATCAGAACAAGTTGCTTGGGGCTTTACTCACTTGGGTTTGAAAACCTCCTAGGACAGAGACCGTACAACCTCTCTGCAGTGGGTTCATGGTTTGCCTGTCTGCATGGGGAAAATCTTTTCCCTTTATGTACATCTGAACCTGTCTTGTCTGAACTTTGGCCTATTGTCTCTTGTCCACCTTGCACTACTGCTAAGAACCTGGCCTCATCTCTTCAATCTCTTCCTGTCAGCACCGATGGGCTGCTGCTGAGTGTCCTGAAGCCATCCTTCCTCCAAGCTGGAAAAACCCAGCTGCCACAGCCTCCTCTTGCAGGGCCAGTGCTTCAGCCCCCACNGGTCGGTAGCATCCCCGCCACCCTCCGCGCTCCTCCTCCTGCCACCGGCGCCCCCGGCCCTGGGCCCCGAGGGGAGGACGGAGGCGGCGGGCGGGGGCGGAGCGCGGGTATCACCGGCGTACAGGTG
>VXBB01019485.1:0-22285 GCA_013399915.1 Illadopsis cleaveri | reverse complement strand
AACAGGATAACCCTGGTTTCAGGTCATACCTGTCCTTGAAATCATACTAAACTTGCACTTTTAAAGGATTCAATTGGATTTGGGTGTCTAAGATGCTCAGCACAGTAATCAATGCCATCTGAAACTAACTCATGACCCTCTTGATTCCTATGAACATTCACAATCTCCAGGAGCAATCCATCTGCCTACTATTTACTGTGTGCAATGTCTTACTATTTTAGTTGCTTGGTATTTGCATTAAAAGAATACCTACTGACTCTATTCTGCACTACACAAACATAAACACAGTGAATTCATTACGAAGGGTACAGTAGCACATGAACATGGCAACATACAATAAAATTTGAGCTAGGTTAGGAAAGTGCTGTTGAGAGCATACTTCTGAAAACACAGTGTTTTTAAGTGCTCTGCTAAAGCACTGGATAAGATTTTTTTTTCTAGAATCCTTGCAGTAGTCTCAGGAAGCTACACACTATCATATTGGGGACAGAAGTGAGATACTAGAGATTAGAAATGTGCAAACACAGTGATTGAATTAAAAAAAAATTAATAAAATCAAGCAAATTATATGTCAGCACTTTCCTCCCAGCAGAATGCATATACATTTGCCACCAAACAACCAGAGGAAGAGTAACAGCCAATACTGTCTTCCAAAGTTCAAATACATTGACTTAGGTGTCTGTCTTTGCACACCAGACTACAGGGAAGGGCAGTACAATTTAAGTAAGACCACATATGAAAACAAATTATCAGCTGGTTGGATATCACTCAAAGGGGTTATAAACTATTGGTCAATGTGAAAAAATACTATCAACTATTCATGGATCATTTCAATATTCTCATTAAAAACACAGATATTGAGAGAGGAAAGGATGTACATCAAACTTGAAGATCCACAAAACTAGAAGGAACTGAAAATGCTGGGTAGACTAGATAGAACTGAAAATGTCTGCAGCTAACTGGGAGATTAAATCTGAAAGCAGAAAGTAAAATTCAACAATGAAAATCAGATGGGAGGTTCTACAATTAGGCATGAGTAATTCACTGACATGAATAATTCACATGCAAGAGAAAAGAATCCAGAATTTACATGTTTCACAAACTGAATATGAATTAAACAAAGGCTCCTTTGCAACAGCAAGGTACTATTAAAGTGGCATTTTAGATCATCAGCAGAACCCACAAGAGTCACAAAATATTCTTTCTGTTGTACTTTAAGATGATGAAACTGTAACTGGAGTAATGTACTGCATTAGGTTCTGGATGCCACAAAACTGTTGTGTTCCAAAAGGAAAGTACAGAGATTAACAGTAAGTTCTAGAACGTGTGATCTAAGGGGAAAGACTAAGCAATCTGGGAACATTTAGCCTAGAGAAGTCTGAGACATACCAGCCTATAAGATCATAAAAGACTACTTTTATCTAGTTGTCTACATAAAAGGAAGGAATAAGAGGAAGGAATGTGTCTTCTCTATTAGAAAGCTTTTCTTAATGTCTGGTCTGAATATTCCTAGCATATTGCCTTGTGTGCCACTGAGATAATGAATAGTGAAGCACTAGAATGAACTGCCTGAGGGGTTGTGGAGTCCCAGAATAAGTTAGGTAAATATCTTTGTAAAACAATATTGTTAAAGATGATATTACATGGAAAAGGGACAGCCCAATCCAAGACTGTTTATGATTGTTCCCTGCTTGCAGCATTGAAACTAGCTCCTGTATATCACACTGTTCAGTGCCATACAGACACAGGCTGCATGACACAAATAATCTCTTTTCAACATCTTATGAACAGACTACTATTTAAATAGAGACCAAACAGGAGAAAAGTCGAAGGAAGAGGTCAGTTCTTTAAAAGATGGAGCAGGGGCATTCAAAAGTGCCCCACTCAAATCCCAAAACCAGTAATCAAATATCAAAATATAGATAGAAATGTGATAAAAAACACAGCAGCAAAAATTCTGGGAATAACTACCACTCTGTTACCTGCCGTTATCTGGAACTGGTGATTTCCAGAAACTGTTCTGTCTTGTATTAAAAATGGATTTGGAACACTCTCCCAAAAATCAGCATCATATTAAACTTGCAACACCCAAACCAGAAATAACACAGCTATTTTGCAAGCAAACACAGAACTACATTTCTTAGTTTCAGTCCAATGTCTTGACTACAAATCATTTATTATATCTTTTTTAATCTGACAAAAGCTTATACAACTCAAGTTTGAAGAAGGTTGCACAAGATGTACAGGAAACCACTATAAAAACCACTGACATTCTCAGTTGCTTTCAGCACCTGGTACTTGAAAAAAAGAAACTATTTAACTGTTTTCTCATCATCATTATTACTTAAAACTGTTAAATGGCAGGAAATGAATTACTTAAGAATCTCCAAGGGGTTTGAACAGGTAACAATGAAAAGCATCATAATTATGCAGGAGTGCTAAGAGGTTTCACTAATAACAGTCTCTTAAATGAGCTACCTGATCAGACTCTTAATACAAATAAACATACTATTGCTGCCCATGGCCTTCCTCATCATTCATGGATTAAATACATCAGTAAACACTAGGTATTAAACAAATCTCAGATTATTTCCTAATTTCAGCAGTCATGTGACAGCCATTTATACTTCCCATTTATCTCCCAACTTTGACTAAATGGTGAATAATGTCAACTGAGTATGTAAAAATGGGTAACATCAGGGAAAAAACGTGAAATCATAGAAGTACTTCAGGACATTCAGTCCTGTATTTAAAATCCTCAAATAAAATACTGTATGCTTGTACACAGGAAAAAAATTATTCTTGGCTTCGTGGAAGCACTAAAATAAGACTCAGGGTCTATTGTTCTAAGCCTCAAGCCAAATTAAAATGCCGTCTTTGCCCCAGTGAGCTAAGTTAATAACTTGTGTTTACTACAAAAGCATTTGTTGCACTGTTACAACTATTATTCATGGTCAAAACTCTCTAGACACTACCATAACCACACATGCCAAAGATAAATTTGACAAGGTTAAAACTTGTCTCTGATTAGGAGAGACATGATGATACAGACTAACCTCAGTATTTGTAGTATTTTATATTCCTTGTCTTTATGTTAGGATTTAACTGTTACATAGATTCAGCTGTTTCTCTAGTTGAAGGAAGTCACATCGACTTCCTATTTATTATTATGGTCATACCACATGAAGCACAACTAATATTAACTGACAGCAAATTAAAGGATAACCTTTTGTCTGCTTTTTATTTTTATCTAGAAGAGAACGGCCTTTCCACTAAGATAATTTAACTTCTGCTCTTAACCCTAGTAGCTTTCTAAAACACAAAATATGAAACACAACTTGAGTCTTCCATATTGTCACAACTTTTTGAAATCTCTAGCTTCACCTACCTAGAAGCACCCAGGAAGAGACAGACGACTAATGACGTAAAACAAACATGCCAAAAATTAGTAAGTTCATCAAACCACACAGGGACATCCTTATTCAAAATCTGAGAACCCTCAACTTGCTGTAGCTGACATAGTCAAGAAGTTGCTTTGGCTTCTGCTACCTCAGAGGTCACTCCAGCCTCTGCATGCTCACTGGATTTGGAGTCATCAGTGCAACTGATAACTAACTATTGTGCAAAATGATCCATAGTGAAACAAAACAAAAAATATGCAATACAGACAAAGGAAGCCCAAGAAACTTTTAACAGTAAATCAAAAGGAAGCTCCAGCTGGTAAGCAATCAGCAAAGTTTAGGCGTAGAACTATATGCTGCTCTCCTGCCCTGGCAAAAGAACACCTTAGATGAAGGAGACACTGCAATGGGTTGCTGTTAAAAACTAAACCAAGTTATTCTTAGGTGCCATAAACACATGTGAAAGCTCTTTGTGTTACTCAGAAACATGTAGAATCCACTTAAGAAACTTGGTGGATCTGGACACACCACTTGAAGAGATGATGAAAGTGGAAATCATATCAGAGATAAAATCAAAAAGATACAAGAGATTTAAAAAATATAACTTTGAGGGAAACATGAATTAACTGACTTCACATAAACCAGGAATAGGAACATTGTAGATGTACATATATTTACATATGTAAAAACTTGCTAGACGCAACATGGTGATCAACTGTGATAACACATCACTAACTATATAATCAAAAACCTATCCCTAAGTCCAGGTTCTATCTTCCTTATTGAAAATAGAGTTATCCCCTTTACTCCTCTCAGTGGGCATCAAAAACAACATAAACAAGACTGTAGCACGTATTTCAAAACTTCTGGTGAATAGAAATTGGAAAAAACATCTGTCAAAACTATCTTAGATATAAATGAACAAAGGTGAAGGTGTAGACTGGATAAAACTGGTTGAAGTTCCCTTGGGGATACAGATGTAAGATCAATTTCTCTAGCTTAATTTGTATTAAAAGCGTAAATTCCAGACATTGAGTACTGCTTGTTTTAGGTGATGGTCAGCAAGTATGATTTTTTCAAAACAGAGAACTACTTAAATTTTCTTTTTTTCTCACCTTCACCATTATCCCTCTCAATATAACAGAATTACGACTTATTAAAAAGTAAGGAAATCAAAACAGTTTTGGTAATAATAATGGTTTAATAATAGAAAAAGCCTTAGATTACAAATTTTAAGTTTTTTGCCATCAAATTTAATTAGTGAAAGCATTAATGCTGTGTCAGCATCATGCAACATTATATCTGAATGTAACAAAGGGCATGAGAAACAACATTAAAAAGTACTGCATAGTTAAAGCTTATGTTCATAAGCAGATTTAGCCTTTAAATCTTCAATACTTTAGAAAGACAACAGGACTGATACTTCTTAAGTTCATAAGTCATTTTTGACGATAGAACAGATGCCCTCTCACTACCCTTCCGACTGCGTTCTCAGGAGTAACAGTGTACTGGAGTACCACAGTTGTGATTCCAGAGGAGCTAACCTTATTGTAGCAGTAAGGCAGTAATTTTCAAGAAAACAATATAGCCTATACCAAATTTATTTGTAGACATCAGGGCTTAGAAATTAACTTANGTTTTTTCCACTTTTCTCTGAGGAAGTTCTTTTTCCCGGACCGGCTGGGGGAGGGGCTGTTTGAGTTTGCTCTCCAGAGGAACCCCATTTGGAGGTTTCCTCCCAAATTCACCCTAAACCAGGATACTAGGTTTGACAACATGTCATCTCATTGTGAAAAGGTCATCCTGCAAAGTAGCAACCAGGTTGTGCACCAATTCTTTATGAAGCAGTGCTTAATATCAAATATATCTAGATATCTAACAAGATTCACAGACTCCACTCACAGATTCACCCGCTCTGTGAACATCCTCACTGCATAACACAAACTTTCCCATCAAAGAAATGAAAATCGACGTAGTTTAAATAGCAACTCCTTTCATTAAACCAGCTCTGGAGAGTCCTGTTTCAGAGTTCCATGGAGATAAAGCACAGACTTCAAACATAGGCATTAAATGGGAACAGAAATGCAATTCTCATGCTGGAAGAAAGAAGGTGTCGNCTCACTCGGTTTGCTTTCAAACCACTACAGAAGGATGTCGTGATGAACAAGTCTTTCTTTAGGTAAGTAAACACTATGTGAAAGTAAGTGATTTACATTCTTGAGGACAATCTGAAAAAGAGTGAAAAAGCTTTGAACAGCTTTATGTTTCTGGTGGCAGATGGCTCCCTTTTGGCTGAACAGTGGTAAAGGTTCTTAATCTCAATTAAAAGGTGTCTGTGAGTACAATGAACCTTCACACTGCTGAAAGAGAAGCATCACTCTATTAAAAGCAAGTTCACAGGCAAGTGTTAATCCCCATGCAATGTAGCATTTATCATTTTTCATGCAAGTGCTCATTTCAAGAGGATTATCCGTTCCCCATCTTGCCCTCTGGCTGACTACACAGGGCAGTGAAACTCTTTATTCCATATGGAAAGGGAAAGGGAGGTTGGAGGAAGCTGTGATCTCCAGCTTCCAGTTTCACTGTAGCTGCTCCAAGCTGAAAGTGGGAAAGAGCACAGGCCAATGTTGCAGCAGCTGCTCTTTGATGACAGTATGGATATGGCTTCCCCAGAAGTTGTCTAGCAGATACTAGCACATGCTGTACTACAAAGATGGGTGAAGGGAGGCAGGAGGAGAAAGAACTCTTTGCTAATATTGGCCAGTACAGATCCTATTGGCCCACCTAACTGAATACTCAGATGCACTTCTGACCTGTCCACATACAGGGTATTTTATTTCATCTAGATTAAAGTGATTCTAATTTAAGTCCCTCCAATATTTAAGCATAGTTATGTGGCAAATATATGTAAGTATACAAATCTACTTGTGTAAATTTATGAAATTTGAGTTCCCTTTCCTAACTAGATAGGCACTTTTCTAAAGAACTGCTCTTTTAGTTATATAGAACTTAGAAAAGATCACATTTAGGGTGGAATTACATTAATCACATGATATTTTTGTTTTCCTTCAGGACATAATGCCCTGATCTCTTTACTCATGTCTCTCCTCACAGTGTTACCAACTACATGCAGCTCACCTGAAGTGCTCAGCTGGGTGCTTTTATATAACACATCTACTCATGCAACAATGAATGCTATTGTAAGCAAAAATTGGAAAAGACAGGAGTTCTAGACTAAGTGGTGCATCAAACCCCTCACAGAGACAATCATATATGCCACATATATATAAAGTCAAAAGCACTGCGTATAGAAAAATAGTTAATAATGCTGGTAAATTGTATCCACCATTGTACATGAATACTCGTCCTCTTCAGAAATAAATGCTGCAACAAAAACTAGATTACATGAATGACATCTAGTGGACATACTTTTCCTTAACAGTCAACTTTTCTCAACCAAAACTGACACAGGCTTCACACAGTAAAAACAGGCACCTATTTATGTGTGCATATATATGTGTGTATATATATATATATATATGTGCAGAATGATCATGTCAGAAGCCATTGAGGGATACTGATACACAGATTTCTGAGTTCTCTTTCAGACTGTTTAAACATATTTCAGCTTATGAGTGGTTGCACTGTATAGTAATACAATGACTATGAAACATATGCTAAGAAAAGGAAAAGCAAAGTTCATTATTCTGCCTTGGATCCAATAAACAGATTAGAAGAAAGCAGTGATCCAGCTGCAGTCAATATCTCCTCTACAATCCCACAGATCCTACTTTCATCACTTTCCAGCCAGCTACAATATGAAGGGCCCTCTACTGATCAGGGGTCTGTTAAACTGCCCTTCCTAAGAACTAAATTTGACGTGAATATACAAATCTGTAATATTCAGAAGCTTTGTAACATGTTTGCTTTAAATATTACCAACTACATCTCTCACCCCAGCAATGGGCATATATGGAGGAAACAATTAACAGTATACATAAAAGACAAACATCCACCAAATGACACTGAACATGAGTACACATGTATTCCTATCCTAGTTTAATTAGAGGTTTTCTCATGTCTCCACAGACAAGTGACAGATAAAAATCTTAATGTACATTCAGTTTAAATGAGTGTAAATAAATATGTCAGTACATACATATACACAAGTACACATACAAAAATAGTCTGTGACATTTCTCAGGACGAGATCAAAAGTGAGACTGTCTCACTTGTCAGCTATCTTTCTTTAACAGTAATTGTGATTATCCATACCTGTTTTGTAAATTCAAAGTATAAGAGACATTAAAAAAAAAACATCTCACAGGCATTGCTTAAAATGAAAAGGTGCAGAAGGATTTCCTTCAGGAAAAAAAAAAAAAAAACAGTGTCAGGTTTTCAATTAAAAATACATTTTATTTCGATCTGAAAATTCCCTGTGTACAGGTAGAAGCTGTCTGTGTGAATACAAGGTCAGCTTCTTTAAAGTGTTGTCTCTGACAAGAGAGTATATATATGAATGAATTTATAACTACATCTCCTATCATACACTGAGAGCATATCTAAAACTGCCCAAGGCAAATCTACTGAACTGGTTTCAAGACAGCTGCTCTGCCAGAAGAGAGGCTTGACAACCTACTGGAGGACAATCCCTACAAAATTATCAGTATAATGTTGTCAGGTTTGAATAACTAGAATTAATTACTCATAAATGAGCAGCTTCCTACAGAGATTGCCACAGAGGATTACTATACTTTTTCAATTACTAAAATGGCAAGGAAAAAAATCCATACTCCAGCACTTCTTACCAAGCAGAGTGCCAATTCTAGTTCTCTATAATCACAATAAGACCAAAACCTTTGTGCAGTCAATGGTTAATCTCATCATACCATAGTAGGAAACTTCTGAAAAAAGTCTAGTAAGGAAATATACAAATAGAAACTTGTTCAAAAACAAAGGAAGGGGAGAAGTCCTGCAAATTACATTCTTGTTTTCTTGTTTTACAGAATCCACTATAACACAAGCTCTTTTTATGACACTCTTTCTTGTGCCTTGTAAGATGAAGACATAAAGGAAGCAGATAATTAAAAAACAAACCTATAGGTAAGTAGATCAAGGCCACTAAAGTATTGGGTATTCATCGTATGAGTAAAGACATTTATCGTGAGAATAGGCAAACGATTTTTTGGAAATATTATCTATATATTGTAATAGAACATGCTTTTTTGCTTGCGGACACAAAGTTTCTATTCAGTTCATCTGTGAATACATTTAAATTTCACGTTTAGTGGTATATATGCTTCATTGCTTAGAAAAAAAATACAGGAAAATGGGCCTCCAAGGCAGTCTAAATAGTCCAGATGAGTATTATGTAGATAATATTCACAGAGTAAGAAAGGTGATGACCTGATTGCATTGCCTGAATTAAAAATTTCCCCGTCCCACCCAAAAAAATCTGTATTTTAGTATATTTTCTGTGCATAAGTTCCATCTTCTCCTAGACTGGGCTAATATAGACCAGAAAGATTTTCTTCCATATTGGATTTATTTAAGGAGAGTCTCATGCACAAAACAAAACTTTGCAAATATTCAAAGTGCTATTCTTTGTTGCTTTTGATTCCAAGATTCATTAACTGCAGAAATATCCAACAAAACCACATAAAGACAGACAAGAAAATAAGTACATATCACCACTCTTGCATGGAATAAGCAGTTCGAAATTTCTAAATGATTGACATTATTCTGCTGTCCTCTTCACTGAAAGAAAAAAAAAAAAGGAGACTGAAGTAGAGAGATTCTTTAGAGCTGAATTAGAAAAATTGGTGCACATTGTGCCTCTGTGTGAAAGCATCTCTGCCAGATCAATCAGGTCAATAATTGAATTTCTTTGTTCCTCTGATGAGACACAAGTGACATGTTTGGGATTTTCTTTGTAAGCCTCCTGGACAGTATGAAATTCTATAACCAAAAAGTATGAGATGCAGACGATAAAAAACATGCAAAGACATTTTATCTAAGACTGTACTAATCTTCCTAATACCTCATACCTTTCACTTCCTTGTGAGCTTACACTTTGATTTTCATAACACATTTCAACTGACTTTGATACCAAGATAATTTCCTCATATGAAGGAAATTTTATGCCTAGCACAAGCGGAAGTTGATACTTAAAGAATCTAAGTGATGCTCTAACACAAAAAACCACTACTGTTGGGTCTGATGAGTTATTACAATGCACAGGTTAGTCAACAGAAAAGTTAATTGGTTAAAATAATTTCTTTACTGTCTCATGTTTTTAACCTCCATTTAGAATGGCTGTGCCCTTTGCACATTTGAAAACATAGTGAACAATAGTTGAGAAAGCCCTGTCAGTCTTAGGACCAAATCTGGAACAAAAATAATATCATATCCATTAGATATCTGCAAGAACTTGGTTTCTGTTTTCTAAATAGACTTCCATCATTACAGCCTGAGAGGAAATAGCCCTATACCTTTTCCTGAAATTTTGCCTCTGAAAGTACTGCCCAGTTGCCCAGGGTGTCTGATGGCAGGGTGACAAGCTGAAGCATGAAACATCTTTTAAACATTCCAGTTTGATAGACTTTCTCAGGAGAATGAATTCCAAGTGGGCCAATTGAAAGATGAAAATGTGAATGTCCAGATCTCAGGGATGGCACAGGCAAGAGAGCTACATTACTGAAACCACTAGAGCAAGGGAAGACCTTATCACCCCACATGAAAGACAGTAAGAACTTCACTATTCAGCACAATTATGTAAACCGGATGCTTTTAAGCCCTGATTTCCTCTGGATAATCATGGAGCAGCTGTTGCTAAACAAGGTGTCTCATTATAGAAACTATTTTTAAAAAATTGTACTAATGATATTTAACATACAGCCCAGAACTCAAAGTTTGTGTTTTAACACTGGAAACCAAGCAAATTGGGATCTAATTACAATAACTATCACAGGAGTGACCAATTCCAGCTACATTGCTCTGATTAAATCGCAGATATGCTCAAAGTAGGTAATTTCTCATGAAGGTTTCAGGACTCAAAGAACTATTTCTGATTTTGGCTCATAAGAATCTAGAGTAATTCATCTTTGTGGCACGTTGCAAATTTCACCTCCACTGAAAATTTGTGGTAAACCTTTACTGTTAGTTTTACAAGAACCCTGGGAGACATTACATACTCAAAACATATTCAAATCCTTTCCTTTGGCTTCTGGTAACGAACACATGGAACTGAAAACTCAGACATTTCAGATGATCACGTCACGAAGTCAGCACATTGTCAGCAAATGAGAAAAACCTTAATAATATGAAAGCCCTCACATACCAAACATAACATCTCAACTCAGACCAGAATTATATTTTCAAAGACATTAATAGTTTCAGGATGGAGAAAACCCATCTTCCCATTAATGCTTGATTTTTATGTTTTTAAATACAAAGAAAAGTAATAAAGGTCAATCTAGAGAACACATTCAGGGACAAATTATGCTGCTAGTGTTTCAGTCAAGAAGCAATAGGGAAAATTCAGTGAAATAACAGAGATACAGTCAAAGGTAAATTTGTCCTTGTAAATAGAAAAAAATAGAGCCATTTGCAAAGATATTTTGAACAAATTTATTCTGGTGAAGCTCAATGAAATAAAAGCTACCATAGCATACACATGTAGAACACATTGTAACAATTGTAAGCCAAAAAATACTTTTTATGTACATTTTTAGGATGCTTTTAACAGGGTTTTTTATTATTTTGGCCAGTGCTCTAATGTGACTCTGATCAGACATCTCTCTCATGGAAAGATGATGTAAGTTATTTTGATTTGGCCTTTTTAATATCTGTAATAGGATCTCATGTTTGCTCAATCCTCCATGACTTAACATAACCTTACACTTTTTACAGGAATGCATGCTCTGTATCACTTCATAATTTATTACCTGTATAAACACTCAAAATACAGAAAAAAAAACCCAAAATAAAGGACATGTGAGAAAACAACCAACAGTTTGCTACCACCTAATCCTTCTGAAATATAAATAAATTAATTTTTCTGAAATGTGTTTTTCATTATTTGAACAAATTGTAGTTCACTTGTAGTTCACTTCAAGACAAAATATCTTGAAACAAAAAAAATTTGTAAAAATTAATGTTGTGAAAGTCATTAGCTTAGTAAGTAAAAGACAGCATATTCAATAAGTAGAATGAGGAATGAAAGTCAGGTTTCAGACATCAGTTCTGTATTACAAATTACTGTATTACAAATGAGCCGTAGGAGAAACTATAAAACTAGTAAAATAGCAACAGAGAGTGACAGTTAAGTTGATGAAGAATTTTGCAATCTAAGCATAGCGTAGGTTAGTAAAAGAAAAAAACCCTCTAAACCCCAAAATATTCTTATGGTTACAATCAGAATTGCAACCATGCTAGCTAATGCAATGTTAAGCCATAAACACATATACAGACAACTCTACCCATTAAAAATCCACCCTTAATTATTGGTTTATGAACAAGAAAATTCAGATTAAAATTATTTATATTATTGAGGTAATATTTCTAATACCTACTACAGAAACAGCACACAGAAACGTAGAACCCATATTTTTATTAGGATGTTTTTCAAAAATAATTTTGTTTTCATAATGACTAATCAAGATTAAATCAAAAACCAGCTAAAACAATCTCCTAAACCTAAAGAGCTGTCTATGAAAAAAGAAACAAAGGATACCCAATGCATGCTTTTCATTTTGACTGTGGAAAAAAAAAGGCCAAAAGGACATAAAAGAATGCAAGCTTCATTATTCAGCCAAATGCCATATGGTGAAGATAAAATGCTTTATTTAGTCAGGTTTTTGGGTTTGCTTATACAAACTTCAGATACTTCAGATCTGTTTTATACTTTCAACATACTAAGTTCAAAAGGCTTGTACCAAAAGGTTGCATCACAGAAACACAGCAGAATGTAAATACTTGTGTAATGCTTGGTTACACTGGATCATGCGAGCTGGTTCTAGAAAACACACCCATACTGCTACACCAATGGCACTGGAGACAAGAATACTGCAGGACAAAACTCGGTCTTGCAGAAAGTGCCACAACACCTCCCCACTGGTCTGAGACAATATGCCATTTGTTGTAGCTAATTCATAACAAGACACCTGATTATGCAGTGCAAGTATTGGAAAAGGTCTCCTGACAAAACCAGTTCATTTTGGTTTTAGACCTGAAGAGGTCTGGCTGTGACCAGCTAGTGAGAGAGTTCTGCATAACAGTGGAAAAAATTTGCTTTGAATTTTATAGTCAATAGCAGCAAATCTTTCAATTATGATCACCATGATCTTCACCACTGGGAAGACTACCCACTAAATTTCCCTCACTTTCTCTAAAAAAAAAGAGAGGGTAAAGAAACTCAGCAGTATTTGGGTGCAGTTCTTCCAGGCAAATACTGGAAACTGCTTCTCTCAAGACTTAAAGGACTCTGGACATAAAAGAAGAAATACAAGGCTCTGCCTAGCTAGATGCAAACATGACTACTTGATAATTAACACCAAAAATATTAAATAAAGTATAGATTTTTTAAAACTCAAATATATGCTCAAGTCTCCATAATGGCATGACCTCCATCTAAGAACACAAAATGAGCAGCTAGAAAAGAACAAATTTTTTTGTTTACTAGAAGAGTTTACCGTACTGGTCAAAAGTAAGATAAAACTTGCAGTGAGATTTTTTTTGCCTATGTTTGTTTATATGATGAAGGTCATGTTATTTTAAGGAATGTCAACCCTCCATTAGATGTAGCAGAGTATGAATTCTGCTGAGGAAATCTGAGTTCTGATTAATTCCTTTTGTCAACCTGTTGTCTTAGTGAGGCAGTCATTTGTAGCAAAATCAATAGAAAATTACAAATGTGTAGAACTGACAGATTATCTTGGTCATTTAGACTGCTCTTGTAGACTCACAGGATAAAACCACCAAAATTCAGAGGGAAAAAATTGTAAGATTTCTGTTCATAACTCGTGTGGAATGGAAGTCAGGTAATCCTTAAAAAAAAAGGTTTCTCTGTTAGGTGAAAACCAATCAAGTCATCATGCTAGCTTTAAAGTCATCCAATTTCAGCAAACATCTTTGATCTATTTCAGTGTTCTGTTACTAATCTACTGCTGCTGAAGAAATATGCAAAATGCAGAAATGACAATGAACAACAGAACCTTGTTTTATCTCAACACAGACACGTTACAGCCTACAGGTCATGGGAAAAGTCAGTTCTCAACCTCATAATACATCAAATAATTAATTCCAAGGGAAAAAATCCCAATGTTTTCTGCTTACCTGATATGGAACAATACTCCCATGAGCAGTACCCCAGCGTTTTGCTTCAATTTTGCAATTAAGGTAATTAGCTGCTACATGAGTGAGACATGCAACCTGAAGATGGAAAAAAAGCATAGTATTCAGGAAAGCTGAAACTTCATTGACAGCTTCTCTGAGATTTCTTTCTCTGTGCTTTATATACATAAGTTAATATATTTATGTCACAAAAGTATCCTTTACATATTATATATTTTGTACACTTTTTTTAATATGAGAAAAACTCAAGCTACAGCTATATCATGGAAGTGCTTAAGTACAACTCAATAAACTCAAAAATTAACACGTTCCCTATAACATCAGCAATGTTGGACATATGTAGCATTAAACCACCCTGAGTGTAAGAGAATGTTACACTAAATATTTTGCAGAATAGTCACATGCAGCAGTGTCTTGTGCAAAGTCTAGTGGGAAGCATGATGGCTTTGTGGGATAGAACTCACCATTTTCTGAACCTCAATCCCATGCTCAAATCACAAAGACTTTTTCCTCAGTTACAAGATTATCTTTTAGTTTTCTCCTATGCTTCTCATTTTACATGTCTAAGTTATGGAAAATATTTCTGAATTCTTCAGCTCCCCACATGTTCTGTAATATTATTTAAGTCGTGGGCCTTGATAAATCATCTGCCATTAGAAGATAAGGAGAGATTTAGCAAGTTATTAGTCACACAGAACTGGAAAAATGTTAACTTTTGGGAAAATACAGCATGCCAACTTAGGAACCAGAATGTGAGTTTTAATACATATTTTGCAAGTATGATTACATCTTAGGAAAAAGAACATTTGTGATGCAGTAATGCATGAAGATCAGTGGTTCTGTTATAACCCATAGCAGATTCTTTATTCTTAATTCTTTGAGGGAATACAGTGTGTGACGATATCTGAAGCCAAGTAAAACAATAAAGCATTACAGTTACCATGAAAGGTTATCACTAATTCATCAGATATAATGCATTTGTTTTATTCTGTTAACTAGCTGCATCAGTAAGTGCAAGTGCTTGCCTAAACAGTAGATCATGTGAAGAATTTTTTCAAAAAAATTATTTTCTCCATATTTCTCCCATTTGATGGAAGAAATTTGCTTTATACTATTTTGTACCTACTAATCAGTCTAGTCTACAATAAAACATGCAATTAATTCAGAGTCCACCCTTCATATTCCAATATGTGAATTATATAAGAATTCCCAGGAAATAAAAGCCATTTAATTTTCTTCTTCTTTCTCCATATATTCTGAAAAGATAATGTGAATGTGTCATCATCACATTTAAAGAAAATATTTAACTGTAAACCACGGATTCAGTGATTTAGTACAGAAAAAATACACAGCAAATAAGAGTCTAACTACTGACAAAAATTATATTTGTAGACACTAATTAGAAATACAATTCCTTATTCCTGAGTACTGTTGGAAAACATTTTGTAGCTGGATTTCAGGTCCAGCTTTTTATAGCCCAGTGTCACTTCATTTGGCTAAAATATTGAACCATGTCTGTACTTTAGTACCCAGGAAAATCTCAGCAGTTAAGGAAGTGGAACTGGAAGTATCTAGAAACAATTTTTTTCCTAGTTTGCAACTTTCCTCAGCAACATAGAATGAAACTCACCATGATTATAGAGAGAGAGTTAATGAGTTACAAGAGTGTGTCATTTATTAGTAACACATAGCCTTGACCCATCATTTCTGCCATTTTTCAATTTGGGGTCACATTCCATCGTGATACTTTCTCTACCACAGCAAATGGCTCTGCAGTGATGATGAAATATTATTCATTAGATATTCTTCTGTATTAGTATGCAACACCACACAGCTGACACATCACACACAAATTTCACTGACAGGTGAGATGCATCCATTACAACTGGATTTTACTTCTAAAGACAAAGAATATGCATTTAACTTTCCACATTTTCCATACAAGAAATACTATATCAAACTTAACTCTGGGAAGGACATAGTGAATTAAAACCTAGTGAAACAGAATATTGATATTGAATGTAATTGAGCCAAGATTTCAGGCCATCCATTTGTTTCTACATTCTATGCTATAGAGTTAAGGATTGTAGTTTCATAAACAAAATTCTTCACAAAAAACCTTTTATCCCTAAAAATGTGTCTTCTTAACACAGTGTTGCAAATTGCTTCAGCTTCTCTGATGAGATGAATGTCATATTTTCAGTAATGGAAAAAAACCCCACATACAGATTTCTCCAAAGCACTTGTTCACAGTACACTAAGAAAAAAGGGATTAAAACATAATCCTCACTAGATAATGACCTTTCACCACCAAAGCATCTGCTTCACACTTGTTTCAGTAGCAAGAGACCAAAAATGCCAGGAAGTCAGAGCTTAGTAAAGATGGCGATGTTGGAACTAACAGTTGCTCAGACTGAGTTCAAAGTCTCAGTTCAACTTGCTACTTAGTATGAAGAATAATTCCATTTCAGTCAGTGTACTGATCACTTGCTTGAATGCATATGCCTATGTAGTCTATGAAACTGGTTTGCCTATTATGAGTTTTACAATAAATCATTAAGGGAAAAAGCTTTTGGCTTCCTCTGACTTCCTTCTCTGATTTGGGTACCTTATTCATAGTCAAATTAGCAAGAGAAAATTAATTATTAGCAGTAGCTGTAGTATCATCACCAAACAAATAAACTTGTATAGACCATAATAAAGTAAATATTGGTGTTTAGTGTTTTATATAAAAATACACAGTTGAGTGAACTCTGTGGCCTTTTGCCACATTCATAATAACTTTCTGACGAGTTCAGCAAACTTTGAAGACAATTCTACTTCTATGGTCTTGTGAAACTTTCCCAGGACTACCATGCCTTTCCCTTTCCTCTGTTTCTGGCTCAGTTCATTCTTTTTGGTCTCTCCAAAGATTTAGTCCCACTAAAAAGGCACTGTCCAAAAAAACCTTTCAGCATACACAATTTATGTCATTAATAAAGAACACGAAGAATTTATCTATCTATATCTTACAGCTGTTAAGCAAACTGCTGAACTATAAGCATAAAAAAGATATCCCAAATGAATATTTTTATAGACATTATATCCTTTAGAAAAAGTTAATAATGTAAGTCTACTTCTCCAAATTCCCCTGTAATTCAAGACTCAGGACCTCACTGCTAGAGACACCTCTTGTAGTAGAAACATCTTTAATACAATCAATTTCTCAAACTGGAATTTGGGTACATCTGTATGACATATTCAGCTAAGTATTTTCAAAATCCATACTTAAAACTGCTTTCCTGAAACCTTATAGACCCATTTCTTTTCTCATTTAATTAAGAAATAATCCTTAAAAGTAACTTTTGAACTTACAACATTAAAGCAGAGGTATTACCATGATACAGACATCTCTGTATTCATTTGCTTGCAGAGACACATCTACGCACTGCAAATACGCATTATCAAATATCTACAGATCAGCATTTCTGTATTTCACATCAGTAAAGGGAACACATATTTCAACATTCCTTTCTAATATTACTGTTGATAGCCAAATCCCATATTTGTGTTACAGACTTACTTAAATCAGAACAAAAAGAGAGCTGCATTAAGGCCTGAAAAGTTATGCTCAGATTGTGATGGAATCAGACAGATGGGAAACAAGATATTAAAAGCCACAAGGTCAGCAGACAAAGAAACAAGACAGAATTTCAAAAGATTTTTTTCAAGATAGCACATCAAACATAATTTATTGCAATGAGCTTGCTGAGTCAATCAATCATTTACATGAAATTTCAACAAGTGTACATGAATAACAAAAGAAGACAGGTAACTGGAAAGAAAAAATAACATTTTCATTATATTCTTTACTTTCTTCTCCCTCCAATTTTGTGTCTGCTGTCGTGTCACATATCTTAACAATGCTTTGACTCTAAGCCAAGTTAATTTATTTCTGTCTCATTTTTTGTTTGCTTTTCCTTAAAGCAAGCATGTAGACTTATGAACTTTGAGACTCAGGTATTTTACACTGGCATAGGTAAATTATTTTATGCTATGTTACAGAAGTAGTAACACAATTATTAATTTACAGCTTTGTAGAAAAAAAATCATTCTAGAAAATTCCATTGCCTTCTGTTGTGCAGAGGCCAATAATCTTCCATTTATGCCTTTTCCATACTTCTGGTGAGATATTAAAAAAATCTTTACATGAGAACACAAGACCACAATCCACATATGGTGCACACTATAAAAGGTCTCTTAAAATCACTGATTCTATGCTAGTATTTACCTAATGACTGATTTTACTGGTTTATCTTTTCCCTAGTAAGTATTTTCACACTGATAATGTTTGACTAATTTTGCTTTTGCAGTTATTCCCTATTGCCCTTATGGAAGCTGCTTCCATGTACATGTGCATAAAGTGACACTCAGCTCTTGGTCCTTGAGTCATTTTTGCATTATCCAAAAACCCACATCAAAACCCAAAACCTCTATTCTATCAGGAAAGCCCCACTCTTCCAGCTAATTATGCAATTCCTAAGCACTGACCCAACAGTTGCACTATGTGGCACTGTATCAAATGAACAGTGGTGTTCTATCAGTTTTTAAACAGGGAATTGTGTTTCAAATTCTTTCAAGAATCAACTGGACAGCAGTAACCACAGTCTTGCGCAGAGGCAAGGGAGCTGCCATACTTCAAGGCAGCTCATCATGCAGGGGTCCAGCAGTAAACCACAGCATTCCCAGGTGCTATTCAACAAACATCACCTTACATTTGGGTTTTTAAGGGCCACCCACCTAGCCCGAAGTTGAGAGATCTGCAGAAGCTAAAAAATCAGTTCAGGAGTGGCATACAGCTATAGATGGGGCAGACATTTCCACTTTCAAATACACAGCAAAGCCACTGTCTACAATGGAGCAAGATTATACTGCGTCATCCGTGGTGTCCCTGCATCAAGGCAGCAGGTCTGGCCTGCAAAAGTTTACTCAAAAAAAGTGAAACTACTATCATGTAGGCCAAGCCTTAATACTATTAAAGAGAATTTTAGAAGAATGTCTGTGGTCATGTTATGAACACTATGCTCCAGGTAAAAAGTGTTTTCTACTCAGTGACACAGATTTCTCTAAATGCAAAACTCCAGAAAATTATCATGAATTCATCCTTCACAAAAGAAAACTCCTGGCACTGAAATATCCATAAGTGGCATAATCCTAGCTACAACTACAATCTTGTAAAGATAAAATCAAATCTTTAATGACAAATAACTAGAATTTTAAAACAGGTCTCCTATAGCGCTCTGTTCTTGTGCCTTCCAAGCAGACACTTAGGCAGGTATCCAAATCCATGACAGCAATCACATGCAGCATGGGTGCTGATTCCAGTTAGCCACCTGACGAAGAGCACACAGCAAATCACAGTCACACAAAAGATGTGCTAGGAGGAGTTAATTGAACCAAAACAATAAAAAATAGACCCAAACCACGCAATAAGAAAATAAAAGGTAATGTATTTGAACACCTAATCTATAATATGAATTCTCAGAGGTTAAGATAAATAAAAAGAGCAAAACAGACTTTAGGGTAGACAGTTATGTAAATACTTTTTTTGCCTGAAAATGATGTCTGGTAACATCTCTTGCTTCATTAAAAAAAAATTAGACTACATAGAGAAACTGAGACATTTTCAAACACACAATGCATTTGCATTGCAGAGAACTGCTACGTTCAGTGAAATGAAACAACAAAAAAGAGCTGATCTAAAAACTCTTTTTAATGAGCTATTTAGAGCTTATAAAAGAGCAGAATTAATGCTTCTGTGCTTCCCAGAGAATGAAGATCAGCTCCTGATTAAGATTCAATTAGCATTTACAATAGCAAAGATTGATACAACAAAGAGATGCAGGACTTGCAATTTCAAAAGTGTGTACTATTCAGCACTGAGTTTCAATTGTAAGTACATGTTAAATGGACTCCTATCTCTCCTCAGTCTCCAATCAAACAAGCAAACAAAACAAACAAACAAAAAATAAACTTCTACACATTCAGACGAATTTTAGGTGGAGGATCAAAACCAAAAATCCTGACCATAGAAGCTATTAGACAACAGTGGCATGAAAGAGAAAAAGGAAACCAAAAAAATATTTCATTTAAATGAGCTCCAGTTCAAGAAAGACACATTCTGAAAGGAGGAATAATTTTTTTTTTCTGAAAGTGTAAAGAAAGATACTACTTCAATTACTGAAAAAATCTTGTTCCAGCTTCATTACAAAGGAACATCTCTAAGGAACCTGTTACTTAAAACAACAACAACACAAAAAATGAAACAAAACCCAAAACAAAACAAAAAAAAAAAAAAAAAAAATCCCCACACCTATTAAGGAGAGTATTAGGGCTAAAAATACCAAGAATTTCAAAGTTAGTCTGTATGCTCTGTGCAAAATCCAAAAACTGAAGACACTAGGTTTCTCATGAAGAAAAAAAAGGAAAAAAATAAAAAAGCCTATCAATGGATTTTCCCATAACATGACCCTAGAAACAGATGAATCATTTTTAAAGTAACTTTGAAAACAAATCCCTTCTCTTTTCCATGACATGGAAAATCCAGCCAAAACAGTTAAAACTTTGGCAATGTTCTAACAAATGAAATAAGATGTTGATAAAAGACATATCAGACAACTTTATCCATAAACTTCAATTATTTTCTCAAGACTTCATTATCACTGAAGAAAGACTATATATGCATTGAAATATTAAATGCATTGTATTCTGTATTTCACACAGCTTTACTAAGTACAGGCAAAATTCCATTTACAAAAAGTTTATTCCACTACATTGTATACAGGTTTCTCTAACACTATAACATATTTTGTGTCTTGATTTTCTAGAGCTGAATGATGGTGATGATGGGGTTGAGTATTCATGGGTAAGAATCAAGAAGGCAAACAGGGCAGACATCCTGGTGGCAGTCTTATAAACCACCCAACCAGGACAAAGGGCAGATGGAATATTCTATGAGCAGCTGGGAGAAGTCTCACAATTGCTCTCCCTTGTTCTCATGAGGGACTTCCACATACTAGATGTCTTGAAAATACAACACAACAAAGAGGTAGCAGTCTAGGAGGCCTCTGGAATGTGTGGAAGGTGATTTCCTGATGCACTTGGTGAGAGCGAACTAGGGAAAGGGCCCTCTGGACCTGTTGTTTGTGAACAGAGAGGGAATTCTGGGTGGGGGTGGAAGGCTGTCTTGAGCATAGCAGTCATGAAAATGATAGAATTTTTAATTCTTGCAGAACAAAGGAGAGGGTAGTCAGGAGAATTGTTACCTTGGAATTCCAGAGGGAAGACTTTGGCCTGCTTAGGAGACTGGTTGAGAGAGTCCCTTGGGAAGAAGTCCTGCAGGACAAAGGAAACTAGGAAGGCTGCATATTCTACGGGAAGGAACACCAAAAAGTTCAGGCATAGGATCATCATGCCGCACATGCCTGATAACCAGGGGATCAGATTCAGCCGGTATACGTTTATGAAAGGCAGGTCCTACTTGACCAACCTGATCTTCTATGGCAAGTCAACTCACTTAATGGATGAGGGAAAGGCTGTGGCTGTTGTCTACCTGGATTTTAGTAAAGCCTTTGACATTTTCTCACAGCCTTTTTCTGCTCATGGCTTGGAGGGGTGCACTCTTCACTGGATAAAAAAACTGGCTGGATAGCTGGACCTAGAGAGTGATGGTGAATGGTGCTACATCTGGCCAGTCGCTAGTTCCCCAGGGCTCAGTATTTGAGGCAGTTCTGTTTAACATCTTTAACAATACACTGGACAGGAGGACCGAATGCACCCTCAGTCAGTTTGCACACAACACCAAGTTGGGCAGCAGTGATGATCTGGTGGAGGGTAGGAAGGCCCTGCAGAGGGACCTGGACAGGTTGGATCAATGGACCAAAGACAATGGCATGAGGTTCAACAAGAAGTGCTGGATCCTGCACTTGGGTCATTACAACCCCAGGCAACACTACAGGCTCTGGGAAAGTGGCCCAGCAGAGAAGGACTTGCGTATGCTGCTTGACAGCAGCTGAACTTGAGCCAGCATTGTGCCCAGGTAGCCAAGAAGGCCAATGGCATCCTGGCCTGGATCAGGAACAGTGCGGGCAACAGGACCAGGGCAGTGCTCTGTCATCAGAACCGGTGCGGCCTCAAATCCTGTGCTCAGTTTTGAGTCCCTCACTACCAGAAAGATATTGAGGTGCTGAAGCACGGGAGAAGGGCAACGAAGCTGGTGAAGGATCTGGAGCACAAGTCTTGTAAGAAGCAGCTGTGGGAGATTNGAAGCTGGTGAAGGATCTGGAGCACAAGTCTTGTAAGAAGCAGCTGTGGGAGATTGCATTGTTCAGACTGGAGAAAAGGAGGCTCAGAGATGACCCTTATTGCTCTCTACAACTTATTGAAAGGAGGCTGTAGTGAAGGCGGGGGGGACAGTCTCTTCTCCCAGGCAACAAATGATAGTACACGAGGAAAAAGCCTCTAAACCTAGGAGGTTTAGATTAGATAATAGG
>VXBB01019452.1:32798-45117 GCA_013399915.1 Illadopsis cleaveri | reverse complement strand
AAGTTAGGAATCAAAAGCAATAGGACAGATTAGGGATCAAAAGGAATAGGACAGATTAGGAATCCAATGGAATCTCCCCCCAAACTGACCATGGTGTACACAGAGTCCTTTCCCTAAACCTCCAGAGTGACCCCAAAGCAGCGTCCCCATTTTGGGGTAATACCCTACAGTGCTGTTGTTCCCCCCTCCATCACTGTCAGCCCCAGAAGAGACAAAAATCCTTTTCCTTTCCAGCACCAAAAACTGTGTCCCCTCATCCCCATGGGTCTGCCTGGTGGCTCTGCTGCTCCTGGGAATCACTTGAATTTGGGGTTTTTTGGAGCAGGAACCCATCAAGGTTTAGATTTTGGGACGAGCCAGTTCCTTGAGGGAAGTGGTGTATTCAGAAAATAAATTTCAGTTTGCAAGGTTGGGGTTTATTCTTGGTTTTTTGGTGATTTTTTAAAGGCTTTCTTTACCTGAAAGCACAGGTGTGAATCTCAGCATCCTCACAGCGCCAGTTTGTGCCTCTGCCTCCATCCTCTTCCTCCCCACAAATTCCCAAACCTTGCCCAATGCAGCAGTTTTTGCACTTATCACATTAAAATAGGATTTTTTATATCTGTTTGGGGCACTTCCAGTGAGTGCCATGATGAGGGAATGGGGCTGCAGGGTTTTAATGCTGGAGTTTATTATTGTTTTGTTTGTGAATGCTGAAGAAATAATCTGGTTAAAGGGGAGGTGAGGTGAATTAAGGAAATTATTTAACTGTATGTTAGGCATAGTTTGAAGGTGATGAAGATAATTTTCTCCCTTTCTTGTTTCCCAGAACGCATCCATAATCCAAGATTTAACAATGCAATGGGATTTTTTAATTCCTGCATGACCTGCTCTGCTCTTTTTGAACTGATAAATCCATATTAAAATTGATAAATATATAATTTTTCCATCTCCCCTCTACCTCAGACGTAGTGGGAATCAAATGTAACAACCCAGATTTGGAGGTGACAGCTGAAAAATCCCAAAGAAATGGGGCTGTTCTCACTCCTAGGAAGTGTTTCCCATCCCCATCACGGGTTCCAGCAGTGGCTGAGGGGTTTTCACAACCCTCAGATCATAAAATGAGCAATTCCATCACCTCCAAAGTCTTTCAGCTGCTGCTTTATGGGAAATCAAAAGCGCCCTAAAAATGTGCACTTCAAATCCCATTAAATCCCCTATTTTTAGTCAGCCCCTCTCCTGGGGATCAGCCAGGCACACACCCAGATGTCTCTGCTGGGTTGAGGAATTCTCCATCCCAACAGATTGTCCCAAAATCCCACGTGGATCCTGGCACAGCCGTTCCCCACCTCCTTCTTGGCTGCCTCATCTGGGAATTTCTCATGTGGAAATCCTGGGATTTGGGGAAAGTGCTGGGATTTATCCTTGATGCTGGAGTCATCCTCTCCCTTGGCATGATCCCAAGGACTCCCAGGTGTTCTCCCAACCTGTGATCCATCAGGGACTGGAGTTTGTGGTGCTGGAATTAGGAGATGCCTGACTGGTGTCCGTCCTGCTGCAATGCACCAGGAAAAACCAGGATTTGTGGGGGAAAATGGGAATGTTGCAGTGGAGACATGGGAAGGTTTAAGCAGAATAGATCAGGAGAGGAATGTCCACCCCACATCTTTTGATGTGCCTCTGGTCCTGAGGTCAGATTTGGGCACCTCCNTTTGCATGATCAGGCAAGACTCGTCTCTTCACAGAGCTGAGGATTTCGAACAGCCTGTAACCACAAGCTTCCCCTGCTTCCTTCGTGGTCAACATCAAAGAGGGCTGGGTGCTCTCAGATTTATTTGGAGATTCCAGCATGGCTTCCCACTGCCAGAGGGCAGGGATGGGTGGGATATTGGGAAGGAATTCCTGCCTGTGAGGGTGGGCAGGCTCTGGCACAGGTGGCCCAGAGAAGCCCCTGGATCCCTGGAAGGCCAAGCTGGATCCCCAAGCTGGCCTTGGACACTTCCAGGGGTGGAGATTCCACAGGCTCTTGAGCTGATGGTGGGATGGACACAATTCACGTTCACTGGTGTTGGTATTTAATGATCTGAGAACTTCACATCTGCCAGGACATGTCCACTGTGCTCCTTGGGTTCTGGGAACCTCTGGAGATCCATGACCCGAGTCTTTAGCCAGTGCTATGGATTCTGTTCCAAATTTCTTGGCTCGCATCTCCTACGTTCTTGTAAAGAGCTTCCTTTTCTTCAGCTCAAAAAACATCTCATGGTCAAGCCCTGAGGAATCCCTCCCTGGGGCTGTGGGTGCTCCTCAGCCTTGCCAGTGTCCCATGACAGGGACCACTCCTTCCTTGGCAGTGACAGCACCCCAGGCCCATCTTTGTTCCATCAGAGGAATGATTGATGGGGAGGGAGAGGAGTTTTTCTTTAATCTGACCCAGTTCAGAGTGTTTTGGGTGACTCCTCCCTCTTCCCACAGCTCTCTAAAATTACCCAGATGGGAACGAGCTCTGAGAGCTCGGGCTGTAATGGGGAACAGCTTCAGAGCAGGGTTGTGTGGGAATGCTGTGGGAGAAGCTCAGTATGGGAACTGGGTGAAGGAGAAGCTCAGTGTGGGAATTGGGATCTTCTCTCTGCTCCTCTTGCCTCAATTCCTACCCAACATTTCTCCCTTTTTCCTACCTGTGAGCTTCTCCAGAGCCCACGCGTGGATTTGTTCTTCAGCCTCAGTGTCCTCAAAGTGACACTTTGAGGAGCAGGAGGTCCCATCTCTTGGCTTTTCTAGGACGGCCTTCCAACGCTTTATCCCAGGAAATGCCATCACATGGCTTTTCTAGGACAGCCTTCCAAGGTTTTATCCACTTGGCTTTTCCATGATGGCCTTCCAAGGCTTTATCCAAGGAGGTCCCATCACTTGGCCTGTCTAGGACAGCCTTTCAAGTCTGTGTTCCAGGAGGTCCCATCACTTGGCCTTTCTGGGATGGCCTTCCAGGGCTTTATAAACTTGGCTTTTCTAGGACAGCCTTCCAAGGCTTTATCCCAGGAGGTCCCATCACTTGGCTTTTCTAGGAGAGCCTTCCAAGGCTTTATCCAAGGAGGTCCCATCACTTGGCCTGTCTAGGACAGCCTTTCAAGTCTGTGTTCCAGGAGGTCCCATCACTTGGCCTTTCTAGGACAGCCTTCCAGGGCTTTATCCACTTGGCTTTTTCACAATGGCCTTGCAAGGCTTTATCCATGGAGTTTCCATCATTTGGCTTTTCTAAGACCTTCCAAGGCTTTATCCCAGGTAGATGACTTCAAGATCTCAATCCTTCCTTGAGAATTCCTGAGATGGTCGATTCCCCAGATCTTACCAGCAGATTGGCCCACGTTCCCTTCCCTGGGAGCTGTTTCAGCCTCCATCTCAGAGGTGCCATCACAAATCCCATGCAATTCTGAGGAATTCTTGCCCTCAGGTGATGTTTTTGAGGGATGAAGTCACCGGCTTTGTCCGTTTTTACCTCTCAATCCGTGCAGGGCCCTGTCCCCGCGTGCGCAGCTGTGCCGGGGGCACAGGGAGATCCCCCCGTTGGCTGTAATTAATTAATTTACAGTGGATGTCTCTTTTCTGCCGTGCCTTTGAACTCTTTATTCTTTGTCCATTCTAAAGGGCTTAACGGTTCCTGTTCCTTGATTCTTTCATCAGTGAAATGTTTTGGAAGAGGGGTTGGAGTCCCCCTGTGACCTGCCCTGGGTGGCCCAAGCCTGTAGACCTTGCAAAGACATTACTTTTTTGGCCTGAACACAAACCCCTCAAACCTTTAGCCTGGCTAAATGCTTTGTACAAACAGCCGCATACTGATCCGCTCTATTCTCCGGTGATTTTCTGCTCAAGGGGCTGCTCTGTAGGTTGCTTGCTATGTTTGCCACTTGCCTTGGTGGTGAAGACAGAACAATGAAGGGATCCGACAGTACCGAGGCCAAGGCTGCGCTCGGTCGTTCCGAGAAAATTATCCTGAAATCTGCTTGAAGAGATTAAACCCGAGAAGAACTGGCTGTGTCTCTCCTTTAAAGCCCCGCTCTCCTCTTTGTTTCTCCTCTTTTTGCCCCGAGACTTTGTTCGTTCCTCCCGGCAGAATGAGCTGGTGGCATTGGTATGTAAAGTGTGAGCTGCGATTACGGGAGGTGCAGCTCCTTCTCCAGCAGCCCAGGGCAAGCATTGCATTCATTCCTCCAGCAGCTTTTCCGAGTGTCTGGGGCTGAATTCCTGTTCTCCTTTCTTCTGGGATATGAAAAACATCAGCTCCTACATCGTGTCTTCTTGGACACAAAAAAAAATATCGGCTCCTACATTATTTCTTCTGGAACACAATATCGGCTCATAAATCATTTCTTCTAAGAGACAGAGAATATCAGCTTGGATGTCATTTCACTCCCTGGATGTCAACCACAGAATCCCTGAATTGTAGAATTTGGGTTGGAAAGGACTTTAAAGACCATCTCATTCCAGCCATGGGGAGGGGCACCTCGCTCTAGAAGGTTCTAGAGCTTTGTCAATGTGTTGATGAATCTTTTAATGAGAATTGCTGTTCAATTAAGTGTTGGCTCAATGTGTGATCATCCTAAGTGTCACTCCATAACTCTCCCAGCTCCATCCAGTAGCTTCCTTAGGAATCACAGATTGGCTTTGGATGGAAGGAACCTTAAAGACCATCTCGTTCCAGCCATGGGCAGGGTCACCTTTCTCTAGAAGGTTCCAGTGCATTGTTAATTCAGTATTTTGATGAAAATTGCAGCTTAAATCAGTGTTGGCTCGATGTGTGACCATCCTAAGTTTTGAAGGGCAGTGTCACTCCATGACTCCCCCAGCCTTCCTCCAGTAGGTTCCTTAGGAATCACTAATTGCTTTGGGATGGAAAAGACCCTAAAAGCCATCCAGTTCCAGCCCCTACATGGGCAGAGAACCGTGGGAAGAGACAAGGGGCAGAGGCAGCTAAAGGTGAGCTGCTGAGGAGCAGCCGTGTCTTGGGATGAAATCTCTCTTGGATGGAGTCTGTCATGGGACAAAATCTGTTTTGGGATGAAATCTGCCTTGGGATGAAATCTCTCTTGGGATGAAATCTCTCTTGGGATGAAGTCTGTCTTGGGATAAAATCTGTTTTGGGATGAAATCTGCCTGGGGATGAAAGCTGCCTTGGGATGAAGTCTCTCTTGGGATGAAGTCTCTCTTGGGATGAAGTCTCTCTTGGGATAAAATCTGTTTTGGGATGAAATCTGCCTTGGGATGAAAGCTGCCTTGGAATGGAATCTGTCTTGGGTTGCTCACAAGCAGCTGACAGTGGTGATAAATTCACCAGCCTTGTGAGAACATTCACAATCACAGGCATTTTCTCATGAGGATTTGAAGTTCATGCTTTGGGGAAGATCTTAAATTTCCCAACTCTGTATGTGCTCCTAAATAGATGCTGAACAGCTGTGAGGCCCTTGATCCAAAATAGAAACTCGCTTTCCTCACAATCCTTCCAGGGTTTCTTTTCCAGGATTTCTCCAAATGTAATCAGGAACATGAGATGACCCCATCCTTGGAGGGGAAGACATCATGGTTGGGTTCCTCAACCCAGGGACATCTCTGACCCTGAGCCACCCAGGGGAGTTTCACCTCTTGAGGAGGTGCTCAGGCACCATTTCTTACTTCTAAACATTTTTAGTTTCTCAGGTATTGCTCTTTTCCAAAGTGGGGTGTTTCAGGACTGATGTGGCTTTCGGGATAATTGTTCCAGATGGGACAGTGGGGTGTAGAGGGGATGTGTAAAGATGATTTATCCCTTGCAGATCAGAGTCAGAGAGTTTGGGTTGATCCTCCCTCCCTGCTGGCTTGGGCGAGCTGCAGTCAAGTTTTATAGCAAACCTACATTAAAATGCCTTTGCGGTTAGGATTAATTAAAACAGTTTTTGAGGGACACATGTGAAGTCACTTTGGGCTCTTTGCACCCGGAATACTGTGGGATTGGTCAGTGGAACTGGCTGGAGCCGGGCAGCTCCGATCTCAAGGAACCGTGGAATGATTTGGGTGGGAAAAGACCTTAAAGATCATCCAGTCCTGCGTTGTGCCATGGGCGGGGATACCTCCCACTGTCCCAGGGTGCTCCAAGCCCCATCCAGCCTGGCCTTGGACACTTCCAGGGATCCAGGGGCAGCCACAGCTCCTCTGGACATCCTTCCCCCACCCTCAGAGGGAAGAACTTCCTCCTGTTCATCCCTGTCCAATCCCACCCTGTGCAAAACTCCAAAGGCACGACTGTGGATGGTTCCTGCTGACTTTGGTTTGTGCTTTTCCTATCCGAAATCTAAATGCGAGCAGTCACGTCCATAGTTTCTCTCTTTGTTTTTATTACTCCTCTCGACTCGTAACTTCAGACGAGAGCAATGATTTCCCAGCCGTGTTTGCTCTCGTCCTGTGGCGCTTGTCACTTGAGTGATCACCGCAAAGATGAGCGATGGCTTCAATCTCAAAGCTCTTCTGGCATCTGAGACTATTAAAAGGCAGAGTCTGAGGAGTGTCCCCTGTGCCCCTGGAGGTGCCTGTGTCTGGCTTGAAGGATGTTCTCCATCCCAAGGTTTTAATGGAAGGTGGAGCAAGGGAGCTGATTAATAACCCTGCTTTGCTTCCCCGAAATGAGGCGGTTGAGGGACGGGACTGAATCCTGGTGCTTCACTCATCAATCTCTTCTTGTTAGAGCCGAGGGGCTGCTCTGTGATTGGACTGCTCTAGGAAAGCTTTGGAAATGGGAAATGTGATGATTTATGTCCCCAGGTTTGTGGCGTTGTCTTGAAAATAGGAAAACTTTTGGGAGGACAAGTGTTCTAGGCGAAGAGACCACCTGACATGGAATCGCTTTGTCCATTGGTACCTCTGATTAGCCATGGAGACAAAAGGCAAAATCCTCTTTCCATATTGTCCAGCCATCCCTAATCCTCATCTTTGTGGAGCTTTAGGAGCTGTTGGAGGATTCCTGTAGGGTAAAAACCGGGATAGATGGGCGATAATCTGGATAAACTAAAAAATCTGGATTTGGTGTACATTTTCCCTCCTTTCTCCCTTTCTGGGCTTCATCCCAAGAAAACATTTCATTCCTCCAGCACCTCCAGTGCCTGCAGGAGCCACGCCACTCCACCCCAGGCAGGTGCTGCCCCTCGAGCCTTTGGTGTCGTTGAGCTGTGGCCTCACAAACCAGGTCCCCTCAGCGCCGAGAGGTTGTGAGGAGAGCAGAGATGAAGCTGTAACTGCAGAGGGTGAAAATGAAGTGAAGTTGGGCAGAACCAACCTCAAAAGACACCCTCAGAGGCGTCGGCTTCATGAGTATTCCCAAGGAAAAAGCTGCTAAATGCCATGGAAGAACCAAGGTCCTCTAACATGGATCCATTCAAGCCCCTTCAGCGGTTTTAGGATTGGTTTAAAGAATGGATTAGGAGGAAAAATGAACGACCAAAGTATGGAATTTTGGCCAGATTAGCCTGGAAGGAGATAAATGTGGCCTTGGAAATATTCTCTTCGCTTTGGACGCCAACGTTATTCAGTTGTCAGATGTCTTCATCCACCAGAAATAAAAATGCCACCCAACGGCCCGCAGTTCTCCGTGTTTGGGCTGACCAAGAGGCGCCATCACCAGATCATGCAAATCATCTGCTGCCTGATAATTAATGACGAGGCCGGGCATATTTTTTTGATGAATGCTCGTGGAGCCTGGTGACAGGCGTGAAATTAGAAAATTCCTTCAGCGCCCTAAAATATAAATAGCTTTCGGAACTGAAAAGAGTTTCACAGCTGAAGATTTTATTGTGTTGAGAGGAAAAACTTTTCCACCCCCCCATCCCCCCCTTTCTCCTGGGCGAGTTGTTTGTCCGTTCACAAAACAAATACTCTGAAGCCCAGTGCGGCTCATGGGAATAAATTTCAGGTCGAATTAGTACAGTTTCCTTGCTGTCAGGACGGTGGAATTAATGGTGTTTTGATGACACGAATTTTGAAGGGCGAACAAAGACGCTGAAGGGAGGGAGACATGACTCCTTAGAAGCGCGGTCCTCCTCTCCCCCAGCCTCTCTTGTCTTCCCTGTCATCCGTCTGCCAATCTCCCTGTCCATGGTTAGTTAAAGGCGCTTTTTATCCTCTTTTCTTTCCCACAGAGTTTGCCAGATCCGGCCCAGTGCCTGGGTTCCAAGGGGACACGCTGCAGTTGGCCTTCATCGACTTGAGACAAGTAAGTCTTTGTGTTTTTGTTTTTTGTTTTGCTTTTAAGATGTGTGACTGAAGACCATCAGGTCTTAAGGGAAGGGGAGAGGAGGGGAAACGGCGTCAGTGATTTACGCCAGAGACCTATATTTCCCCCCCTCCTCCTCCTCCTCCTCCTCCTCCTCCTCCTCCTCCTCCTCCTCCTCTCCTTCCCTCGAAGCCACCTCCTCGCCCGGCGCTCCTGGAGATGGTGGAGGTGAAAAGGGCTGGTGGAAGGGGGCGAGGAAGAAAGCCAGGCCTGACCCTGGCCAACGGGGCCATTGTGCTGCCGTTGGCTTCTGCGGAGGGACCGCGGCGACTCCGAGCAGGTGCTGGGAACAGAGAGAGCAGTGATGCAGAGCCCGCCCGCCTCGGGGACCTTTGTTCCCAGAGAATGCCCACCGAGGCGCTTGCGAGGGCGGAGGGATTTGCATTCCCCTGTGTCCGTGCCCGTTTGTGTCCCTCTCTGTGTCCCCTCTCTGCGTCACCCTCCCCCTGCCCCGGTCCCCTCTTCCGCAGATGCTCCCCAGGCCAGGAATGACAAAGTGGCCCTTGGGGACGATGGTTGGGGAAGGCTCCACCCATCGGTGGCCACCTCTGGAGGGGGCCCCGTTGGAAGCCAAGTTGACCGTAGCAGGTACTGGAGGCCTTTGTGGGGCTTGGCAGCCAATTTTGGGAAAAAGGCCATTCTGGGGAGTCATTTGTTTGGGGAGAAATGGGCATTATGGATACACTAGGCCGGGGGGAAAAAGTGAGGTGGTCCTGTCATCTCTTGGCACCGAAGATGGATGGGTTGGAGAGAAAAGTCTGAATGAAGTAAGACTCAATGACTGATGCTTCTCTCCTATTAAAACAATCTTTTTTTGTCTGTTAAACCCCCCTGGCTTTGTCCCTGCTGCCATCATGATGCAGTGCCTCTTGTTCGCGGGGTTGACGTCGTTTGCATTCTGAGAACTTTCGGGTGCCGAGGGTATTTCTTAAATCTGCATAATCCCTTGTATCGATGATCTTTGCGCCTGCCTCCGATCCGTGCTGGAGCTGCTTTCAACCCGCCAGGGTTTGAGAACCTCCTCAGAATCCAATTGATGTGCGGGGAGCCATCTGTCATCCCATGACACTTGTGTTAACTTTAATAACATCGGGACGTCGCTTTCCGGGCCCAGGCCCGCCAGGAACTGCCAAATTTGTTTGCAGAATGGTCCCAGCAGCTCCACGGGAGAGGTGTGCGTTATCACCGGGCTGCGTTGACACTTTTATCTTCATTAGCTCCTTGGCACTTTATTGACCATGGCCCCTGGGGTGTGAGGGGATGTGGAGGCCTTGGGCCTTTTCCAAGCACCAGGCCGGGATTTTGGAGAAGGAAGCTGGGGATCTTGGAAGAGTGAAACGCCTGAAAACAGCTCAGTGAGGTCGAGCAGTGAAATGTTGGTGTGGTTCTTGAGCAGCCACACAGCTCTGGTGAGGAGGAGGAGGAGGAGAAGCAGGAGCCTCCTCAATCCTTCTTCCTCTGTCCAATGGGTGTCTGAACACAGAGGTTCCATCTTTGTTTCAGGAGTTTTGTTCTTGCATTTAAAAACAGCAGCTCTGAATCTCCAGGTCAGGTTGGACAAGGATTGGAGGAACCTGAGAGACACAGTGGGAGGTGTCCCTGCCCATGGCAGGGGCTGGGACTGGATGGGCTTTAAGATCCCTTCCCACCCAAACCATTCCAGGGCTCTGATGTGAATATGCAAGGAGAAAGGGCAGGTACAAGTTCCAGGTGAGGATGTGAAGTCCTGGATCTCCTGGATGACAGCTGATGAGGGGAGAAACAAGGTGTTGTACAGATGATGGACAAGAGCTGACCCATCCCTGACTTACCCAGTAGCATGGAGAGATGAGGCAGGTCCCACTGCCAGGTCCTGTTGATGACCTAACCTGTTGGAATGTTGGAATGTGACACCAGACTCCATCCAAGCAAGGCTCTGGTGGCTGCTCTGTGGCCACCAGACCTCCGGGCACTTCTTGTTGGGCTGCAGCTCCAGCTGGGAGCAGGGAGAGGTGGGAAGGTCACGGATGAAGGTCTTTGATTGTTCTTCGACTTGACATTTTTCTTTCTGGACTAGGCATTCCTTGTCTTTTATGCCATGAAATTCAACTGAAACAGAGTTGATTAAATGGGATCTTGGGCAGGAATTCCTGGCTGGGAGGGTGGGGAGGGGCTGGGCTGCAATTCCCACATTTGCTGGGGCTGCCCCTGGATCCCTGGCAGTGTCCAGTGCCCAAGGCCAGGTTGGACATTGGGATAGTGGAAGCTGTCCCTGTCCATGGCAGGGGGTGGAGTGGGATGGGATTTAAGGTCCCTTCCAACTCAAACCATTCCACGATCCTGTGAAATGTCACCACGGTGTTGATTTAAATGGAATGTCCTGGCTGGGGGAAGGAGGGAGGAAAAATGACTGGGCAAAAATTCTCCAAAGTAGAGAAATTAAAGAGATTTCCCTTCCCGATGTATTTCAGTAGCAGCTGTTAAAGAACATTTGTAAATCCGAGAAAATTTTCCCAGTAGTGGGGGATGATTAAGGGAATGACCAAAATGAATAAAATACAAAGTGACAGGAAAATGTGGTGACTTGGTTTGTGCCTTGGTACCGATCCTTGTAGTGGGAAATAAACCCTAAAAAGATGTCACTGTTTAAAGGCATCAGGGTTTGTCCTTGTTCAGAGCAGCAGACTCAAGTTTAGCACATCAAAATCCTGATTTTCCCCTCATGCCCAAGGAAATCAGGAGCAATTCCATCCCTGTCTGGAAAAGAGGAAGAGTAAAGCCCAGAGAATCAAAATCACTATTTTGAGCAGGCAGAAATGTAAAATGGAGCTTGATTTCCTATTCTGGCACAATTCTAAATCCATAAATAGCCTTAATGAGGTCATAAAGGAAACCAGCTCCCATCTCAAGTCCTTCTGTAGGAGTGAGACTCAAATATTTAAAGCTTTCCAAGGAAGGAATATTTGCTTTTCCCCCTTCCAGTTTAAACGTTGCTCTTGCACACTCCATGCTGTATTTTAGAAATCCCAAATAAATTCAGTCCCATCAATAACCCTGCTGAAATTTGAAATGATCAACTCCTCTGGATCTTCACCAGACACCCCTGAATGTCCAAACACCACTGGAGATCTGCAGGTGCTCTCAGGTCATTCCCAAGCCTGCGTCTGGAATCACTCCCTGTTTTCCCCAAGGCTGGAAATGTTTTAATTTTTTGCTTTTCATGGGTTTGTTGTGAGGAGGTTGGTGCAAGAGGAGGGTTCTGTGCTGCTCTGTGAGGTCCCTGGCCATGCTGATCTCTCCTAGAAGCCAGATCAGCTCTCGTGGCCGCCTTCCAAGGAAAATCTGTCTCCAGCACTTGAGGAATTTCACTCTGGGCTCCAGGGAGGGAACACAGTGATTAGAGCTCCCTCCTCCCAGCCTCTCCTTCTGTCCAGGGAATTGTAAACCCTGAGGGCTGAATTCCCCCTGCAGGTGCCAGCCTCAGCTCTGAGGGGTGTTTGGACCAGGGCAGGTGGGAACTCACCGGGATTTCCAAGGGGTGAGGACAGGAGGTTCCACTCTCCTCCACCAGCGTTCTCCTGCTTTGCTCTGTGCCAGCTTGGTGGGTTTGAGTTTCAGCATGAGCTCCTCAGACCCCATCAGTGAGGTCAAGACAGGCTTAGGTGGGATCTTGGGCAGGAATTCCTGGCTGGGAGGGTGGGGAGGGGCTGGGCTGCAATTCCCACATTTGCTGGGGCTGCCCCTGGATCCCTGGCAGTGCCCAAGGCCAGGCTGGATCCACCTGGGACAGTGGGAGGTGTCCCTGAACATAGAAAAGGTGGAATGGGATGGGATTTAAGGTCTTTTCCAACCCAAACCATTCCAGGATTCTGGAGCCCCTCTGCTCTGGGAGAGCTGGGAATGTTCCCCTGGAGAAGGGAAAACTGCAGGGAATGCTCAGAGTCCCTGAAGGGGCTCCAGGAGAGCTGGAGAGGGACTGGGGACAAGGCCTCCAGGGACAGGACACAGGGAATGGCTTCCCACTGGGAAAAGGGAGATTGGGGTGGGATATTGAGAAGGAATTCCTGGCTG
>VXBB01019419.1:2854-30284 GCA_013399915.1 Illadopsis cleaveri | reverse complement strand
ACATAAATGTTTAAAGAAATTTAATTGAGTTTTCATGGAATATCTATCATAGAATCTACTTTTGAGTAAACATTTTCAGGTTTTGCTGAAGTCTTGTATATGGCAGCCTATAACAAGAGGCAATAGAGAAGTAGGTGCTTTCACTGACTTTTTCCTTACTCTGTGGGTTTTTTTACACTTTGCCTAGCAAAGCATTGAGAAAACAGTTTAAATACTTGGATAAATAAAAATGTAAAATCTAATACTTAAAATATTTGAGTTTTAATGAATTTTTTTCAGTTGCCAAAGTACATTGTTTCTGCATTTTAAAAGCCTTACGTTGTCCATGCAAACAATACTTTTTTTTTTTACTTTATAATGTAATTAGTTAAGGGGCACATTTAAATTTAATGTGTATATGCATTCCTTGAAGGCATGTCTACAGTGTTTAGAGTGTAATTTTTTCCAAAAGAAAAAAGAATCTTTGAAAGTATATGAAGACTTTAGACACGCATAGCCGAAGCTAAAAAGATTCTAGTTTTCATATTATTTCTTTGTACAGCGAGTGATACCATGAGTGTTTGCATATGTAAGCACCTGAGTGTTAAGCACCTACTGCTTAAGGCTAAAATGAGAAGAAAGGTGTGGGGAGACTCATTATTCATTCTGTCTTCTTAATTCTTACAGGAAGAGCCATATGTTATGTTCAAGAAGTCTGACAAACCCTTGTATGGAAATGATCGCTTTGAAGGTTATTGCATTGACCTCCTCAGGGAGCTGTCTACTATCCTTGGATTTTCCTATGAGATTAGACTGGTGGAAGATGGAAAATATGGAGCCCAAGAAGATGCCAGCGGACAGTGGAATGGAATGGTTCGTGAGCTAATTGATCACGTAAGTTAACTTTTACAAGCTTTCAACTATGCATTTAGATTTCAAATCTTTCTATAAAAATTGCAAAACTTTATGATAATGCTATTTGAATACTACTGTTTTCAAAATTCAGATGTTTTAAGAATTAAGGCAAGTAGATTGATATCCATTATTTCTTTTGTGTAGAATTTGTAAAATAAAGCATCTCCTTTTGCCCATAGACAGTGTTTGTTCTGGTTTAGCTCTTCCATAGCATATGTCTAAGTCAAAATATAAAATAAATAGTACTCAGAATTTATTTATGAGAACAAATATATGGAGTTTTATAACAAAATTTTGTTTTATAACAATTTTTTATAACAACAGGAATACAAATCAGATCTGCTTTTCTGATAGTGGATCTGAGATTTTCTTTTAGAGAAATTTCTGTCTGTGTAGTGTGAATGCACACATCATTTGATATTCATCTTTCTTGACATTTTAACAATAAAGTGCAAGAAGTAAAGCCAAAAATGTCAACATATACTGATGGAACAAAGCAATGTCACACCAGATGCCATTACAATCAGCTGTAAGTGATTAAGAGAGGCATTGCTTCAGGTTCCTCAAAATATGCTTTCTCAGTTGGTCATGCCAGTTGAATTCAATCTCTTAGAAATGTTTTTGTAAATTTAAAAATCATGTCATTGTTCCTTTCTGCATTTATTTGGGTAAATTGCTTGATAGCATTTTCTCTATAGACATGAGGTCAAAGATTAAGATGAAACATATTTAGCACATCACTGTCATTTAAAATAGATAGAAGACTGTAGTTAATTCAAGTGGAACCTCTTAATGATGGCAACAAGTGCATGAAAAATAGCTTGAAAAATATTTACTTATCTTGTTTCAATTTGCTTTAAGATTTCAGCAGATGGGCAGAACATGTGCTAATCAAAATATTCATATTTACTAGGAGAGTTGTTCTTCATGCTTTTCTAGTAAATGATAATCTGGTATTGGTGTTGCAACAGATGTTGATTTTGCCTGGTTTCACACTTTTAAGAAGGCTGCGTGGGAGTATTATAGTTATGTTGTCTTTAAATGTGTGTATTTATTATACACACACACACATAGAAAGCGAACTTATTTAGCTGGACTCTCTGTCCATCTCTATAGATGTATGTTTTTACACATGAATAAGTGCATAGGCCTGTTCAACTATTTGATTTGATGCTTTTTAGGCAACATCCTCATCTGGAAGTAATTTTCCATGATTGAGGTGGATATTGTGGAAGTATTTATTCAGAAACAAATATAAATCACATTTTAATACACCTTTTATTATTCAGCCCTAAAGCATTCTTAACAAAACACTAGTATGGCCTCCTAAGATTTACACTAAGATAATGAAATAAAATGCATTTGAACAAGTTGCAGAAGTAAAGTGTGTGAAACAGTAGCTTTCCCCATCTTTCCTCTTGANCAACTAGAGTTTCTAATTAAAATAGACTACAGAATACAGACAGTTCTTAAAGTTTCTATAGCACTTAAATTTATTGAAAAATGTTTTTAGAAATTATTTTTATCTCTTTGTTTTGTTTTGTCTCTCAGTCAGTTAAGTTCAGAGAGAAAGGTCACTATGCTCTAGCATATATGTTTGCAAGGGTAATATGTAATATGCATAATCCAAGAATAAATGAAATGGATAATTTTGGTATATTATATGTATAGAAAGGAAAATGAACCATTTATATAAAGATTAAAAGTACCAAATAAAATCTAAGATTTAAATAAACTTTAAATCAGTACTTAGTCACTTGCATAATTGCTGGGGCTCAAAAGTCTAAATGAAATAAAGATAATGCTATCTGAGTTGAGCTCAGCATATCATGTCAGTCTCAGGATTTAAATTTTATAGTATGATTACAGACTGAAGTGTTTACATCAGGCACTGTTTGTTTTCAATCACCTTTTCCATAGTTTGCTCGTGTTTCTTCTTTCCTTGACTGTTTTACTTAGAGTTGACATCTGCACTCATATCATTCTCCATGCAATGAGTAGCTTCTTTTTGAATTTGTGATAAATACTGATAGTGAGATTTAGTACAATGATTCCTTCCCATTGACAACTGACAATGAATTATTGTTGGGAAAATGGCACTGGTCTGTAGAGTTACAAATGTAAGACAGGTATTTACTAGGAAAGCAAATACAGATGACATTTCTCTATGAATAAATTTTGAGTTGAATTTCTTCACTTAAGCATTCTGATTTCTTTGCCACAATTTTTCATTGAGTATTTTACCCTCTTCTCAGGTTAGTTCAAGATAAGAGTGTTACATATTTGAGGGAGAAGAAGTTAAGTTCCAGATATCTCCATTCTTTATGGATGAATTNTCCAGATATCTCCATTCTTTATGGACAAATTCTTCATTTAAAAAGTATTCTTTATACTGACTTCCTGCCTTTGGTTCAAAAACTTTATGAAGGAACAGATTTATTGAATAGGTTTTGAACTGAATCATAAATTCTGGAGAATTTCTGGTTGTTCTTAAGTGCTAAAAGTTGTCATGTCACTGTATTATATTGCATGAGATGTATAGTTTAATCATGTAAGTTATATTCCAATATAGCTAGCACAGAGACAGAATGAAAATATATAATTTTATTTTTAGAAAATTGGACATCTAACTTTCAGGATCCAAAATTGCTTAAAAAGTTCTTAAGTTTGGGTTCCAAAAAAGGAAAAAATTACTGGCTTATACTTTGACAGAGCTTTAAATGAAAAATCCACTGGCAAATAATTTATTATACATACATGATTAAAAATAACCTTTTTGGGAGGTTCTTTGAATGATTCTTCTACAGCACAAAGCTTATGCGTTACAAATAGGGTTTAAGGCTTGCAGATATTTTATGATTCATAAACAATTACAGAAAAGGTCTGGGTTTTAGATCATGATTGCTCTTTGATCATATGTGAGGATTAAATTGGAACTTTGTCTCTGAGAATCAGATTTTCAGCTTGGAACGAATTTTACATAGTTGAACATTTAGAAAGAACTATTTTGTTTGAGTTACCTTTAGACATAATGTTTTTTACTTCAGTATATTTTGAATTTTTCAAAATCTGTATCAATTTTTCAAAATAAATTCATATCAAATACTTACATTTGTAAAAATAATAGTAGTAACTTTTTATTCTTTTAGTAAAAGAATAGATGTTTATATCAGTTCAAATATTTTTAGTGATTTTTCCTCCAATAACCTGTTGGTTCCTTTCTCTTATTTTAAAGGTCTTTATGACCTTGAACACCTATAGCCAAAAACTTTATATTATTGTGTAGAAGTGACAAAAAACCTTCTAAAAACTGACTGTGTAGATGTTTGTTTCCTTCCTTTTTGAGGCAATGAAATTTTACGTCCTTCCACCTTTTTTCTTTTCTATTTCTTCCATTTGAAAAGTAATTTCATTGCATTGTTTAGACTCTACCTCTTTCCTTCATACTTGTAGGAAACTTTGCCATATAGAGACCCATAAGGAAAGGCTGCAGAACTCTCTTCCCTCTTTCTTCTTGCAATTTTCATGCCAAAGTTCTAACAGTTGAGATTTTCAATACAGTGCAGGATAATTTAGCCATGGCTTTTAGTAGTGAAAATCTCAGGAGACTTGATGGTAATAGGCAATTAGAGAATCTTTAGCGGAAGAAAGAGGGGAAGGAAGGGAGGAAGGAAGGAAGGAAGGAAGGAAGGAAGGAAGGAAGGAAGGAAGGAAGGAAAGGAAGGAAGGAAAGGAAGGAAAAGAAGGCAGGGCAGTGTTTCTCTTTTCATCATCATCAAATGGGCTCAACATCTGTGGACTATCAGTACTCTTTAAAGCACCATATCTGCTTCACAGCTTCCTCATTTTATTAGTGGAACTAGAATCTGCATCTCAGATGTCATATGACGAAAATTTCACTCATGCTAAAGGTTTTCTACATATAGTAAATTTTATCTCTGATGCTTCGGGAAAGTGATGCTTTGAGGGGTAATAGACCATAAACAGCATAGTGTTTTGGCAAGTCTGCAGTTCAGCTATTGTTGCTTGAACCAGCAGCTCTGGTGAATATAGATAGATGGTGAGCTGAATGACTACTGATTTCCACTAACCCTGTTTTAATGTTGTTTTTCTAGAATCTTGGCATTTTATTTTATTTTTACTTACTGTCCTAAAAAAATAAGACACAATTCACTTTTTTCCTGTTGTTTCTGTAAAATAAAATAAAATAAAATAACGTGTAATAAAATGAATGCTAGTGTTGTATTTCAGTTTTATTTTCCTTATCTGTTTATATTTTCAGCTTTTTAATGTTTTGTTTATAATTTAGCTCTTTATCCATTTTTCTGTTTAGCTATTTGAAAATCATGTCTTTTGAGTGCATTTTTTATCCTCAGTCTTTATTTATTTACCTTGCAGATTAAGCACTACTATTCTATGCTGAAGCTCTCTTCTCTGAATTTCCAGTAATCATTATTAGTTAAATTTATTAAGCTATGTTGGAAGTCCAGCACAATCATCTCTTTAAATAAAGCTACTGATTTGCATTATTGAATATTTAAAAATATATTCCGACTTTTTCCAGTTATGCTGTGTTATGATATAGCATCCATGACTCTTTAATTGTTAAGTTAAGTTTGTTTAATTGTGTAGTGCCTGTAACATACATTTCATGTGTGTTTTTACTGTTTTAAATATTCATATTGGCTTCCAGTTTTTATTGTTTGCGTGTTTTCCTTCCTCATTAAAGTAGCATTTCATTTCTGTAAATATGTCCTGGGGTCATAGGATAATTTCTTATGATAATTTGTAATATGCCAGAAAATATCACTTGTCCTTTTAGTGCTTTTCAGTCTGATTGCTAATTCATTAATCCACAGCTTCAAGTGCTCTGACCTTTTATTTCCAAAATAATTTGTCCCAAGCTGAGTAAGCATCAGTGTGTCCCTGGCAAGCAACCAGTCATATCTCTTCTGTTGCTTGAGAACCTGTTTTTCACTTCAAGCAAACTGTACATATTCATAGACTCACAAAACCTCTCTTCAAATATTTTTCATTTCTGAATTGATCAAAGTAATTCACTCAAATATGCCATATTATGCACCTTCTCTTCCTTTTTTTTGTTTGTTTTGAAGTTAAAAGATCAAAGACATGACAATACAATTTCATTTCAGACCAACAGCCAAACATTCATCTCTGTGCTCACAAGAACAAGACAGTTTTCATGGCTACTTTGTCACTCTGTAATGAAGGTTATGTATGATATTCCATGGGAAAATGTGCAAACATCCTAACTCAGCATAAGTTACGCAGAAAGTAAACTTCAGATGGAGATGCATAAATCCACAAAAAAATCCAGGGAAATGGGGAAAAAAAAAAGTCAGTAATCTAATATGCCAAAGAAATCCTAATCCAGAAGTTTAGACCAAGTTTGCAAAACTATGTATTAATTCAGTAAGGAACATATATGTGTATATATGAATTCCCTGTTAAATTGTTACTGATTTCAAGTACAGGACAGATGAAGATGCAGATTGCAATATAACGGCAGTTTTAAGTGAACAATTTGTTTTCCAAAGAACAAAGAACTTCCAGACAGTCTGCATTTAGTATAGCAAGGCCCAGCAAAATTTCTAATATTACAGTAAGGCATAGAGAATAATAAAGTATACAATTTTTCTAAAGGGCTATAAATGTTAACCTATGATTTTTTGAGCTAATCCCATCTTATGTTTCTCAAAGAAACTGGATGAAAAATTTTAACTATATCCTCAGTGATTTGACACCAAAGGTGGCAGGGGACTTTGACAGTAGGGTCTTTTAAGTGCTCTGAGGTGTGTGGATTTTTTTCTGGAGATCTGTACTCCAGGGGTAGTTTATTTGAAATTTCTTGACGTTAAGAGTAAGTGAATATTGCTTTCTTGTTTGTTTAGCTGCAATATGCCTATGTATTGTTCTTTTACAGTTAGGGTGTTATGGACATCCCTGGCTAGTGCACTTGGGTTTATAAAATGTTTAGTTTTCAGTTATAGAGAAATATTGTACAGCAAATAGTTGTAATTAATTTTCACTGTACTGCCAGCAAAATGAATCATAGCCAATCAAGGCAGTGGCATTAAGTTTTTCAGATGAAACTCCAAACAATAATGCTTTAGCTCAGGCATCATCTATGCTTACAGTAATGATTAGGAACTTATTGGATCCGGGATTAGGGCTGTATTCATAAATGTATTACATTTTTCATATCCTCATTCCTTTATCTGATCTTTTACTTTTGTTGCTATAATGATAGTACAGAATGGTAGAAAATAACATTGGGATTTTTGTTTCTATGTGTATGCCTGCTGAAGTGAAGTGCATGAGAAAATAGCAGAGTTAATTTCCATTGGGTCTTATCCCTTTTATTGAGGATTATTAATAATGCTGCAATTTGTCTTTTACTCATATCCAAAGAATTTCAGCATATCTCAAAGTGAACGTTTCATGGAAGATTGGGAGGAAGGACTGTGGAAACATTGAGTATGTTAGTTTTCATGGAAACACCATCTGGGTAAAAGAGTCTCAGGATGTGCTTGTGGGAGATGTATCTCTGGGAATGATGACCAAAGCACGTCATCCGTACAGTTTGCAGAACTGGAAAGTATCAAGTCCGATCTGCGATTCTCAGGGCATTGAAAATAATTCAGTTTAAAGAAAATTATACAAGTATCAAAGAGTCAGAGTTAAAAAACCAGACAGTGGGTGCAGCCTTACATAAGTCCAAAACACATGAAATGAAACTGCTTTTGTGTGTCTTAGGGAGAATATCATGTTACTTTGTCTCCATATGTTGAAATTGATATGCAGAGTCAATTTTTATTTTGCTATTTCCTGACCTCTGAAGGCCCAAGTATGAGGGCCAGTAATGTTTGGTAACTTCCAAAGATAAGTAACATTTCTTCCTAAGAAAGTATGTTTGTGTGAAACAAATACATATACACACATAGATATGCATGTCAATTATTGTGTGTAGGTGCTTGTAAAGGATGTATGAATATTTTTTGTGTGAACCTGTGGGGTGGGGTATTCATAAAATGCCAGACAAAACTGTGAAAGAATATACATACCTGTTAGAGTTTTTTCACTCAGGATATTAGATACAAAAATGACTTACTGAGATAATTTATTTATAAAAAACATGTAACATGACATAAATGACTAAAAGTTTCCTTTTAAGGTTATAAAGACAGATTTCAAAAACCAAAAAATATTAAACTTGAAGGAAGTTTTTTACTTCTTTCTCTGCTTTAGAAATGCATACAGTAATCCTTTACTGAAAGATTCATTTATAGAATGGAAAATAGATAGTTACTGAAAAACATTTATATTTTGCTAGATTTTTTTTTGTTTGTTTTGCAGATCAGTATTGTAAAAAATGCTACACTTTTTCTAAAATAAGTGTCTTGGCAAAAATGTATCAAAAGTCATTCTTGAAATTCATGGCAAATTATTATCTTTATTAGTATTTAAACTTATTTTTTCTGGATAGAAAAATAATTGAGCTATTGAAAATATCATGTGCAGCATTCAGCCCCGTCACTCCCATGTCTTATGATCTTCAAGTTAGGTTGAAAGTGATCCTTCTGGCCCTCAAAAGGTCTATTGACATATTGTAATATTTTGTAATTCCAAAATATAAAAGCAAAATCTAGGTTAAGATCTACATTTATTTATGGCTACGATGTAATAACAAAGAAAAAGTTCAGTTAGAAAAAGCCACCACAGAAACACGTCATTGCTCTTTTCTGGAGTAATCCTGTTATGAGACTTTTGCTGAAGAAGCACTAGAAGCTTAGATATTTGAGCAGTTTCTAATAGTCTTCATAACTGTAAAAAGGATTTTATCTTTTTTATCTGTTACTTGTAGCTTAACATGGGAATATTGTAATATTGTTGGGAAACCAGGAGACTATATGCCAAACCTAGTTTCACTAGTTGCAAACTTTGTCTGCAGCCAGAATAGAAGTAAAACTGCAATTTTGTTACAGAGATGAGTTTAAAGAAATGGAAAGAGAAATTGCTTACACTACAGAGCTAAAGAATTGTTGAGATCAAAAACTGACCCTAGATAATGCTTCATCCAAATCCCTGACCAAAGCATGGTCAGCTACAGCAGGTTTCCAAGGGCTATGTTCTATCAACTTCTGACTGCTTCTAGGGATGGAGACTTCTTAACTTCTTTGGGCAGCTTGCTCCAGTGTTTGGATATTCCTAAAATAGAAAGGTGGGGTTTATATCTTTAAATCAATTTTCCTTCATTTCAGTTTCTGCCTGTTAGCTCTTTCACTAGGTACCGCTGAGAAGATTCTGGATCCATCGTCTTTGCTTCCCCTTTCCCTTCAGTTATTTGTATTCATTCAGCAGACCTCACTGTGCCTTCTCCAAGCTAACTGGTCACAGATCTCTCAAGTGTGCTCTCATGCAGCCGGTACTAGAATGTTCTAGTAATCTCCATAGTTCTTTGCTGTATTCATTTCAGTATGTCCCTGTTTCTCTTTTACCAGCTTGGGCCTGGACCCATCAATCCACCTGTCCACTTGTCTCATCAAGCGCTGAGTAGACATCAAGGATTAGCAATGTAATAATTCAGTAAAGATCAAGTAGTTGTGGAAGATTTGGGCTGGAAGAAACTTTAAAGACCATCAAGTTCCAAATCCGCTGTCAATGGCAGGGAATTTTCCACTAGATCAGGTTACTCGGAGCCCCATCCAACCTAGCCTAGAACAGCTCCATAGGTGGGGAGTCCACAGCTTCTCTGGGCAACTTATTCCAGTGCCTCACCACTCTCATAGTAAAGAATTTCTTCCTAATATCTAATCCTCATCTACCCTCTTTCATCTTAAGGTCATTCCCCCTTTGTTCTATCACTACATACCCTTGTAACAGTTCCTCTCCATCCCTTGAGGTACTCGAAGGTTCTGTAAGGTCTCCCCAAAGTCTTCTCTTCCCCGCTCTGAAGAGCCCTGCTGCTCTCAGCCTGTCTCCATAGGAGTGGATCTGAGCCACAGTATCACACAGTCTTGTAAATGTCTTCGACCATTTCTTCTTTCTGGGGGTATGTGAATCCTGCTCTTATAATTAGAAGAAATCTTTGTACAAAATTCCTGAAATGAAGTGATACAGGTCTTTTTTTACTATTGAAATGAATAGTCACCCATCTTCCTGTTACATATAGTTTCATGGTCTACTGCCTCTAGTCCTTTTACATACATTTTGCTTACCTGTTGATTAGACTGAAGTTGATGCAAAATACTTTCTTGAAAGTGTGCTATAAATCAACAGATAGAAACTATATCTATTTTTAATGAGTGCTCATATTACATCTATTCAGCTATGAAATCTTATCCATCCTGCCATAGGCAAATGAGAATTGACTCATTGGAATTGGAAGGATTCCATGTGTTCCATACATTTCAGTTTTGTCTAGTTGAATTCATATAGAAAGTTGTTTCTATGGTAGTGGACAAAATGCAAATTTTCTCTACATAACCTTTTGCCGTTAAAAAAAATCTACCTCTAGGTAAATGTTCTTGTTGATTTCTAGATCAAGATCCTTTCTAAAGGGAGAGTAGAAAAAACCCCTTAGTTACCACTGCTGTTCAAGACTTTGCCAAGAAAAGAACTAGCCATGCTGACAGAAGAGGGTCTAATGAAATGAAACCACTGTGTATTACTGTCAATGAAATATATCTGAGTAAACCACCTGTCTTCCCGTGATTTTTCTTGCTGAATAAATACTGAGAAGCACCTCAGCACTTACAAATACATGTGTTAGGTGAGCCAGTATCTATTGAAACTGTTGTCATGTCACTTTCTTATATTAAAGTACTTTATTATGTTAATTAAGTAGCAACTGCTACTGTTCCATCTATATGGGGTATTATTAGAAATTAAGTTTAAATTATACCTATCAGAATCACACAAATAAGTAGTTATGACATCTAAATTCAGCTATCAAATCTGGATTTGATTTTTTTATTTTTTATTTTTTTTTTAAAGTTTATGGTATATTACTCACATTTGTCTAAGGCAATAATTTCTAGTAGCAGCTTTCCAGGACCTGTGAGGAAGTTACCAAGAAGCTTCATTTGGGCTTTTCAGAGAGGAGCCTACCAGGAAGACCAAAGGCAACAAGCATAAATTGAAAACCTCCAAGGGTGGAAATTGTATAGCATCTCTAGCCAGTCTGCTCCACTGCTTGTCTGTACAATCTGTTTCACTATGTGGATAGACAAGCAGCAGACCAGCTAATCCAGAAATGTCATGTAGTCACCTTCCTTGGAGGGTTTCAACACTGACTGGGTAAAGCGCAGAGCAAACTGGTCTCATCCATGTAGATGCTTTGAACAGAAAATTGCACTAGAAACCTCCTGATCTCTTCCCACTTGAATTGTACTATGATCCTGTGAAAGGTAGAAAAACAATTTCTGTCAAAGTAATGTAAGTGGCTAGTTAAAATAAAAATAGCAATAAAGCCCTAATAAGTTCCTAGTGGTTTCAAAGGAAATGAAGATCTTGTGACAAGACCAAAAATTTCTTGTGGGGTATAAAATTTTCTATAATGTAGCAGCATGAATAAGGTAGTTTCGGATAGACTGTAAGCTTAAAAGCAAATTACAGATCTTATCTTTTCAAATAAGTGGCAGGGAAATGCACTTCTGTGAACAGGAATAATGCATAAAGTCTCTGTGCATTAAGAGTGTTAGACAGGTTTAAAGAATTGAAGCTGTGCTTTAGCCTTCCTCTTTTATCTTGGGGATGCATTTTCTCCAAAGGGAATGTAACTGAAATTCAGCTCATGTTAACAGTCTCAGATATTTGGGGAGGCTGAGGAAGTTTACATATTGACTTAGGGTCTTTGGCTGAGGAAACATAGTGGATTAAAAAAAAGCTTTATGAAATTTTCCCTTTAAAAAAAAGCAAGTTCCTTTTTTTTCAAGAATAATTACAGGCAATAAGTGCATTGCTGCCTGTAGAGAAGTAAAATTACTTAAATATTTTTCGGTGTATGTGTAGTTTTGTGTATGTTATATAATTGCAATATGATTGTACTGATTGAATAAACAACTGAGAATCGATAGTGTATGATTCCCTTTGCATTTTTAGTATAAACATCAATGGTTGCTAAATCAATACAAAATGTTAGGAGCAAAACTCTTACCAGAAGACTGCATTTACATTGGCTAAAACCCTCAATTATTATGGTGGAATATTGTTTCATTGTAGAGTCTAATTAAAAAGGCCTTTTAACCATTTTATTGTTCCTGTGTCTAGATTGTATTTAAATTCTTCTTTCTTTTGAACAAAATAGGTGAGACAAAAATTTTCAGAAAATTATCAGCAAAAGGAAATTAAATCTGTGTTTGTTTTTCCTTTCCCTGGTGTTATTAGTGGAAGCTATGAAATCCTTTCAAAATTCTATTTCCCCCCAAAATTATTGTGATTGTTTCTCCAGGTTTTATAGAGTTAATTTTCACAGAAAAAGCACCAATTTCTGCAAATACCAACTTTCTGTGCATGCTATGGCTATACACTACTCAACATTAATGTGCAGATTTCTTGCTGAAGGTTTGTTGCTGCAATCATAGATTGAATTCAGTATAATTTTGAAATCTCTCTTCTTAGAGGTTATGTACCCAATTTCAGTCCTCTACAAATATTCAGTGAACAAGCTGCTTGGAAGTAAAGTGAAAGTGAAAGAAGCAAAGGAGGACAACTTTAGCCTATCTTAGGTACTACTGTATCAGAAATAAATCATGGATACCTGAGTTGTTGGTGAATGAGAATCGTACAGCTGCACATGGTAGCAAGACAGGGAAGCTTTATACATGTGTGAATGTTATCCTTTGTCCCCACCTTGGTCAGGTAGGTCTTATGGTCAGGGTTGTTCCTACCTGTATCATGGATGAGCTTCTGGTACTTTCAAGGGATGCTTTACTGCCTTACTGTTATGATCAAGCGGGTACTTCACTGCTCAGCTGGTTTGGTCCAGGTTTGTCAGGAGCTCCTGAGTTCCTGAGGGGTGTGTGGGGGAGCAAAGGAGAGGTTGCACAACCACACCACATTATCTGCAGTGCATTCCTCTAGTACAGTAGCCTGTACAATTCCTCCATGTTGCTCAGAACTGTGCCTCTTGTTGGAATGTCCTTGTCAGACTGTTTCTAATCACTACTGTAACCTTCAGTTGGTGCAGAATTTTTCTTTCTAGCAACTAGCTTACTTACCTCACCAGTCCTGTCATAAAAAATTCTTTCATCTCAAGAAAGAGTAAGTTCTATTATGGATTGTATTTTCAGATAGATATGTGCTTTTATTCATTTAAAGAATAGAAACATGCATACATTCATCATCAATCACTGCCAAGTGAGACAAATATTCTTTGTAATGGAACTTAACAAAAAGCCATTTTAGGATATACTAATTTGTTAATATTGTTAAATGTCGACTAATAAAATACTAATTTTATACCAGTCCTCCCCTATTCATCTCTAGAAGTAAACTAAAGAGGATTCTCTTCCTTGTATGTATTCATTATAGATGAGCGTAGGAGAAGCTGGTACTGCACTTCTGGAAACTTGGCCCTTACTTTCTCATATTTACAAATAGTGCTCTTTTCAGAATTAAAGAATTACCAGGAGAATTGAGTATCTTGGGGATAAAAGATATTAACAAAGTTGCATATGGTAGCATTACATTTTTAGGCTGGTAATTTCCTCAGTTATTAAAGACTCTGGACAATTTTTTTTTTCTTTTTTGGCAGATGTTTAATTTTTCTTACAGTGATATTCTAATTCAAGAATGTTGAAACAGAGTTACTCAGCTCTTAAGAGAATCTGGAGATTTCAAGTTATGTACATAAATTTTATATCTGTCCTCTCAGGCTGGGATATCTGTTCTATTTGGTCATATGAGACATATTATTTCTCGATCAATTATTTCTTTAATTTCATCTGCAACTTGGCTCCACTAGAGATAGTTACAACCTAGATTCATTTGTATGGGTTTTTTTCCCATGTAATGACTAAGGGTTGAATTTTCTATGCTAGTTATTAAAAGAAGTTGTTATTCATTAATGTCCTGTTAATACAATAAGACCAAAATTCACATTCACCAATAGCCTTCCAAAAGATCTAATTTCTCTGTCTTTAGGAAGCTGCCTCTCCTGACAATTTCTAGTCAATTTTCTTCAGACTCTCAGGTTAAGGTCTGCTACTTGCCTCACAAACTAATATCTTGGGTTGTTTTGTTTTGCAAACTTCACACTTCACATGTTGACCTATAACTTTTAATTCTAATTAGTTTTAGTTTCTTACTTTAACATTTTCTTTCTACATCAGCTGGAATATCATCAATAATATGCAATCCATAAAAAGCCATCCACTGTGGAATTAAGCCTTGCTGTTTTGATTAATATCTAGAAGTTCTTAATGCCAATGGAAATGAAGTGCTTTTAATTTTTTTGACCAGTAAACCTTCACCAAATCAAATGAACAGTGCCAACAGAGTTTCACATTGTAACTGACTACAGCAGATCTAACTATATAAATGCTTGTAACAAGAATAGACCATTGAAGAATTTTGTGTAAGGTGAGAAAATAAAAATTAAAGGGAACACTGAAATGCTACATTGCATGGAATTTTGAGTGTTACACAGTATACACAATAGCAAATAAGCAAAAAGTACATAAATGTATGAATTTATTTTATTAGGAATCGTATCTCTGTATCTTAAAACAGGTATTCTGAAAATGGTATCATTTGCAGCTATGTTACTTTGGATATATGTTACTTGGGTAACAATATTCCATGGTATCTATACCATTTCTGTCATTACATACCTGTATTTATGTGTGGTTTATAAGGAATTCTTAGTTTACAGCTTTCCAGGTCTTGTACTGTAAACTTTCTCTGAACTTTCCTCTTCTGTGCACATGCACACACTCATACACATATACACATGCACAGGAGTGCTTCAAGAGTTGTTGACAGAGATGAAGAAGTAGATTCTGTAGATTTTTTTTACTCTGTTTTCCATTAGGTTTTGATTAAAAGAATAGCATAGACCATTTACTAATCTCCTATGAATTATTCCTATAATAAACTAAATGTTAAGTGACAAAATGGATTCAATTGATGATTTCATTTTAAATAGTCTAATTGAGTAATAACTGTCTGTAAGTTTTGTGGTGATTCCCACAAATGTGTAAGGACAGTTGTACTTTGTTAGAACATCCTCAGCAACCTTGCAGGTGTAGCACTTTCAGTTTAAAACTGGTCTTCATTTTGTACCATTTTTATCCTTAAATGTGGAAAATTGCCTCCTGGGCCCTTCCTTCCCTGCACTTTCATAATCACATCTGCTTCCCAAATATATTTGCTTCTAAAGAACACAGGGAAGGAGTGATAAAGAGAAAACGTATGTTGAAATGCACAATTAATAAAGTTTTAAAGTATGTGATAATGGATGTTCATGTTTTCTGCAAGATACAGTATTTTTCTTCACTCGTATACCTGTATTAATGCTTTTAATTTTTTTCAAAATTGTGTGTCAGTGTAGCAAAGAGGAAGTAGAATAAATCTGTTACCTTACTTACAGGGAGAAGAGAGTTTTAAATTTCAGGCAATCTAGTACAAGAACAAACATCCTCCATACAAAGATTGTGTTTTGCATAATCTGATTGTCTGCTTCAGCCTGTTTCTTCTGACTTATGGCCTTTTTCTCTTTTTGTATTTCTGTTAACAGAAAGCTGACCTTGCAGTTGCGCCATTGGCAATTACCTATGTTCGTGAGAAGGTCATCGACTTTTCCAAGCCCTTTATGACTCTTGGAATAAGTATTTTGTACCGCAAGCCCAATGGTACAAACCCGGGCGTCTTCTCCTTCCTGAATCCTCTCTCCCCTGATATCTGGATGTATATTCTGCTGGCTTACTTGGGTGTCAGTTGTGTGCTCTTTGTCATAGCCAGGTAACATGTCAACTTTTGTGATTTTTTTGGCAATTGTTACCATTTTTTTCTTACTAATAATTGTCAAAAGTCACAAAAATTTTCTTACTTTCATACTCTTATATTTAAACTTCATGGCTTACAGAAGAATAACGATGAGGGTTCTCACTATTAATATTCTCCACTGCCATACTAAGTCTCCAGTTTGTTACTGGACTTTTTCCCTAAGTCTTCAGTATGCAAGCTAGATTACTTGTTTTATTTACAAATATAGAGACAGTAGAAAGTTTTTAAAATATCTTTGCCCAATGAGTCTGCATTTAGAAATCCAGGGTTTACATGTTTCATTTTATTACACTAATTTGTTTTAATGCTGTGGTGGTCAATCTTAATTTGAGTACTTAGCTGCCTATATTAATTCTAGGTGTCAAAACTGGGCCTCTACCAGTTGCAAAACAGTTTGTGTAGATTAGTATCTTTGAAGTAGGGTAACAACATTTATTTTTTAATTTTGTGCTAGGTGAAATTCCTGAGATGCTTCACAGAATTTAAAGTCTCTGAGTGGAATGTTTTTGGAAGCTTAGCTGAGCTTTTGGAATTAAGGAACTCAATACATCTAGTCTTAAATTATAAATTGCTTTGATATACAGGGCTCACCATTTTATCTGTTTTTTTCAGTCCAAATGAGCAGAAAAACATATTTTGTCAAAAAATTGCAATATTCCCAAAAACCCCTCTTTTCCTTCTTAACTCATTAGGACTGGGTTCAGATGCTCACATAAATACAGACTTACATGCAACTTTGGCTTTTGTCACATAAACAAAAGAAAAAAAAATCAGAACATAGTATGTAATCTCTTTTCTCCTCGTAGTCATTTCCAATTTTTTTTAATCAAATGTATATAAACTCTATTGGCTTTTATCACTTTAATAAGATGTAGTCTTTTTATTTGAGTTGACAATGAAATCTCACTTCAGCTCTGAGATTTTCATGATTTCATTCTGTGGTTCACAGAAGAATCTTCATATATTTCCTTTTCTATTGTGCTGTATTTAGTATCAGAATTCTCCATCTGTCTTTGATACTCTCTGTTTAATTTCGGAGAAGTTGTATCATTCCTATATTAGGGAGAAGCAATATATTTAGGGGATTGAAAGTAATTTAGCACCTGTAGATGAAGTACATGTGGTGTTGAAATAATATAGATAACCCTGAAACATATTTTGTAATGAAAGACTTTACTGTGTACCTTTTTGAAAAGTCTGCTTTAAAGAGCCAGAGTTATGTTGAAAGATTCTTTAAAGACCCTTATATTTTAGTGGACTATATAACCAGAGATAACAATTGTTTCTGAGGTGTTCCTGCCATACAGATACCTCTGAAAGTAAAGCTGAGGACAAATCACAACTGTTATATTGTGAAATGCCTCACGTAAAATATTCATGCAGATGTCTGTAAGTTTTAACCCTACTGTTATCACTGAAGGACATATTCAACATTATGCACAGTGCTTTTGACAGGTAGCTCTCACTAATGTTAGTAGGATTTGTATGGCTGAGTTCCTACTTATGCTTTGAAAATGTGCCTTGACATGTTTTTTGGAAAGATAGATTTTCTTGAAGACTTTATTTATTTTTTAATTAAGATATTTGGCCACTTGAGCTCAGTAGCAGAACAGGAAGGAATATTTAATATTTAATATAGAAACACCAGATAATAGACCAATAATGCTGACATTTTTTTTGTCTGTTTTTGTGATGAGTACCATAAATTCCTTATGTAATTGGAAGTATCATCTTGATTGTAAAGCAATACAAAATATCTTTTATATTCTGTATAAATATAAAAGTGAGCAGAGAAGTTTGGTTTTGTAGAATTCTCTAAGATATCCTTTTTAGACATAAATTTATACCAGCCTTCATAGCTAGACATTTTCAATATTTCTCAACTGGTACAATCAAATATTGATAACCCATTTAGAAATAAAAGATGTAGGGTTATGTAAGACAATCTACAGATTTTATTCATAATGCAGAATGACTTAATAGTATGTTCGTAATACTAATGCTCGTAAAAGGAACAGGTCTAAATTAAAAGTTGAATTTCCTGCTGAATACTAAGCAGAAAGAAAGAAAACATTCAAAAGTTAAAGACTGGTTTGCAAATACAATTCAAAAACCTTATCTGCCATGTAAAGAGAGATACTTTAAAGTGTGGTAGTGAAGTTGCTTATTAAGAAGATTTCTATTCCATAACAATCCTTCCATAATGGATGTTAACTACCAGTGTTTCATAATAATTACTATGTGTTTCATATAAGGTGTGCCCTTGGAGCAGTACCTAGCATGTCTTTTACGATACAATGTTTTCTAATTACAACTCATCAGACTGTTCAGTATAGAATATTTATTTTAAAATTGAAACCTTCCATTTTTGTGTCCAATGTTTTGTGATGTTGTTGTTTCATCACGTCTTCCAAACAATGTTGACATGTAAGGGCTTGGTACATTGAAAATGGAAAGTACCATTCTGTTGTGCCACTTGGATCTTACTCATTAATTAGTGGTATGATGATATTTAAGGAAAGATGAAGAAATTAGTAAAAGGTTCAAGAATCTTTAAGAATGAATTGCTGAAAATACTTCCATAGAAAGAGAAATATAACATAAATCTATATCAGTCCTTTTCTTTATTTGGAGGAGCATTGAAGAACCATATGTAAAGAGCTGTAATCTTTGCACATTCAACAAAACAACAAGCTGGGAAAGATCTATGTGTTAACTGGAGGGATTTTCTATTTTATTTTCCTCTTGTAGTTCCCCCAAAAAGATGATTCTACTTTTGAACAGACAGATTTTGCATTGTGGGTAGGATTAGCCAATATATGTTGTATACAGTGTTTTCTTTAATTGCCATCCTTTGACTGTGCTTTCTCCATAGAAACAAAAACCTCCTAATCTAGTTTGTTGCTGTTGTTGAATCTCAGTAGTTAGGGTGGTTAGTTTCTGGAAGTTCCTTGCTTTGTTATACAAACTATGACTGATATTTAAACCCAGTCTGCTTGACACTCTTCATTTCCAGTGAACTGAGAAATTCGTACAGCATTTTTTCCTCTTTTGGCAACAGTAATAGATCTTTCTGGTGCTAGATAGCATTGTCTTTTTGTGTCTGCTAGCACTGTCTTGTGTCATCTGAAATCCTGTTGCATTCCAATACCATACCTTTATGCCTCTGCCTTTACTAGTTTCTTTTATTTAGAATACCAGTTAAATTCATAGTTCAGATATGACTAGAAGGAAAACTAAGACCTCAGTAAATAGCACCAGCTGTTTTTCGGACTTCTGTCAATTACACAACATTTTCTGATCTGTGTAATCAAAAATCTCAATTAGTGGAATTTTTTATTTCTGACTATTGCTGCAAGCCATTGTTCCATTTCTAAGCAACATGCTGTTTTCTTACAGTGTTGTATATCAACTTCATGGACACATATTGTCCCTTCTTTTCCATCAGTCTGTGTACAAGAAAAAGACATTTCCTATTTTTGGCCTGCAAAATCTTATATGTTGGTGACTGGAGGATCCTTCCCTTTCTATTTAGGCAATATGAAGAAAACCAGTTTTATGCTTTGAAAAATGCTTAATGTGTTTTATTTACATAGGTCTTCCTATAAATTGCTTTCAAAATTAATCTTCAGCTGGGTTTTCTTATGATTATGTTGTACTTTTGAGTCTCTTATGTGTAATTTTAAACATCCATGTCATTTGTACCTTTTCTGAAAACACAGACTGGAGACTAAATTCTTTAAATTCCTTAAATATTTTTATCAAATAATTTTATGCCTAATATACTGGATATCAAGTTATTCCCTGGACACTGATGGATTTCTCTGTGTAGTAAGATCTTTTTTTTTTTTTTTGCTGTGGACATGTCTGTCTGTCATAAAGAAGTTCACTCTTAAGTGACCTGTCTTCAAAACTAGAGGAGATACAGCTGCCTTAGCAAGGTGCTTCACTTTTACAAATCAGATATGAAGCAGGTTACCTATCTTGGATATAATTGTCCACTACTGAGTGCCTGTGCTTCTTACACTGAGCTGTCTGAAGTATAGGTGAATATTGTGCAAATATATATTAAACTGTGCTGACTGCCATATTTGCTAATTTTGAAACATGACTTGTCATTTTAAAGGGCTTATTTGCCTTTACGTGTAACACATTTTTTACGGTAGGACTTCCTGCCTTATTATCCCTTTGGAATTATGCTATTCTGTGAAAAAAAAAGTAACTGTGCCAGCCTCTGGAACACTGAATTTTTTTGTAAAGTGTATTTGGCAGATTGCATGACAAGAATTTTTCTCTCTCTTTGATGACTTTTTAAGCTTTTTTTAATTAATTGATACATTTGTGTAGCTATAACAAAAAATTCTTTTTGAGAATATTCTAGAAAGCTTACTTGCTCAACTAAATTTCTACTCCTTAACATAAGAACCGAGAAATTTTAATTTTAGAATTCTAAAATTCAAGTGAAGTTTCAATAAATGAGGTAATATAAGAAGACACAGCAGTTATATTTTAATTTTTTGCTCATAAGCGAATTATTAAGAATTTGGTTTTTACTTAGTTGATCCTGCTAAATGTTATAACGATAAATGTTATAACAATGAAGTCATCTTGTCTGGACAGCAGTCACTGGAAATTGTGTGAGCGAGACTTGTCCATGTTCTTTCAAAAATGCTCAGACACTTCTAAGTAAGCTTTAAATTGGTTAAATAGTTTACTGTGCTGTATGCCATTTATATGAGCATAAATCTGTATAAGTAGTAACAGTATTTAAGTAATTAAGTAATTTTCTGTGGCTAGCACACAGATTTGATGATCCATCTCTTTTCTATATAAAAAATGCAAGAAAACTTGGAATTATAATTCCTTCTCATAGTAATAATCTAGATTGTGAAATTATTTTGAGAGGTTATGATTTAGATCACAATCAGTGGATGAGGATATATGGTTTAAAGAAGGACATCTATAACAATGAGTCAAGCAACAATCTTTCCCTTTGCATTTTGACACTTGGAAGAATGCTTTGATGTCTCTGACTCTTCCAGAAGAAGTTTAATGTTAGTTTGTGAAATTTATAGTTTAAAAATAAGCAACTGAGTATGGACTCCTCATCCTAACCCCTCAAGGTTTGGTTGAACCACTTCTGAATGATTCCAGTCTCCTTCAGCTGTTCAAGAGGAGACAAGACTTCCAGGAGGTCTATGAGTCTACAGACAAGCACAGTATCTACATAATAACCTCTATTATATTTCTCTTAGAGATCACAGTAAGAGAAAACTTCTTATCTTTTAAACTTCTTAACATATATATCCTCCTTACATTTTAGGGGTAAAAATCCGCAATTCTCTAAATCTTGCTGTAGTGGTGGTAGATCAGTCTGAAATCCCTGATACTACTTGCCGTGCATCAAAACTATGAAGAAACTGCTACTAGCAAAAAAACTGAAATGACTTTACTGAGGTTGACTGAAAAAATCACAACCAAATGCTTTAGCAGTCCAACAGAAAATATAGTACTCCCCATTGGCTAAATCTCAATATGCATATTGAAGAAGAAAAATATATTCACTTGAAGAGAGTCAATTCTGGATTCTTATGTCAAGAAATTGATCTTTTTTCCACCTCTCATGATGTATTTTAGGAAAGCAGTAGTTTTAGTGACTTCTGCCTCAAGGAAAACACCTTGTAATATGCATTTTTTGTCCAGGTGCTTCAAGAGTATATTTTATCTTAATTCTTGTTCCTTTGTAGATAACCCTAATCAGATTTTAATTTTTGTTAATGAAGAGTATAGAAGTATCTTAATGCTGTCTAGAATTGAGGATGGCCTAGAAACTCCTTCCTTTCTGTTATTTTTTTTCTCATTATTCTGAAGACACCACAAGGCTCTGCAATTCATTACTAATTATCCAAGAACGTAGGTATTTTTTAATGGCTGTGCTGAATGGTAACTCTGGTTCATCCTTAAGGAATTTTGTGTCTCTTACTACCAGAAACTCAATCTCTTCCTTGTCACTTAAGTACACATTCTGACTTTACTTTTATGGCTTCCTACATACAAGTGTTACATATTTTAAAACATGTATTTCCTGTCCATATTGATGGAACACTGCTATGTGGTCTTTCATAGAATCTGAGAGTATTTATGGAAAGTTGTTTCAAAAGTCATGTTGAACTAATTTTCATTCTGTGATTTCTTCTTTGTTTCAGTTAATTATTTACATATTTCACTGAATATTTTGCTGCCCAAACATGTTAGCATCCTAAATATAGTTTTGAATCTCAACAGTATCTTGAATCTTAAGATCTCAAGGGTGTTCACTAAAGCTCTTGGAGAGGATTCAGTTGGATAAACCATCTAAGTAAAATCTTTTAAATTTTCATTGATGAATAGCTGAAGAAATTATGAGTGTACTCGGTGGCCTTCTATTTTGATTTTTGACTGACTAGAGTTGTTCTGTTTGATTCATTGTGTTTCACAGAGTTCATTGCTAGACATCTGTCTGAATGCCACTCACTTTTTATCTAAATCATTATTTCTAGCTGCTTGTGACAGTTTAATAATTACATTTGCATTCCCTTCATGTTTAGAACAAGCTGGGAGATGCTGAAAGATATTATGCCGCAATGTTGTCATTTCTTTTCAGACACATATAATCCTGTCTTACACACTCATAATTGAGTTTACATGCCCACTTTCCTGTGACTTTATTTTTGCACACTCTATGGTCAAGTTAAAATGTTATAAACATACACACACTGAAAATTATTTTTGAAAGTATCTCTGCAGTCAAAACACTGATATTTCTCATAAAAGACTTGTAATTGTCTTTAGCTAATTGGGTTTAACTGAAAGCAAAGTAGATGTCATCTATCTAATTTTGTGGTTTTGTGTTTTCAAATGTCTTGGATAAACAATTTCCATAAGTGAGTCAATATCTGAAGACTGTTTTGTCAAGAGTTCTATGGCATCACACAAAATAATGTTTCATATCTACCATGGACAGTTATTTGTTAATTTATTTGTACTGTATTAACATCCATTAACAAATGATGCCTTAGTCCATGCTTGTGGAACACCATCTGAGGAACATTTATTTAGTTTTGAAAGGTTCTTTACAATGCAGGGGTTCATCCTTATTTTTAACAGCCCTTGCTAATTACCAGGATATATAGTACAGGGGAAGAATATTGGATTGCTCTTATGAAGTAGCTTACTTGAAAATAAGTTGAGTCTCCAGAAAAAGTGCTGCACATTCAGTTTTTTTGAAATTAGATCATTTAATTCTGTTTTGTCAAAAGTTTCTTCCTCTATACGTGGCAAGAAAAGAAAGCACAAGTTTAGACTTGACACTTTGTATATTTATTTAGCAGATGATAGCATGGAACATTAAATGTGCCTAAAGAGAAGGGTTTCTCTGTATGTGAAGCTGAATGTTTTTAAAGCTAAAATGATCCTTTTGAGAAAAGTCAGTGCTTCTTATGTTTTTGGAGTTAGGGGACAGAAGGTTTATTTGCTTTAATTTACGTTTGGTTTATTTCATGTATTTTACTCTGACATGTATATTATTTGTGGGAAGGAAACTGTAACTCTTACCATAGTGCAAAGTAGCAGTTTTCTCATGAGATATGCAAAACCTCATTCTCATGAGATATGTAGTTTCCTTCCCGCAAGAACAGAACAAAAGGATCTACTGGAATGGAAATAGGGTCAAGAATCCAAGAAGGTACCACAGTGGTTTCAAAAGAGTTTGTTAAAAATTGTGTGTGAGTGGTAATTTGAGAATGCACAAGTTACCTGATTGATAGATTCCTTTTCCATTAGCACCAGTGTCTGAATTTACAGAGTGCCTGATATATTAGAAAATTAATTCAACCAGCAACTGAACTGTTGCATGGTATTTTGTTTATTTGTTTGGTTTGGTCTTCTGTTTTGGTTTGTTTGGTTTTTGTTGTCATTTTTTTTTTTTTTTCCCCCCAATGTCAAAACAAAACCCTGATGTAGGAGACAATTTACTTATTGGAGTAATTTCATTAGAACAGTTGACTAACAGTGAATGGTCTCTTCATAAAAAAAAGTAGAGGTTATAGTAAAGAGATGGAAAATTGAATCTTAGCAGTCATGGTTTCTATTTACCTTCCTTCTGGAGGACCCAGGAAAATAAAATAATATTGAGAAAAATGGCTGAAGGAATGAAGAGCACTTTTTATGCTAAAAAGTCAAACATATAAAAAAGATCATTGTATTTTTTGCTAAATATGTAGACGAATAAATTTATTTATTTAATCTAAATTAAGAGGGAGAGGTAAACCATTGGAGGAAAAGCCAAGATGATATGATGGTTATTTACCTTGTAGAAAATTCTAGGAATAGATGTTCAGTGGAATGGAATAGCAATTTATGTAGGATTGTGTTTCAGAGTACTTTGTTGGATTATTTGGTTTCAGGATTACTTTAAGGATAAGAAAACCTGGATAACAAAAATATTTTTAGTCCTTTACTCTCTAAAATAGACCTTCTGCTGTTACATAATGTTAAAAATGCAGATAGGATTCTCGAGTACTTTTAGATATTTGTAACTGAATAGTCAATTTTTCAGTTGTTTGGAGTAGTGGAACTTGCTTGTTAGAATCAAAGGGTTTATGGTTTTTTCTGATTTTTTTTCTTTTTTTTTTAATAGGCATAGGTTTCTGACTTCAGAACCAGAAGTAATTTAGTTTTTGAAAATTTAGCTAAACCCAAATTTTCTAAATCTCTTTTCTCCCAATCATCATTATCCATTATATTCTGAGAAATAAATTGAAGTAGGTTTTTTAGTAGAGCTAAACTGAAGGGAAAACAAAGAGAAAAAGAAAACCCCCATCAAAAAGAAACTTAATAGAACTTTATCTCTTTGAAAAATAGAGCATTTATTTTTTGGAGGAAAAAAATATTAGACTTAGGTCATGGATAAACATTATACTTCAAACCAGAAGCATATCTTTTAAAGAAGTAAGAAAATAAAAAGTGAATATTTCTTAACTGTGTTATTCACTGTCTGGAGAAAAAAAGATTCTTCTGTACAAGTTCCTCTAGACAGACATATGGGAATTATTTATCTCCAGATCTTTCTGATTTAGCTGTTTCCAGTTTACCTTTCTTATGCAAGACTTCTGCCTCTAACTAATTGGAGAGTCTTAGTCATTTAAACATTGCCGGGGCTTGATCAGAAATCAGTCTGAAGAAATAAGTATGATAACTGATTTTGACGCTGAGATGAAATCTGTAGTATGTCCTTCAAGCATTCCTGTTTTATGTTTGGAAGTCACTCAGTGTTAACTTAAATGATGGTGTAATTGCTTTCGTGTAAATCCAGTCATTAATTTTCAGGTTTAAGTATAGTGGGTGCTTTTTTCTTGTGTTGTTTTGTTTGTTTCTTTGCTTTTTAAAATTTATTATAGTATTATAATATTTTTTTATTAGGCAACAAAGATATCCTTCTTATAGGAAAATTATTCAAGAATATTAAAATTTTTGAGCACCATGGTTAAAAATCCCACATCAGCTAAGGGATATAGATTATTTTATTAGAAAATAATAAGTGTTTAAAATATCAAAAAATTTGTCATTATAATTCTTACAGCACATCAGAGACAAGTTTAAACATGAGTAATTTTTATTAAATAGGGTTGTTCTGGCACATCACTCTCATACTGTTTGTTTTGTTTTGTTTAGTTTTGTGTGGCCATTAGACATGTGGCACCTTCACTTGCCATTTGGGATTTTCCTAAAAACTTTACAACAGATAGTCACTAGCTGTGAGAGAGAAGCATGAAGACAATGTCACTTCAGCTCAACAGTGTAGGGCAGAAATGCTGCATGGAAAAATTTTATGGGGTGAATAGTGAAGTGGTAGATAGCAAAAGAAGGTTATAAAATTTCTATCCATTCTCCTGGATATTCTTGTCCTTTCTTGGGAGAAATGGCTTTAGTTTTACACAGAACAGGATGCCTATTTGCTTTTAACTTATTTCGTTTATAGAAGTAAAGCTATAATGTTCTGTACCAGAGAACCATCACCAGGGTATCAGACAGTTTTCAGCTAACAGGTAGTGCAACAATTAGTTAATGTTCTGTAGAAATTTTATTGGTAGATATTTTGGAGGGAAAATCAAAAAGATTATACTGTAATGAGGGTTCAGAGAAGTTCCTTTGGAATTAATTCCACAGCTTAGAAAATTCTCTGGTTTTGTGGCTGACACAATGTAACCAATGAGCCCTGCCCAGAACAAAAATGGAAGCAGGCTGCAGAATTTTTTGCATTGCACTGCTTTGCTGTGCTCATGGAGCATGGCAAATTTAACATCAAGTTGCAAAAATACCTTAAAAGGCTTCAAATTTGTCATCTTTATCCTCCACACACTTCTCTCTCTTACCTTCTCTCTCTTGCTCTCCTCTTGTTCTAAATGGGCATGCTAGAGGAGAGTCAGTACTTGTCAAAATCTGGTCAGTGTGCCCTTCATTTACGGCAATGAAAGGAATTTTCACCTTGCTTCAAATGTAACTGTAATTGGATAAAATTACTAGGTAGATGCATACCAGAGGCTCCTCATAACTCTCTGCTCAGCTGCTGCTAGAAGCTCAGTTCTGACTTCAGCTTAAAGGTCGATGGGGATTTTTAGTGTCCATAACACCTTCCTCATCATCCTGCTTTCTATACTCTATAGTCATTTGCGCCTGAACTAAAGCAAATGTCAACACCAGTAAGAATGATGGTGTTGTGCCTCTCTGCACAAATCTAAATTACTGCAAAGGTGAAAGCGGTGAAGATTTCTGAGTGGTAGGGGAAGCTTGATTGGGCTTTCCTGTAACACAGGACAGCTTTCAGAGCATCACTGAGCAGGATCATGTCATGTTGTTAGATAGTCAACACCAAATATTTTCTTTAAACAGTTCAGAAGGAGTATTTAAATAATTTAAATAGTTAAATAGGAAAAAATTCTACAAAGCATGAAGAAAATGAAGTGAAAAATGAGTAAATTTCTTAAGAAGTTAGGTTCAGCGGTTATTGTTCTTCAGCTATGTAGGCAGGAGCACATTTCAGTTTGCTGTTTACATTTTAGAGCAAGAGAATTTTGAGGAGCATTTTGAAAGAGAGCTATTGATTTTTGCCTTGAGGCTGTTCTCACGTGTAGTCTGGATAAGATTCAACTGGCACCTGTGGAATAGCTACACAGGTTATCCTGTGGAAGTGGCATTAAAAAAATTCCAACTTTTTCTTTTTATTGGCGAAGAGCAGTGGATACAAGGAACAGAAAAAAACCAAGAATATCTGAAAAGTCACATTTCAGATTAGTTTATGTGGAAAGGAATATGTTTGAAAGTATTGAAACTTGATGGAAAGATCTGCAGATATGTGGGACATGAGTATGTATTTACTGCCTTTGCAGAAACATACAAGTTGCCTCTAGGGCCTTCATCTCTGAGACATTGGTATTACAGCAGCTAAATTTCTCCAATGTTCTTTAAC